>CM055064.1:24158287-24221568 GCA_029204045.2 Tillandsia leiboldiana
CGTTTTCGATGGAACAAATTATGCCTACTGGAAAGTACGGAAGAAAGCCTTTTAATTTCCATCGACGACAACGGTGTGTGCAATCAATTGAATTAGGATGGTCTAATCCAACTGAATTATTGCTGATGTTCGCCCATCAAACCTAGGTCGAAATGGACCAAGGAAGAGATTGATTTTTCTTCTTACAATGGCAAAGGAATTAATGCTTTATTTAATGCCTTGTCACAAACTGAGTTCTCTCGCGTCTCGGCATGTGATGACTGCGAAAAAATCTGGGATGTTCTTCAAGTTACACGAGGGAACTACCTTGTGAAGATTCAAAACTGCAAATGCTTACGAGCAAGTTTGACTCTATTTTCATGGCAGGAAATGAATCTTCACAGATTATTATACACGATTGCAAGACATCGTAAACACATGTGCTAACTTGGGAGAGAAGATTCCAGAATTTAAAATTGTAAGAAAGATCTTAAGAACTCTTCCTGAAAGATTTTGATCCAAGTTACTGCCATTGAACTATTAAACACCCGGACGAAATCCGTGTAGAAGAATTAGTTGGTTCATACAAACTTATGAAATGACATTCCTACTAACTATTCTTCTGGAAAAGCATCCTCTTCTAAGTCTTCAGGTTATGCGTTGAAAAACAACAAAGAAGAAGACGCGGATTCATCCTCCTTCAGACGATGACGAGCCTATCTATGGAGGACTTTGAGAAAAGCTCGCTCTCTGGACAGGGAAAGTTTCGCCGAAATTTTCGAAGGGGGGGTTACGGAATTTGAGTTGGCGTAGTTTCGTGAAAGTCTCAAGTCTTGAAGATTGAAGGTGAAGAAAGTTGGATCATTTAACTCAATCTCAAGAAAGAAGAATTCAAAAGGATCAGGTATGTTTAACTAAAGAATTTGTGTGATCCGAATACTTCTTGTAGTGTAGAAACACTTGGAAGAATCTTTCATTGCATAAAAATCAAAAACTGGACTTGGGACATGTTCAGGATCCGGATCAGGTTGTTCGATCCGGATCCCGAAGGTGGTTCGTTCATACATCGTCGCAATCCGGATCGTAGTCTCTTGATCCGGATCCCGAACGTTGATGTTTGGTGAACTGTATGAACGATCCGGATCGTAGTCACATGATCCGGATCCCGAACCTTCGTTTTTCTGGAATTGGCTGTTTCGTTATGACGATCCGGATCCTAGTTATCACGATCCGGATCGCCGTCCGTAAAAATCCAGAAATGGCAGGTTTTTGATTCTTATCTCCTTCCTAGGGTTTCTAACCTATAAATAGACCCTATGACTCCTTTTCTAGGGTGAATCCACATAGCCGTCATTTTCATATATCATCTTATACGGCTATAGATCCACATATAGAGAAGAAAGGAAATCATTAGAGAATACTCTATGTTTCTTCATCTATATTGATTAGTTTGATTCTAGGTTTTCATACTCACATCTTGAGTTGAATCAAACTAATGAATACTTAGATGGTATTTCCGATCTATCTTTGATCTAAGTATTCGGCGGATCATCACCACCCAAAAACAACGATTTACCCAAAAATCGGCGCGTGGATTCGCGTGTCCTTGTGGATTCAAGGTTCAATCGCTCTCGTGGATTCGGAGCGAGGCACGTTCGTGGATTCGAAGGGTGCTATTGGGTGAAGACCGTGGATTCGGTCGGACGTCGTGGATTCGACGTTGGACGCCGTGGATTCGGCGTTGGGCGCAGATCGTGGATTCGAGAAGCGTCGGAGCGAGCGGAGAAGATCCTCTAGGAGCGTATGGAAAAGGTTGAGTCGTAAGTGTGTACGGTAAATCACCTTGTACGTGTTTTAATTCTAGTGGATTTCTGCCGTGTTATCGGTCCCGTGGTTTTTTACTCCGGTGATGGAGTTTTCCACGTAAAAATCTTGCGTGTTATTTTATTTCCGCATTGGGTTTTATCGCAACGATTTTTGAGTGTTTATACGTTTACACCTATTCACCCCCCTCTAGGTGTTTCTTCCCCTATTTAGATCCGTATTATATACGACCCAACAAGTGGTATCAGAGCGGGAATAGGGTTGTGAACAATGGTTGAAGGTGGAAACATCAATCGACCCCCTTTCTTTGATGGAACAAATTATGCGTACTGGAAAGTACGGATGAAAGCCTTTTTATCTTCCATCGACGAAAGGGTGTGGCATTCAATTGAATCAGGATGGACTAATCCAACTGAACTTATCTCTGATGTTCACACCTTAAAACCTAGGTCGAAATGGACCAAGGAAGAGTTTGAGTTATCTTCTTACAATGGCAAGGGAATTAATGCTATTTTTAATGCCTTATCTCAAACTGAATTCTCTCGCGTCTCGGCATGTGAGACTGCGAAAGAAATCTGGGATGTTCTCCAGGTTACACATGAGGGAACTAACCTCGTGAAGATTCAGAAACTGCAAATGCTTACGAGCAAGTTTGACTCTATCTTGATGGCAGAAAATGAATCTTTCACGGACTACTATACACGATTGCAAGACATCGTAACTCATGTGCTAATCTGGGAGAGAAGATTCCAGAATTAAGATTGTAAGAAAAATCTTAAGAACTCTTCCTGAACGATTTCGCCCCAAAGGTTACTGCCATTGAAACTATTAAACACCCGGACGAAATACGTGTAGAAGAATTAGTTGGTTCATTACAAACTTATGAAATGACTTTTAATACTACAATTCTTCTGGAAAAGCATCCACTTCTAAGTCTTCAGGTTCTGCGTTGAAAACAACTAAGGAAGAAGACGCGGATACATCCTCCTCTGGACGATGACGAGAACCTTTCTATGGAGGAATTTGAGAAGCAGCTCGCTCTCTTGACAAGGATATTTTCGCCGCAACTTTCGAAGGGGTAATTCAAGCAAATCTCCATCCTTCAGAAAGTGGAACAAAGGCAAGGGTACTCCAAGTCACAAGTCAAGAAAGCAGGAGAACTTCTCAAAGGATAAGAAAAGTTCAGAACGACAACTGCAATGCTTCAAATGTCGAGGCTACGGCCACATTGCACGGAGTGTCCTAACAAGTATCCGGCAAAGAAGAAGGCGATGCAAGTCGTCACTTGGGATGACAACTCAACGTCAAATGAGTCGTCTTCAAGTGATGAAGAAAAGAGCTCCACCGCATTCCACGCGTCCGTATCTTCACCCTTCATGTGCTTTATGGCAAATACATCTGAGTCGTTGTCCAACTCCACTGTTGAAAAGAACGCAACGGACAACGAATCGGATGATTCGGAAGGTGAAGATTTTGCTCTAGCCTACCACAGACTTTTGAGGGACTCAAAGAAAGTGGCTAAGCAAAACAAGAGTTTGAGAGGGAGATTGCATGATCTCGAAGAAGAAGCAAAAAGAGCGACTTCTCTCTCAAACGCTCTTGAAGTGGAAAGGGAAAACCTGATAAAAGAAAATGCTTCCCTTCAAGAGTCCAATTGAGCAACTTGAAAAGGAACATACAAATCTGGTGGATAACGCGAATCACTTTTCAAAGCTCTACAACGAGGCTCGACAGGATAACCTGGAAATGACAAAAGACCATTTTCCAACTCAAGAATGACTTACAGCGATTCTCTTCAGGAAGGAGTAAGTTGGATAGACTTCTTGGTCTTGGTCAATCAAATAGGTTCGGCCTCGGATACACTCAAACTGGAAACAGTCCAAGTTTGAGTGGGACAGTTTTTGTGCCTCAGTCGGTATCTCCTCCTCCGACACCGAATTCAAGACAAACAACGACAACAAACCTACTTCATCCTCTTTGGGATCGTCAAGATCTAAGGTATGTTTTCGTTGTGGTGTTTCAGGGCACATAAGAAGATTTTGCAAGACGGGAGTCGAACGCTCATCTCAAGCACCTCTTGCATCAACTACCAAAAGGCTCCTTTCCGGAAATCAAGCAAAACTTTTCAAATGAAAAGAGACTTGGTAGTTCACCGAGCAAGACGACTTCATCAAGGAGCAACAATCGTTTTAACAAGACGCTTTCACCTAGGCACAAAACTTCACGACCATTACAGACGCATTCCAAAAAGGTTTGGGTGCGCAAAGGTGAAATTTTCCCTTGTCTTGTTTCCAATATTTCCTTGCATGCATATGATAGCTCGTCTTGGTATCTGGATAGCGGGTGTTCCCGTCACATGACCGGTGACAAAAATAGTTTTCAAAATCTTGAGAGAAATCTCCGGAGGACACGTTGTTTTCGGAGACGGTCGATCTTCCAAAATTGTTGGAAAAGGACGGTAGCTATTCCAGATGGCCCGATTTTGAAAACGTCTTATTTGTTGATGGCCTTAGACTAACCTCATAAGCATAAGTCAACTTTGCGACAATGGTTTTCAGTTAACTTTTCATCGGTTGAATGCGTTGTAACTGATAAGGACCATGCTTTCTTTCTAAAAGGGGTTAGATCTGAAAACAATTGTTATGTTGTTCCTAATAAATTTTCTGAAAATTGTAACTTAGCCGCTTTGAATAATGAAACTCTTTGGCATGAAAGGCTAGGTCACTTAAATTTTAAGGAACTTACTAGAATTTCAAACAAGGACGTGGTCAAGGGGATTCCAAAGCTTTTATTTAAACAAAACGTTGTGTGTGGTGTTGCCAAAAGGGAAACAGTCTAGGACTGCACACAAGAACTTGAACCACGTTGGTACAAAACGGCCCTTGGAACTTTTGCACATGGACTTAATGGGGCCGACCCGTCAACCATCTTTGGGAGGTAAATGGTACATTCTTTTTATTGGTTGATGATTTCTCTCGGTTTTCATGGGTAGCATTTTTAAGAGAGAAAGCTGATACGTTTGACTCTTTTCATGAGATTTGCCATCGTATTATGATTGAAAAGAATGAAAAGATCATTCGTGTTAGAAGTGATAGGGGTGGAGAATTCATAAATTCAAAATTCATTAACTTTTGTACTTCAAATGGCATTAAACATGAATTCTCGGCACCCTATACACCTCAGCAGAATGGTGTTGTTGAGCGCAAAAACAGGGTTGTCCAAGAGATGGCGCGTGTGATGCTTCATAGCCGGAAATTACCGCTACATTTTTGGGCTGAAGCTGTGAACACCGCTGTCTATGTCATTAACAGAGTGTATTTGCGCCCAGGAACCTTGAATACACCATATGAGCTGTGGTTTAGTCGAAAACCGGATATCAAGTACTTTCGTATCTTCGGGAGTCGATGTTACATCTTACGTGACCGTGAAAATCTTGGAAAGTTCGACTCTCGAAGTGATGAAGGGATCTTTTTGGGTTATTCTACGAATAGCAGAGCATATCGAGTATTTAACATTGAATCTAAGACGATCGTAGAATCTATAAATGTTAAAGTAGATGAAGCTTCTCATTTTGAATCTGAAAAATCTACCCTCGATATCTCTCTAGATGATGATTCTCCTGCTAGTGCATCTTCTCATAATAATACTTCCAATATTAATGTTGCATCTAATGGTTCTTCTAGTTTATCTGATCTGCAGGAATCATCTCGTGTACCTCCGAGTACTCCGTTTCAACAAACGCTACGAATCTCCAAGGATCATCCGGAATCGAACATCATTGGAGATCCACAAGAAGGAGTTAGAACTCGAAGGCAGTTGGTTTGCGGATTTGCTTGCTACGTATCTTTAATCGAACCAAAGACAATAGATGAAGCTCTTCAGGATGACTACTGGATTAAAGCAATGCAGGAAGAGCTCCATCAATTTGAGCGAAACAAAGTCTGGGAATTAACGAAGCCTCCAAAGCAACATAATGTGATAGGTACCAAATGGATCTTCAAAAACAAGAAAGATGAAGATGGTACTATCATCAGGAACAAGGCACGACTAGTTGCTCAAGGCTACTCTCAAGTAGAAGGTATAGACTTTGACGAAACTTTCGCCCCTGTAGCTAGACTCGAGTCCATTCGTATATTGTTTGCTATTGCTTGTCATTTTAAAATCAAATTATTTCAAATGGACGTCAAGAGCGCATTTCTAAATGGGTTTTTAAATGAGGAAGTTTATGTAGCTCAACCGAAAGGTTTTGTAGATCATAAACAACCTAACCATGTTTTTCGTTTGAAAAAAGCTCTTTACGGTCTGAAACAAGCACCGCGAGCATGGTACGAAAGGTTAACAAAGCACCTTTTGGAGAAGGGCTATACTCGAGGGGGAGCTGACAGGACTCTCTTTGTGAAGCATTATCAAAATAATTTCATTGTAGCACAAATCTATGTCGATGACATTGTATTTGGTGCAACAAAAGATATGATGCTTCTAAATTCGCGGAGACCATGGAAAGCGAATTTGAGATGTCCATGATGGGCGAACTGTCTTATTTTCTTGGATTGCAAATTAAACAAAATGATGAAGGTATTCACTTGAGTCAATCCAAGTATGCACTGGAGTTGGTCAAAAAGTTTGATCTAGAAAATTGTAAAGATTTTCCAACTCCAATGGGAACTAGCCACAAGGGACTTGGAAGTGAATCACATAGTGAGAATGTAGACGAGAAACTGTATAGAAGTATGATTGGAAGTCTACTTTACCTCACGGCTAGTCGCCCGGATATATCCTTTAGTGTTGGGATTTGCGCGAGATATCAATCAGCACCAAAGGAGGTTCACCTGAAAGCGGTGAAAACGGATCATCCGGTATATCAAAGGATCAATTAATTTCGGAATTTGGTATCCTATGGGAACAAGTCTGGACATTGTTGGATACTCAGATGCCGATTGGGCAGGATCAGTGGATGATCGGAAAAGCACGAGTGGTGCATGCTTCTATCTTGGCCATTGCCTTGTTGCATGGCACAGTAAAAGCAGAATTGCATAGCACTCTCGACTGCCGAAGCGGAATACATTTCAGCTGGAAGTTGCTCAACTCAACTCATTTGGATGAAAAGCGTACTGAGCGACTTCCGCATTTCAGCATCTTCGGTAACAATTCTTTGTGACAACACAAGTGCAATTAACATTTCTAAAAACCCTGTGTTGCACTCTAGAACAAAACATATTGAACTTAGATATCATTTTCTTAGAGAGCTAGTTGAATCAAATACTCTTCAACTTTCATATATTTCAACTGAAGATCAATTAGCTGACTTTTTAACAAAACCTTTGGATCAAAAACGTTTTATTCATTTACGAAAAGCAATTGGGATGCTTTCCTTGAAATAATCTTCTTTTTGAAATCTTTGCTTAGGATAGGCTTTGTATTTGTTTTTGTTTTGTTCATTATCTATGTTTATACATAGGATATTAATTGAGCATAGATCTTAATTGACTTTAATTGCATCTGTTCACACATTTAGAAATTTATTATGCTTTTGCCATCATAATATTTCATTGTTGCAATGATCGTTTATGTTAATTAAATCATCTTCTAAAGTGATCAAAGTCAATTTCTCTCTCAATGATCTCTTGGTATAGTCATTATCTTATTTGACTGTTTAGTCGAGTATGAAATCGAGATCAATTTTTGGTTGAATACTTTATATCTTAAATAATTGATAGCCAATTGAGGGGGAGTCAAAGATAATGTAAAATGCTCAAAAGATGTGGAAAGAGTTACATCCCAATGAGGAGTGTGAAAACTACCACCACATGGAGGAAAGAGCTACCACCTCGGTCGTCCGAGTACTGTGTGCAGCTACCACGTGTATACCAAGCATGGTTGTTCAAATTTTTGATTAAGTAAAATGCATGTTGAAATACTTGACTCTGTCAAATTTCAAGGTTGGTATAAGGTGGGATTTTAATGAAAGATGCTCAAAGAGCCACTCTCTTCAACAGATTGTCTAGAAATATTATCTACCATATTTGGGATTTCAAACATCTATTGATCTTTGTATTTCATTTTCTTTACTGAATTGATGATTTGATAAAGGCATTACTCATAAGATCAAGTTAGATGTAATTGAAGGTGTTCAACTTTAAGGGATTTAATTCTTGTAAATTTTCGTTTCATTTTTGGATATTACTGATAGATTTAGCATAATCTAATTCTTGTTGTGTGAAACGATGCTTTTTGTTTAAAGTTAATACACCTTTGTGCTTACAATCTTTTTCTGGTTTTTCTTGAATTTCTCTGAAATTTTTCTAAAGAAAAAGTTGGGGCCGATCCGGATCGGGCAAGGTGATCCGGATCCCGAACGCAGGTTTTCTCCTGCGGGCTGACGATCCGGATTGGACCTGCCGATCCGGATCCCGAACGCAGTTTTCTCACTGCGGGTAGCCGATCCGGATCGCAAGCTCGGGAGGATCCGGATCGCGGCTAGGTTTTTATAAAGAACAAAAGGGTTTTGATTTCTTTTACTCCAATCTTTTGTTCAAAAGTTTCCAGAGCGCTTCTCTCTAGATTTCATCCTCCTTGGAAGCTTTCAAACTCAAGTTCTTCAATTCCAAGTAAGTTTTATTGATCAAAATCTCGGTTTTTCACCGTTTTTCTCTTTTCCTCCTCAAACGCACGAATTTCTTGGATCAACTTTGTTTGTGGATGGTTTTTGATCAAATTTCTTTTGAAATAAGAACTCTGGGTTGTTTAGTTTTGATTATATGCTAGGTTTTCTCCTGATTAACGGATTTTTAGGCTTCGATTTCTAAAATTTCGGTTTTAGGGCATATAATAAGGATTTTCGAAATTCATGCAATTGATCTATTTTCAGAAGTCCTTTTGCAAAACTAATTTGATTCTTAGTCTCTCTACATGATAATGATTCTTTGGATATAATTTTTCAATTTTTGAAAACTAAGAATTTTTGTGTTCTTGAGTTGGTTTTCACAGGATTCCTTTTCTCAAGAAACCAATAGCAATGGTGATCACTTGGATTGTTTTCCTACTTGCTGCTATGGTACATACGAGAGATACTGCCAAGCCTACGAAGGCTAAGAAAGCAAAGAAGACTAAGGTTGATTCCGACACTGAATCAGAGACAGAGTCGATTGACTGGGATAACATCGAAATTGAGCAAGCTGCTCCCATTGTCTCCAAAGGGAAAGCAACTGCTGAAGCTTCAAAACCTACTACAGCTGAAAAAGGGAAAGCACCAATGGAACCAAGTCCAGTTGGAACAAAAAGAAAAACTGGTGCGAGAAAAGAGGGAGTGCACAAGGAATCTCCATTGAGCAACCAGCACAGCAAGCACCTCCACAAGAAGTTGTCAGCTCGGCTAGAATAAAGGTTTTTGAAAACAGAGAATGCATTGGAGAAAGGCATGTTGATGTAAAAGCCTTAAAGAAGCGTTCTCAGACGTTTGGGACTTTGTTTGACCAAATAGGTCTTGCTTCCATTTGCAATTTCCCGGAGACCACCGGGTATTGTCTTCACTCAGTGAGGATGTTTTATCAGAATGCCTGCTATCTAGTTGATCAGGAAAGCGGGCGTCGGGATTTTCAAACTTTAGTCAAGAATGTCAGAATCAAAGTAACGCCTCAGCTAATTGGTGAAGTACTTGGGATGGACGCCCGAGCCGATGGCACTCATTACCTGAAGAATCAAGTTTTCAACACCTTCTCCTGGAGAGTGGTAGTTGATGGAATCTGTGTTCCAGATACTCGGTCGACAGGAAACTCCGTTTTCTCGAAAGAACTACGACCAGAGTACCGCATCTTAAATCTTATTGTTTGTTACAATATTCTTCCAAACATGAACACAAAGGTTCTTCGGTGGGAAAGAATGATATTTCTTTATCTACTCGGAAATCCCGCAGCAGCAATGGGAGCTAACTTAAACATTCCCTACATCATCTGGTCAAGGATGGCACGATATGTGGAGCAAGCTCATCCGTCAGAGAGACTACCTTTTCCAATGATCATCATGCGCATTCTTCGCAAATTTAAAGCTGACACAAATGCGAGTTCCTATCTGCACAGTCTAGGAACAATCAATGACACGACAATTGTAAAGTCTCTTTCGACGAAGCCAGATGAACCTTTCATACCTCTTCACCGGCAACGAGAACAACGACAACAAGCAACAACCTCTGCACCGGCAGCAGCTCCTCCAGTTCAACCAGCACCTCCGGCACAAGAAGCACCACAATCAACTTCTGATGATGATGCTTCTGTTACCTCAATCTATAAAGAACAGCAAAGGCTCTCCAACGAGCAAGAACGTATATCAAATGAACTGATTGAGGTAAAGGAAGAAATAAAGAAGGTAAATAAAAAGCAATCAGCAATGAACAAGCGGATAAAGAAGATTTTCCAAATCCTCGGCTGTATCAGTTCAGACGAGTCTGAATGATCCGTATCCTTCTAATTTCTGTTTTTATGCATATGTTTAAATCCTACTGTTGTGCAAGTTTTTTTTTATGTTTTAATTTGAGATTTTAGTTCTCGAACTTAAACTGTTAACCATTCTCTCCACTTCTGTAATCTTTGGCTTTATTTGTGACAAAAAGGGGGAGAGAGTTTAGAACAATGATTTGAACAATGAACAATGAATGATGGTATGAATGATGAAATATCAAGGTAAGTATGATCTCAACTTGAGGTTTTTTCGTCTGTATGAATGCATGCCTCGACTAACTATTTGCTAACTATTTGGGCATGTAATATAACTAACAAGTTGATGTTCACTAACAAGTTTGTGACACTTGGTTTTTGATTGCATAGAAGATATGTTGGTTCTTAACTCTGATCAATTACATATCTATATATATATAAGTTTGTCACAAACATGTTCATGACATTTGGTTTTTACGTGCAAAGAAGATATGTTGGTGTTTCTTTAACTATGATCAGTTTACATATCTGAATATAAATGTCATGGTAAGTATAAATGAGTTTAAACTTCATCTCTGTTTGTGGTTTTTGAATAATACAAAATTCTTGAGGTATCTAACGATTTCTTTTGTCAAGAATGATTTCTTTTTGCAGAGAGTACAGATGTCTAAGTCTAGAGTCTGTTTTAGGAGTTTAACTCATGTATTGTATTTTGGATCTCCATTGTAAATTTTTGTTGTATGGTGATAGCAACAAAAATATCTTTTTGAATTTTCTTTAGTGGATCTATGTTTTGTCACGAAACCGCCAAAGGGGGAGATTGTTACGGAATTTGAGTTGGCGTAGTTTCGTGAAAGTCTCAAGTCTTGAAGATTGAAGGTGAAGAAAGTTGGATCATTTAACTCAATCTCAAGAAAGAAGAATTCAAAAGGATCAGGTATGTTTAACTAAAGAATTTGTGTGATCCGAATACTTCTTGTAGTGTAGAAACACTTGGAAGAATCTTTCATTGCATAAAAATCAAAAACTGGACTTGGGACTTGTTCAGGATCCGGATCAGGTTGTTCGATCCGGATCCCGAAGGTGGTTCGTTCATACATCGACGCAATCCGGATCGTAGTCTCTTGATCCGGATCCCGAACGTTGATGTTTGGTGAACTGTATGAACGATCCGGATCGTAGTCACATGATCCGGATCCCGAACCTTCGTTTTTCTGGAATTGGCTGTTTTGTTATGACGATCCGGATCCTAGTTATCACGATCCGGATCGCCGTCCGTAAAAATCCAGAAATGGCAGGTTTTTGATTCTTATCTCCTTCCTAGGGTTTCTAACCTATAAATACACCCTATGACTCCTTTTCTAGGGTGAATCCACATAGCCGTCATTTTCATATATCATCTTATACGGCTATAGATCCACATATAGAGAAGAAAGGAAATCATTAGAGAATACTCTATGTTTCTTCATCTATATTGATTAGTTTGATTCTAGGTTTTCATACTCACATCTTGAGTTGAATCAAACTAATGAATACTTAGATGGTATTTTCGATCTATCTTTGATCTAAGTATTCGGCGGATCATCACCACCCAAAACAATGATTTACCCCAAAAATCGGCGCGTGGATTCGCGTGTCCTTGTGGATTCAAGGTTCAATCGCTCTCGTGGATTCGGAGCGAGGCACGTTCGTGGATTCGAACGGTGCTATTGGGTGAAGACCGTGGATTCGGTCGGACGTCGTGGATTCGACGTTGGACGCCGTGGATTCGGCGTTGGGCGCAGATCGTGGATTCGAGAAGCGTCGGAGCGAGCGGAGAAGATCCTCTAGGAGCGTATGAAAAGGTTGAGTCGTAAGTGTGTACGGTAAATCACCTTGTACGTGTTTTAATTCTAGTGGATTTCTGCCGTGTTATCGGTCCCGTGGTTTTTTTACTCCGGTGATGGAGTTTTCCACGTAAAAATCTTGCGTGTTATTTTATTTTCCGCATTGGGTTTTATCGCAACGATTTTTGGAGTGTTTATACGTTTACACCTATTCACCCCCCTCTAGGTGTTTCTTCCCCTATTTAGATCCGTATTATATATGACCCAACAGGGGTAATTCAAGCAAAACTCCATCC
This sequence comes from Tillandsia leiboldiana, assembly GCA_029204045.2. Lineage (NCBI taxonomy): Eukaryota > Viridiplantae > Streptophyta > Magnoliopsida > Poales > Bromeliaceae > Tillandsia > Tillandsia leiboldiana. The sequence goes on from CM055064.1 coordinate 24,170,642, forward strand.
TTCGGAAAGCCGAAGAAAGGCAAAGGCTCTTCAAGTTACAAGCCAAGAAAGCAAGAGAACTTCTCAAAGGATAAGAAAAGCTCAGAGGGACAAGTACAATGTTTCAAATGTCGAGGCTACGGCCACATTGCAACGGAGTGTCCCAATAAGAATCCGGCAAAGAAGAAGGCGATGCAAGCCGTCACTTGGGATGACACCTCAACGTCAAATGAGTCATCTTCCAGTGATGATGAAACCAACGCAACGGCATTCCACGCGTCCACATCTTCACCCTTCATGTGCTTAATGGCAAGTACATCCGACTCACTGTCCAACCCCACTGTTGAAAAGATTGCAACGGACGACGAATCGGATAATTCGGAAGGTGAAGACTTTGCTCTTGCCTACCATAAACTTCTGAGGGATTCAAAGAAACTGGCAAAGCAAAACAAGAGTTTGAGAGGGAGATTGCAGGATCTCGAAGAAGAAGCAAAAAGGGCAACTTCTCTCTCAAACGCTCTTGAGGTGGAAAGGGATAATCTGATTAAAGTAAATGTTTCCCTTCAAGAGTCCAATGAGCATTTCGAGAAGAATTATGTAAATATGGTGAACAAAGCGAACTACTTCTTGAAGCTCTACGGCGAGGCTCGACAGGAAAAAATGGAAATGACGGAGACCATTTTCCAACTCAAGGATGATTTAAAGCAATTTTCTTCTTGAAGGAGTAAGTTGGATAAGATTCTTGGTCTTGGTCAAACAAATAAATTCGGCCTCGGATACAATCGAACTGAAGACAATTTTAGTTCGGTTGGGACAGTTTTTGTGCCTCAGTCGGTATCTCCTCCTCCGACACCGGAATTCACGACAAACAATGACAACAAGCCTACTTCATCCTCTTCGGGATCGTCAAGCACTAAGGTATGTTTTCGTTGTGGTTTTTCAGGGCACATAAGGAGAAATTGCAAGATGGGAGCCAAACGCTCAACTCAAGCACTTCTTGCAACGTGTAGTGATTCGGCCCTTGGGGGTATTTTTGACTCTCATCTAAACTATTTAAGCCCTTAAGTGGAATAAAATTATTTAATTATTAAAAGTTGGCCGGTGTGTGGTGCTGGCATTTTCTGCGATAGAGCGCGGAAAATGATGACCGACGGTGCGATCGGATCTGAAATCCGATATCGGGATCTCCCGGAACGGAATTCTTAGTGATGCGGTGATTAGTCATGCATCGGAATCCGTGCAAAATATCTTGCACCCGTTGGAGATAAGGTGGGTTATCTCGTAGGGGATAATTAATTAATTAATTAATTATCCGGTGACGAAAAGTAGAATTTTCTTACGTACGAATTAAAGAGAAAATTAATTAAATATATATAATTAAATAATAGGGATTATATAAGTGATCCCGATTATCGAAGGGAAAGAAAGGAAAAATAAAACCCTAACCGGTGAGGAGAGAAAGAAAGGGAAAGAAAGGAAAAAGACGGAACCCTAGCCGGAAGGAAGGAAAAGGAAAAAGAGAAAGAGCCTGATCCTCCCGAACACCGAACCGAAGGCAAGAACGCGACCGGGCGACCTTTCCGTCGATCATCGATGAGTAAAATAATTTTTGGAATTTTTCGGGATTATTCCGTCGTCCTTTTTGTTGAGTTTCGGGCTTCTCCGTTGTCTCCGTTACCGTCGCCGTCACCGCCGTCGTGCTAGGGTGCGGAACGGGCAACGGAGACGCGCGATGCCGCTAGGGCATAACGCGGAAGATTACGCGGATGGCCGGTCGCCACCGCAAGCGGCGACGGAGAAGACCGCGCGGGCACCCAACCGTGCGGGCACCGCGCGAGGCGCCGCGCGGCTGCCGCGCGGGCGGCACCCGCGCGGGGCACCCGCACGGGCGCCGCGCGGGCATCCCCCGTGCGGGCGCCGCGCGGGGCACCACGCGGGGGCCGCGCGGGCCCGCACCCGCAGGGGCGCCGCGCGGGCACCGCGCGGGGCTGCACCCGCGCGGGCGCCGCGCGGCCGCCGCGCGGGCAGTACCTGCGCGGGCGCCGCGCGAGGCGCCGCGCCGCGCCGCGTGGGCCGAAACCCACGCGGGCGCCGCCGCGAAGCCGCGCCGCGCGGTTCCGAGCCGCGCGGGGCTCCGGCGGGCGGCGACGGCGGCGCGGGGTTCCAGTTTCCGGCGAATCGGACGGTGTTGGACTTTTCTATCAAAATAAGTAATTTGGGGTTTTCCGTTTTGAGATGTTAGTATGTGTTTTTGACCATAGTTTATCCTTGCGGACTTTTCTTAGGTCCGGGTGCGCAGCGGGAGTGTGTGAAAGATCCGAGTGCTCCGATCTTCCCGCAACAAGGTGGGTACTGTTGCTATAAGTGCAACAAGTGCAGTAAGTGCATCTATCATCGTAAAAGTGTTCTTAATATGCCTAACAAAGTAGATGGACTATCTAACCTTTCGCATGATCGTATTTTATCTTATGTAATAATTGTTGCGGCTACAGTCGCGGTGCTAAATACACGCCGATCTCGGCAAATCTGGTTTCGGATGCTGCACGTACACTGGCGGCTTGGCCCCCGCATAGGTGTACTTTTCTGGAGAAGTGGTCTATACGACCCGTGTGCCCCACGAAGTGTGGGGACCTCCTCACGGCTGCTACAGGTATCGCACTAGCCCCGTGAAGAGGTTAAAAGCATCAAAAGTCCCGCGGGAGAGATCGTTGACTACCCTGTCGGGACGGTGTCACTAAAGTAAATAAAGTGAGTAAAGTAAGTTGCAGGGTTTTAGCGAAAGGTCCCGGTATAATCGGTTTGCTCTTCTTTCCTTGTTGTTATTTAAACATCTACTTTGTTTGTCACTGACTTTACCCACTCCGTGACAGGTGATACTAGGTGCGTTAGCCGGGATGGCGGTGAGACTGCGTCGCGAGGACCGTAGTCAGAACTCTTGGATATATCTCATTTTCCTTTATGCTTTTATTAGTTAATTTGCTTGTGGTTTATATTAGTTGTGGACATGTATTAGTTAGCGCTGTGGATGAGATGTACTTTTACGTTTAGATACTTTTAGTGATGTTTCATATGCGGCACGTTTTCATGAAAAGCCAAATGATTTCGAAAATGCTTTCTCAAAACGAAGTGCCACGTGGGCACGGGTTTCGCAACCGCTGGTTTTATCCTTTCCAAACGGTGACGCCGCTTTAATAGCTTGCTTGAAAAAAAAAAATAAGGTGTCGAGTGGACACCGGTCTTTTAAAATAGTAGTTAAATCAATGTACTCTGATTGGTGATGTATGTCTACTGTATGGTTGATGGATGATGGATGATGTTGTAAATGAGACGCCGTGCATATACAAAGGAGACTCTGTCCGTGGACAGAGAGAATTTGTGTATGTGGCGGTCTGGCACGCACCGGGGATGAGGTTTATGTTATTATATTAAGGAAAAAAAAATATACACGCAATTTTCCGCTTTGCTTGACTCAAAAACCCCCGGGGGCGTGACACAACGACTACCAAAAAGGTGATTCCTCAGAAATCAAATGCAAATTATTCGAAGGAAAAGAGCCTTGGTAGTTCATCTCGCAAGACGACATCATCAAGGAGCAGCAATCAATCTAACAAGACGCTTTCACCAAGGAGAATAACTTCACGATCATTGCCAACACGGTTCAAAAAGGTTTGGGTGCGCAAAGGTGAAATCTTCCCCTGTCTTGTTACTAATATTTCCTTGCATGCGTATGATAATTCGTCTTGGTATCTGGATAGCGGTTGTTCCCGTCACATGACCGGTGACAAAAACTGCTTTCAAAATTTTGAGAAAATCTCCGGAGGACTACTAGTTTTCGGAGATGGTCGATCTTCCAAAATTGTTGTAAAAGGAACAGTAGCTATTCCAGATTGCCCGATTCTGAACAATGTGTTATTGGCCTTAAGACTAATCTCATTAGCATAAGTCAACTTTGCGACAATGGTTTTTCAGTTAACTTTTCATCTGTTGAATGTGTTGTAACTGATAAGGACCATGTTTTCTTTTTAAAGGGGATTAGATCTGAAAACAATTGTTATGTTGTTCCTAATAAAATTTCAGAAAATTGCAACTTAGCCTCTTTGAATAATGAAACTCTTTGGCATGAAAGGCTAGGTCACATAAATTTTAAGGAACTTGCTAGAATTTCAAACAAAGACGTGGTTAAGGGTGTTCCTAAACTTTCACTTAAACAAAACATTGTGTGTGGTGGGTGCCAAAAGGGAAAACAATCTAGGATTGCACACAAGAACTTGAACCATGTTGGTACAAAACGGCCTTTGGAACTTTTGCACATGGATTTAATGGGGCCGACACGTCAACCATCTTTGGGAGGAATCATCTCATCTACCTCCGACTACTCCGTTACCTCAAACGTTACGAATCTCCAAGGATCATCCTGAATCAAACATTATTGGAGACCCACAAGAAGGAGTCAGAACTCGGAGACAGTTGATTTGTGGATTCGCTTGTTACGTTTCCTTAATCGAACCAAAGAACGTCGATGAAGCTCTTCAGGATGACTACTGGATTGAAGCAATGCAGGAAGAGCTCCATCAGTTTGAACGAAACAAAGTCTGGGAACTAACAAAGCCTCCGAAGCAACACAATGTGATTGGTAATAAATGGATTTTCAAGAACAAGAAAAATGAGGATGGTACCATCATCAGGAACAAAGCACGTTTAGTTGCTCAAGGCTACTCTCAAATAGAAGGTATAAACTTTGATGAAACTTTCGCCCCTGTAGCTAGACTCGAGTCCATTCGTATCCTATTTGTAATTGCTTGTCATTTTAAAATAAAACTTTTTCAAATGGACGTTAAGAGCGCGTTTTTAAATGGGTTTTTAAATGAGGAAGTTTATGTGGCTCAACCGAAAGGTTTTGTAGACCTTAAACTACCTAACTATGTTTTTCGTTTGAAAAAAGCTCTTTACGGTCTAAAACAAGCACCGCGAGCGTGGTACGAAAGGTTGACGAAGCACCTTTTGGAGAAGGGCTATACTCGAGGGGGAGCAGATAGGACTCTCTTTGTGAAGCATTATCAAGATAACTTTATTCTGGCACAAATCTATGTCGATGACATCGTATTTGGTGCAACAAGAGATAATGATGCTTCTAGATTCGCTAAAACCATGGAAAGCGAATTTGAGATGTCCATGATGGGCGAATTGACATATTTTCTTGGATTGCAAGTGAAACAAAGTGACGATGGCATCCATCTATGTCAATCCAAGTATGCAATGGAGTTGGTCAAAAAGTTTGGTTTAGAAAATTCTAAAGATTTTCCGACTCCAATGGGAACTAGCAATAAGGGATTAGGAAGTGAATCTCTTAGTGAGAATGTAGACGAGAAACTTTATCGCAGCATGATTGGAAGTCTACTTTATCTTACGGCTAGTCGCCCAGACATATCCTTTAGTGTTGGGATCTGCGCGAGATATCAATCAGCACCAAAGGAGGTTCACCTGAAAGCGGTGAAACGGATCATCCAGTACATCAAAGGGACAATAAATTTCGGAATTTGGTATCCTATGGGAACAAGTCTAGATATTGTAGGATACTCAGATGCCGATTGGGCAGGATCAGTGGATGATCGGAAGAGTACGAGTGGTGCATGTTTTTATCTTGGCCATTGCCTTGTTGCGTGGCATAGTAAAAAGCAAAACTGCATTGCACTCTCGACTGCCGAAGCGGAATATATCTCAACGAGTAGTTGTTCAACCCAACTCATTTGGATGAAAAATGTGTTGAGCGGCTTCCGAATTTCAGCAACTTCGGTAACGATTCTCTGTGACAACACTAGTGCTATAAACATTTCCAAAAACCCTGTGTTGCACTCAAGAACAAAACACATTGAACTTAGATATTATTTTCTTAGAGAGCTAGTTGAATCAAATATTCTTCAACTTTCCTACATTTCAACTGAGGATCAATTAGCTGACTTTTTAACAAAACCTTTGGATCAAAAACGTTTTATTCATTTGTGTAAAGCAATTGGAATGCTTTCCTTGAAATAACCTCTTTTTGAAACTTTTGCTTAGGTTAGGTTTTGTTTTTGTGTTTTTGTTCTTTATCTATGTTTGTACAATAGAACATTAATTGAGCATGTGTATTATTGACTTTAATAGCATCTTTTCGTCTATTTAGAAATTTATTATGCTTTGGATATCATAATAATTCATTTGATGCAATGATCATTTATGTTAATTAAATCATCTTTGTTTTGATCAAAGTCAATTTCTCTCTCAATGATCTCTTGGTATAGTTTTTATCTTATTTGACTATTTAGTCGAGTATGAAATCGAGATCAATTTTTGGTTAAATACTTTATATTTTAAATAATTGATAGCCAATTGAGGGGGAGTCAAAGAAAAATGTAATATGCTCAAAAGATGTGGAAAGAGTTACATCCCATGAGGAGTGTGAAAACTACCACCACATGGAGGAAAGAGCTACCACCTCGGTCGTCCGAGTACTGTGTGCAGCTACCACATGTATACCAAGCATGGTTGTTCGAGTTGATTAAATAAAATGCTTTTTGGAATACTTGACTCTGTCAAATTCCAAGGTTGGTATAAGGTGGGATTTTTATTGAAAGATGCTCAAAGAGCCACTCCTTACAATAAATTGACTAGATATATTATCTAACTTATCTGGGATTTCAAACATCTATTGATCTTGGTATTTCATTTCCTTTACCAAATTGATGATTTGATAAAGGCATTACTCATAAGATCATGTTAGATGTGATTGAAGTTGTTCAACTTTAAGGGATTTAATTTTTATAAATTTTCGTTTCGTTTGTTGGATGTTATTGATAGATTTAACATAATCTATTTCTTTTATTATGAAACGATGATTTTTATTTAAAGTTGATAAACAAAAGTGCTTACAATCTTTTTCTGGATTTTCTAGAATTTTTTGGAATTTTTCTGAAGAAAAAGTTTGGAGCCGATCCGGACTGGATTATCCGATCCGGATCCCGAACGCAGGAAATCCTGCGTTTAGCCGATCCGGACTGGATTCTTCAGGCAGTCCGGACCGCGGCTAGGTTTTTATTTAGAACAAAAGGGATTTGATTTCATTTACTACAATCTTTTGTTCAAGAGTCTCCAGAGCTTCTCTCTCTAGATTTCAAGCTTTTTGGAGTCTTTCCAACTCAGATTCTTCGGTTCCAAGTGAATTTACCTGATCAAAACTCGGTTTTTCACAGGTTTACTATATTTCTCTCAAAACGTGATGAAAATCTCATATCTTTTTCGTTTCTGGATGGTTTTTTATCAAACTTCTTTTGAAATAAGAACTCTGGGTAGATTAGTTTTGATTATATGCTAGGTATTCTCATGATAAACGGATTTTTGGCCTTCGATTTCTAAAAATTCGGTTTTAGGGCATATTTTTGAGAATTTTTGAAAATCATGGAATTGATCTATTTTTAAAATTCTTTTTGCAAAACTAATTTGATCCCTATTCTCTCTACACGATAATGATTGTTTAGGTACAATTTTTCAAATTTTTGAAAATTAACAATTTTTTCCTGTTCTTGAGGTGTTGCTCACAGGACTCATAGCAATGGTGATCACGTGGGTTGTATTTCTTTTGGCTGCCATGGTTCATACGAAAGATACTATCAAGTCTAAGAGGGCAAAGAAGGCGAAGAAAGCACGGGATGATTCTGAGACAGAATCTGACACCGAATCAATTGATTGGGATGAGCTTTTGGTAGAGGCAACTGTCCCTACTGCATCAAAGGGGAAAGGCCCAGCTGGAACCTCAAAGGCTCCACCTACTGCAGCTGAAAAAGGGAAAGCCCCTATGGATCCAAGTCCAACTGGAACAAAAAGAAAGAGCATGGCAAGGAAACGAGGAAGTACTCGCGGTATTTCAATTGAGGAACCTCTGGCAAGTCAACCTCCTCCACAAGACTTTATCAGTTCAGAAAGAATCAAGGACTTTGAAAATAGAGAATGCATTGGTGAGAGGAATGTAAATCTCAAAGCTCTACGGGAGCGATCCGCACTTTTTTGGGACTCTCATTGACAATGCAGGTCTTGCCCCAATCTGTCACTTCCCAGATCCCTTAGGATATTGCCTCCACTCTGTCAGAATGTTTTATCAGAATGGGACAAAGTTAGTTGATCTTGAAAACGGACAAAGAGAATTTTACACTATGGTCAGAAACATTAAAATCAAGGTCACTCCTCAATTGATTGGAGAAGTGTTAGGAATGAAGGTACGGGCTGAAGGAACCCATTATCTGAAAAGTCAAATCTTCTCCTCCAACTCGTGGAGAGTGGTTGTTGATGGAATCTGTCTTCCAAACACTCTGTCGTCGGGAAACTCAGTTTTGTCAAAAGAATTTCGACCAGAGTATCATTTTTTGAACTTTCTTGTTTGCTACAACATTCTACCAAACATGCAAACAAAAGTTCTTAGATGGGATAGGATGTTATTTCTCTATCTTGTTGGTAATCCCACGGCAGCTATGGGATCAAACTTAAGCATTCCCTATCTTATTTGGTCAAGGATGGCTCGGTATGTGGACCATGCCCATCCCACAAAGAGACTTCCCTTCCCAATCATTATTATGCGTATCTTGAAGAAATTCAAAGTTGATACTTCTTCATCGACTTATATGCATAGTTTGGGAACGATCAACGAGACAACCGTCATAAAGTCTCTCTCCACTAAACAAGATGAGCCTCCATCACCTCCTGGCCGAAGAAGAGCACAACCGGCAGCAACAACTTCAGTCCCACCAGCACCTGCAGCACAACGAGCACCTCCTTCCACCTCAGATGATGATGCCTCGGTGACTTCTATTTATAAAGAACAGCAACGTCTCTCCAACGAGCAAGAGCGAATGTCAAATGAATTCATTGAAATGAAAGAAGAAATTCAGGTAGTGAAAAAGGAACTTGAACTGATTACTGCATCTCAGATCACTTTAACTAAAACAGTCTCTTCAATGAAAAAGCTGATGAAGAGGATGTTTTCGAAAATAGGATGTAGCACCTCTGATGAATCAGACTCAGATGATTGATTTTTACCTAATCTTTTTTTTCTTTTTGTGCAGGCTTTTATTTTTTAGTTTTAGTTCTCAGGTCTTTCGTATCATTTGAACTTTTTTTTTAACTCTCCTTCAATTTTGTACTTTTGGCTGGATTTTGTGACAAAAAGGGGGAGAGAGTAGAAAGAGAACTTTGAACATGAACATTGTGTGAACATGAAACCTTGAAAGGTAAGTATAACTCAACTTTGGTTTTATATTGTGATTTGATGCATGCCTCAGCTAACTATTCGACTAACTATTTGGGCATGTAATATAACTAACAAGTTGCTTGTTGACTAACCTTTCTGTGACATTTGGATTTTTATTGCTTAGAAGATATGTCGATTTTTGATTGTGAGTCTCTTACATATCTGAATTTGAAAATGTCATGATGAGTATAAACTCTATCTCTGTATTTGGTTTTGATTGTTGAAAATTCTTGAGGTTACTAACGATCTTTTGTGTCAAGAATGATTTCTTTTGCAGAGAATACAGATGTCTAAGTCTAGAGTCTGTTTTAGGAGTTTAACTCATGTATTTATCTTTATTTGGATCTTCAATGTAAATTTTTGTTGTATGGTGATATCAACAAAAATATCTTTTTGAATTTTCTTGAGTGGATTTGTGTTTTGTCACGAAACCGCCAAAGGGGGAGATTGTTACGGAATTTGAGTTGGAGTATTTCGTGAAATTGGTTAAGTCTTGAAGATTGAAGATGAAGAAAGTTGGATCATATACCTCAATCTCAAGAAAGAAGAATTCAAAAGGATCAGGTACGTTTAATTAATTAATTTTGATGATCCGAATACTTCTTATAGTGTAGAAACACTTGGATGAATTTTTTATTGCATAAAAATCAAAAACTGGACATTCCATATGTTCAGAGTCCGGACCCCGAACATAGGTTAGTTCGTGCATAATTCCAGTCCGGACCCAGGGAATTTCAGTCCGGACCCCGAACGTGGAATTTGCAAGAAATGCATGAACAGTCCGGACCGTGGATTTCAGTCCGGACCCCGAATGTCGTCTTTTCTGGAAATTGTCTGTTTCGCTGAGACAGTCCGGACCGCCCATTCCAGTCCGGACCGTCGTCCTGTAAAATTCCAGAAATAGTTAGTTTTTTATGCTTATCTTCTTCCAATGGTTTCTAACCTATAAATAGACCCTATGATTCATTTTAGGGTAACACGGAAAAAGACGACCGAAATAGAAAAATCCACATATAGAGAAGAAAGGGAATCAATAGATTAAATTCTATGTTTCTTCATCTATATTGATTAATTTGATTCTAGGTTTTCCAAACTCAGATTTTGAGTAGAATCAAATTAATGAATACTTAGATGGTATTTCCGATCTATTTCTAATCTAAGTATTCGGCGGATCATCACCACCAAAAACAACGATTTTCCCAAAATCGGCGCGTGGACTCGCGTGGCCTTGTGGATTCAAGGTGCAACCGCTCTCGTGGATTCGGAGCGAGGTACGTTCGTGGATTCGAAGCGTGCTATTGGGTGAAGACCGTGGATTCGGTCGGACGTCGTGGACTCGACGTTGGACGCCGTGGATTCGGCGTTGGGCGCAGATCGTGGATTCGAGAAGCGTTGCGGAGCGAGCGGAGAAGATCAACTAGGAGCGTATGTAAAAGGTTGAGTCGTAAGTGTGTACGGTAAATCATCTTGTACGTGTTTTAATTCTAGTGGATTTCGCCGTGTGATCGGTCCCGTGGTTTTTTACTCCGGTTTGGAGTTTTTCCACGTAAAAATCTTGCGTGTTATTTTCATTTCCGCATTGGGTTTAATTGCGCAATGATTTTTTGAGTGTTTATGGTTTACACCTATTCACCCCCCTCTAGGTATTTTTTTCTCTATTTAGATCCAATTATACATAACCCAACAACCCTAGGCTTTTTGGCAGACCCTAGGAAGGCAGGGCGTGAGTGACGCGATATTTTGCAAAAGTCGGCAATTTATTATTAACTCTTCCTGTGAGTGGAGAGGGATTGGCATAGCCTATTTCTGGTGGACTATTATGTTGGCTGCAGACAACATAAGGTTACAGAAATAGGGGGATGTCCATGACTTTCGCTGGATTGGGTCGAGATTGGTTTGTTTACTGACCCGTGGTTTCTTGTGTAGCAGGATGCCTCCTAGGCGGCAGATCCCTACCCGGGGTACTCCTACACCCCCGGAGGTGCTGGAGCAGTCCGGACCTTCAGAGATCAGTGAGTTGAGGGCCATGGTGGCCCAGTTGGAGGAGAGTCACCGCCGGTAGGAGCAGAGGATTGAGCAGTTGCTTGCCCAGGCAGGGGCACCTCCCCCTACTACTGTTGAGGCCCCCGTACCACCAGTTGTACCGCCGGCTATACCACTAGTACCTACCGCACCATCTTCGACCAGTGGGGCTCAGGGAGTGATCCGGCCATTGACCCCAGCGGAGGAGCAGGAGTTTGCTGGCAAACTCACCCAGTTTTGTCAGCGAGGACCGCCTAGGTATTCAGGGCAGAGCACTCAGGCATGGGAGATAGGATCGTGGCTAGCAGCAATGGAGAAGTTATTTCGGGACTTCTTCATTGACCAGAGATTCAGAGTGCATATGGCAGTACATTGTTTAGAGGGGGATGCAGATGCCTGGTGGCGTCGGGTTGAGCCTTTGGAGTTCCAGATTACCCGACAGCTACCTTGGTCAGAGTTCAAACGGATGATTCTAGATACTTATTTCTCCACGAGTGTGAAGAAAAAGCTGGAAGATGATTTGAATAATCTTCAGCAGGGTGACCGGACAGTATGGGCCTACTTCCAGGAGTTCACGCAGTTGCTCAACTGCATACCTTATGTCGCCAGGGATGGACCGCACCAGGTGGAGCTCTTTGAGACGGGTCTGCGCCCAGAGATCTATACCTTGGTGCATGCCCAGAGGCTACAGACTTTGGCAGAGGCAGCGGATCATGCGCAGTGGGTTGAGAGGGGAGATCACGTTGTCGCTAGACGTGGAGGCTTGGTCGCTCAGAGTTCTGAGAGGAAGCGACCAGCGCCGGACGATGGGGGACAGGCCAGTTCCTGGAGGCCGCCCCGACCGCCACCGCCTCAGTTTACGAGCCGTGGGCATTCGGAGCGGCGAGGGCCTGGTGGATCCCAGAGGCCCCCACAGCACCAGCAGCAGCAGCAGCAGCCCCAGTGACAGCAGCAGCACTCGCAGCAACAGAGGTCACAGTAGCTACAGCAGGGGTCTTAGCGGCAGAGGCAGCAGCAGCAACAGCAGTCGAGGCAGCCCCGGTCTACAGTTGGGTGTGTTTTCTGTAGGGGTCAGCACCCCTCTGATACTTGTGATTTGAGGCATGGTCGTTGTTTCCGATGCGGGCAATCCGGTCATCTGCGAGCTACTTGCCCTTTCTCGACATCGCCGGCTCCTTCCTCAGCATCAGTCCCTTCGGTGCCCCGGCAGCGGCCCTATGATCCAGCGAGCAGGGCTCCTTCTTCCCACCCTGCAGACTACCGACCACCAGCTCAGAGCGGGCGGGTCTATGCCGCCCAGGTGGAGGACTCCTCGGCAGCCGACCACATGGTGGCAGGTATCATTTTACTTTTCTGTACTAGAGCTCGCACTTTATTTGATACCGGTGCATCACATTCCTTTATTAGTAGAGCATTTGCATCATCTTATGGACTAGAGTTAGGTCGGTTGCCACATGCATTAGAGGTACAGATTCCTGATCATACATTGCATGTAGAGGAGTGTTGTTGGCCCTGCCCAATACAGGTTGAGTCTTGGATTTTGCCAGCGGACCTGATGGTCCTGAGTCAGCTGCGAGATTTTGACATAGTACTTGGGATGGATTGGCTGGCTCGCTATTTCGCGACGATTGATTGCGCCGCGAGGACTGTGACTTTTAGTGAGCCAGGCCAGGAGGTGTTTGTGTATAGAGGGTTCCAGAGTGCTTTCTTCACCTCAGTAGTTTCGACTTCTCGTGCAAGGCAGATGATGCGCAGTGGATGCGTGGGCGTTTTGGGTTGTGTGGTTAAGGAGCCTACGGTGGCACCGGGACTCGCGGATATCCCTATTGTCCACGAGTTCCCATATGTGTTTCCACCGGAGCTGACTAGCATGCTATTACGGATTTTGTTTTGGCGCATTTCGTGAAAGTGTTAAGTCTTGAAGATTGAAGATGAATGAAGTTTGGATCATATACCTCAATCTCAAGAAAGAAGAATTCAAAAGGATCAGGTAAGTTTAACTAAATATTTTTGGTGATCCGAATACTTCATGTAGTGGAGAAACACTTGGAAGAATTTTTTATCGCATAAAAATCAAGAACTGGACATGGGACATGTTCAGGATCCGGATCAGAAAGTCCGATCCGGATCCCGAAGGGTGTTTGTTCATTGGCAAATCCGATCCGGATCATAGTCATTTCGATCCGGATCCCGAACATGGGAATTTGCTGAAATACATGAACGATCCGGATCGTGCATTACAATCCGGATCCCGAACCCTGTTTCTCTGGAATTGCCTGACTCGTTACGACGATCCGGATCACAGCTAATCCGATCCGGATCGCCGTCGTGAAAATTTCCAGAAACGGACAGTTTTTGATCCTTATCTTCTTCCTAGGGTTTCTAACCTATAAATAGACCCTATGATTCTTTTTCTAGGGTTAATCCAGAAAATCCATATAAGCCGTAAATCCACATACAAGTCGTCATCTTTTATACGGCCTAAGATCCACATATAGAGAAGAAAGGAAATCATTAGATATTACTCTATGGTTCTTCATTTATATTGATTAGTTTGATTCTAGGTTTTCATACTCACATCTTGAGTTGAATCAAACTAATGAATACTTAGATGGTATTTCCTATCTATCTTTGATCTAAGTATTCGGCGGATCATCACCACCCAAAAACAACGATTTACCCCAAAATCGGCGCGTGGACTCGCGTGGCCTTGTGGATTCAAGGTGCAACCGCTCTCGTGGATTCGGAGCGAGGTACGTTCGTGGATTCGAAGCGTGCTACTGGGTGAAGACCGTGGATTCGGTCAGACGTCGTGGAATCGACGTTGGACGCCGTGGATTCGGCGTTGGACGCAGATCGTGGATTCAAGACGCGTTGCGGAGCGAGCGGAGAAGATCAACTAGGAGCGTATGGAAAAGGTTGAGTCGTCTGTGAGTACGGTATATCACCTTGTACGTGTTTAATTCTAGTGGATTTCACCGTGTTATCGGTCCCGTGGTTTTTTACTCCGGTTTGGAGTTTTCCACGTAAAAATCTTGCGTGTTCATTTATATTTCCGCATTGGGTTTTTATTGCGCAATGATTTTTTGAGTCTTTATTATTTACACCTATTCACCCCCCTCTAGGTGTTTTTTCCCCTATTCAGATCCATTATTACATATAACCCAACAAGTGGTATCAGAGAGGGAATAGGGTTGTAAACAATGGTTGAAGGTGGAAACATCAACAGACCCCCATTCTTTGATGGAACAAATTATGCGTACTGGAGAGTACGGATGAAAGCCTTTTTAATTTCCATCGACGAACGGGTGTGGCAATCAATTGAATTAGGATGGTCTAATCCAACTGAAATTATTGCTGATGTTCGCACCATCAAACCTAGGTCGAAGTGGACCAAGGAAGAGTTAGATTCATCTTCTTACAATGGCAAGGGAATTAATGCTATTTTTAATGCCTTATCTCAAACTGAATTCTCTCGCGTCTCGGCATGTGAGACTGCGAAAGAAATCTGGGATGTTCTTCATGTTACACATGAGGGAACTAACCTCGTGAAGATTCAAAAGCTGCAAATGCTTACGAGCAGATTTGACTCTATTTTCATGGCAGAAAATGAATCTTTTCACGGACTACTATACACGATTGCAAGACATCGTAAACTCATGTGCTAACCTGGGAGAGAAGATTCCAGAATTTAAGGTTGTAAGAAAGATTTTAAGAACTCTTCCTGAACGATTTCGCCCAAAGGTTACAGCCATTGAAACTATTAAACACCCGGACGAAATGCGTGTAGAAGAACTAGTTGGTTCATTACAAACTTATGAAATGACATTTACTACTAACTATTCTTCGGGAAAGGCATCCTCTTCTAAGTCTTCAGGTTATGCTTTGAAAACAACAAAGGAAGAAGACACGGATTCATCCTCCTCAGACGATGACGAGAACCTATCTTTGGAGGAATTTGAGAAGCAGCTCGCTCTCTTGACAAGGAAGTTTCGCCGCAACTTTCGAAGGGGTAATTCAAGTAAAACTCCATCCTTCGGAAAGTCGAAGAAAGGCAAGGGTATTTCAAGTTACAAGTCAAGAAAGCAAGAGAACTTTTCTAAGGATAAGAAAAGCACAGAATGACAAGTCCAATGCTTCAAGTGCCGAGGATACGGCCATATCTCAACGGAATGTCCAACTAAGAATCCGTCGAAGAAGAAAGCGATGCAAGTCGTCACCTGGGATGACAACTCAACGTCAAATGAGTCATCCTCAAGTGATGAAGAAGAAAGCGCAACGGCATTCCACGCGTCCACATCTTCACCCTTCATGTGCTTAATGGCAAGTACTTCAGATTCATTGTCCAACTCCTCCCGGGTTGAAAAAACTGAAACGGATGATGAATCAAGTAACTCTGAAGGTGAAGATTTTGTTTTAGCCTACCACAGACTTTTACGGGATTCAAAGAAACTGGCTAAACAAAACAAGGGGTTGAGAGGGAGATTACAGGATCTCGAAGTAGAAGTAAAAAGGGTAACTTCTCTCTCGATCGATCTTGAAGTGGAAAGGGATAATTTGATAAAAGCAAATGTTTCCCTTCAAGAGTCCAATGAGCTTTTTGAGAAGGAACATACAAAACTGGTGGATAAAGCGGATCACTTCTCAAAGCTCTACATCGAGGCCCAACAAGATAAACTGGAAATGACAAAGAACATTCTCCAACTAAAGGATGACTTAAAGAGATTTTCTTCTGGAAGGAGTAAGTTGGATAAGCTTCTTGGTCTTGGTCAAACAAATCGGTTCGGCCTCGGGTACACTCAAACTGGAAACAGTCCAAGTTCGAGTGGGACAGTTTTTGTGCCTCAGTCGGTATCTCCTCCTCCGACACCGGAATTCACGACAAACAACGACAACAAGCCTACTTCTTTCTCTTCGGGATCGTCAAGCGCAAAGGTATGTTTTCGTTGTGGTATTTCAGGGCACATAAGGAGATATTGCAAGACAGGAGCCAAACGCTCAACTCAGACATTTCTTGCAACGACTACCAAAAAGGTGATTCCTCATAAATCAAATGCAAATCATACAAAGGAAAAGAGACTTGGTAGTTCACCGCACAAGACGACATCATCAAGGTGAAGCAATCGATCTAACAAGACGCCTTCACCTAGGAGAATAACCTCACGACCATTACCGACGCATTCCAAAAGGTTTTGGGTGCGCAAAGGTGAAATCTTCCCTTGTCTTGTTACTAATGTTTCCTTGCATGCTTATGATAATTCGTCTTGGTATCTGGATAGCGGTTGTTCCCGACACATGACCGGTGACAAAAATAGTTTTCAAAACTTTGAGAAAATCTCCGGAGGACTCATTGTTTTCGGAGACGGTCGATCTTCCAAAATTGTTGGAAAAGGAACAGTAGCTATTCCAGATGGCCCGATTTTGAAAAACGTGTTATTTGTTGATGGCCTTAAGACTAACCTCATTAGCATAAGTCAACTTTGCGACAATGGTTTTTCAGTTAACTTTTCATCTGTTGAATGTGTTGTAACTGATAAAGACCATGTCTTCTTTTTAAAAGGGGTTAGATCTGAAAACAATTGCTATGTTGTTCCTAATAAAATTTCAGAAAAATGTAACCTAGTTTCTTTGGATAATGAAACACTTTGGCGTGAAAGACTAGGTCACATAAATTTTAAAGAACTAGCAAAGATTTCAAATAAAGTCGTGGTTAAGGGGGTTCCTAAACTTCTATTTAAAAACAACATTGTGTGCGGAGGTTGTCTTAAGGGAAAACAATCAAGGGCTGCACACAAGAACCTGAACCACGTTGGTACCAAACGGCCCTTGGAATTACTGCACATGGATTTAATGGGGCCGACCCGTCAACCATCTTTGGGAGGTAAATGGTATATTTTCTTATTTGTTGATGATTTCTCTAGGTTTTCATGGGTAGCATTTTTAAAAGAGAAAGCTGATACGTTTGATTCTTTTCATGAGATTTGCCATCGTATTATGATTGAAAAGAATGAAAAGATCATTCGTGTTAGAAGTGATAGAGGTGGAGAATTCATTAATTCCAAATTCATTGATTTTTGCACTTCCAACGGCATAAAACATGAATTCTCGGCACCCTATACACCTCAGCAGAATGGTGTTGTTGAGCGCAAAAACAGGGTTGTTCAAGAGATGGCGCGTGTGATGCTTCATAGCCAGAATTTACCACTATATTTTTGGGCTGAGGCTGTCAACACCGCTGTCTATGTCATTAATCGAGTGTATTTGCGCCCAGGAACTTTAAATACACCATATGAGCTGTGGTTTAGTAGAAAATCGGATATCAAATACTTTCGTATCCTTGGGAGTCGATGTTTTGTTTTGCATGATCGCGAAAATCTTGGTAAGTTCGATTCTCGAAGTGACGAAGGGATCTTTTTGGGTTATTCTACAAATAGCAGAGCATATCGGGTATTTAACATGGAATCTAAAACGATTGTAGAATCTATAAATGTTAAAGTAGATGAAGATTTTCACTTTGCATCTGAAAAATCTACCCTCGATATCTCTCTTGATGATGATACTCCTGTAAGTGCATCTTCTCATGATAATACTTCCAATATTAATGATGCATCTAATGGTTCTTCAAGTTTATCTGATGTGCAGGAATCATCTCATGTACCTCCGAGTACTCCGTTACAACAAACGTTACGCATCTCCAAGGATCATCCTGAATCAAACATCATTGGAGACCCACAAGAAGGAGTCAAAACTCGAAGACAGTTGGTTTGTGGATTCGCTTGCTACGTTTCCTTGATCGAACCAAAGAACATCGATGAAGCTCTTCAAGATGACTACTGGATTAAAGCAATGCAGGAAGAGCTCCATCAGTTTGAGCGAAACAAAGTCTGGGAATTAACAAAGCCTCCAAAGTAACACAATATGATAGGTACCAAATGGATTTTCAAGAATAAGAAAAATGAACATGGTACCATCATCAGGAACAGAGCACGTTTAGTTGCTCAAGGCTACTCTCAAGTAGAAGGTATAGACTTTGATGAAACTTTCTGTCACGCCCCGGGGTCGAAACTGCGACCCGGGCTCGCCAACAGATCCGCCACCTATGCCAAACCCGCATAGGCGAAGCGTCCTACCTGCAAAAAGAACTACAGCTAACAGATATCAGAGCTAAAAGATGAAACTACTGTAGAATAAAATCAACCACTGTACAACTGAAGATAAAACAACAAGGTCCATCTCCCAAAAATGATAATCATACATTAACCTCGAGTACAAAACTCATAGCTCAACAGGGAGATATCTCAAATAAAACATCAGTGTACAAGCTCTCAATACATCATATCCTCACTACATCAGTCTCTCAAAAGAGGAAAAAAATACCAATCTACCGACTATACTGAAGATCTCCTCCAAAGGGGGTACCGCTACTCTCCAAAGATGGGTCTGGATCTAGCTCGCTACTCCCTCACCACGCACAGCAACCACAGAACGGCAACACCCGCCAAGACTCTGCAAAACAAAGAGGAGAAAGGACAAAAGGGGGAAAACCCCCAACGGGCGTGAGAACTACGCAATAAGGGAGTTCTCAGTGGGTATCGCCACAAGGCCCGACGATCTGCCCACCAAGACTACAAGAGGCAAAAGATAACCGATGCAGTAAAACTGAAAGAAGAAGCTGGAAACACTCTACAGCTACCATGCCTCTATCCAAATGCTCAAATGGGGAAACTCTGATGAAGATATGCAACACTCGCACACGAGGTGCTCAATTGACCCAATCGAGCTGACTGCCACATCGGGTCCAGTCAAACCTGCGCCCACCTACAACCACCTTCCGCTGACGGGCAGGAATTACGTAGGGCGTCCAAACGGACTAACTCGCTATCGAGTAGTGGCTCATGCAGGCTATAGTCAAATCCATGCTCTCTCTCTCAGAACGGATAGACTCAAGATGCTCAACCTCTCACACAATGGTCAAAGAACTCACAACGACCACGGGACCACCGTCAAACCCCGAACGGTTCCCAACAATACTAGCGCTGGTCTAACACAGCTACTAGACTCCACTCGGTCCCCCAGGCACGAGTGTAACAAAAAGTATCTGCCTGAATAAACCCAAACGATAGACCAGTAATCACTGGTACTGCCTGCTCTGCTGGTACAGTCGCATCCCAAGGTAAGTAACAGATCGGCATCGAACCGTCCGATCGCACACAAAAGTAAGTAACAGACTGGCCTCGATCCGTCCAGTCGCACACTCCGGAGTGGCACTCGAGGGGAGCGACCCACACGAGTAAAGTAACTCTGTCATCAGTATCACCAGTATCAAGTATCACGGTATCGAGTATCTCTGTAACCACTGTCTCATAATAGCAGGACTGGATCAAGACTATGATCAAAGTAGGAAACTCCGTCCACTAACAAAACCTCGATCTGATGCAATAGTACTCAAAAAGTGGGAAACACCATCCACTAGAACAAATCTGATACCCAATCTGATGCAATAGTCAACATCCGGTCAACCGCCCAAAGTCCGCGGTCACCGCAATAACCCACAACCCACAATTGGGTAAATTAATCAAGATCCGGTCAACCGCCTACTGTCCGCGGTTGCCGCAATAACCCACAATCCATAATTGGGTAAATTAATCAAGATCCGGTCAACCGCCTACTGTCCGCGGTTGCCGCAATAACCCACAATCCACAATTGGATAAATTAATCAAGATCCAGTCAACCGCCTACTGTCCGCGGTTGCCGCAATAACCCACAATCCAACATCAAGCACACCCTGTCTCTGACCCTAAGGTCCCAGCTACACTATCCCAAACCTCTGCTCGAACCCGAGCAACATGACTCAAAAGTCTAAATGAAAAGGAGAAAGAAAGCAATCATGGTTTCTCCTAAGTCAAATTCCAATATGTAGTGCAGCAGTAAAAGATGGCCTAACTATATGTCCATACACATATGTCCATACAAGCATTCATTTGTCCTCAAGAAGAATAAAGAAAATAAACCTCATGCCAAAATTATCAATGACCATACCTGTCCATAATTCTCAATCCATAATGGCTCCTCAGAGTAGAACCTGCACATAACTACATAATCCTATCCCAATGCATAAACCATCCTCATAAAAGGTTATGTGCTAATATGGCATGATAATTAATCATATAGGGTATCCTTGCCTTAGATAAGCTTTCACTAATCATCAACATGACTATTTGATTAATACCATTGTCATACTGTGAATAATTCACTTGCAATTTCCATAAAATCCTCATTGTTAAACTTACCGATCAATCCCAGCTATTGTACCATTCACCTGCATGCAATGCTAACATATGAAAATTTAGAGAACCTTCCACCGGTTCCGGGAATAAGGCACCCACCTGAAAAGCTGACTGTCCAAAGCCCAACAGCTGAAAACACCAAATAACTCTAATCCCTTGCTCCAATAAGTTCAGCACACCCGTAACACTCCTGGCACAATACAAAGTCCACTAATTACACTAGGCTCCCAAATATAGCACTTAAAACCACATACAACCTCAAATTCTGAACTTTTAAATTATCACCTGCAGATAGTGCCCAGAAAATTCCAATAAAAATATCACAGCAATCCTTGCGTCGATAGCTTCGAAACGGTACCTTGCACGCCCAAATCGGAGTTCGGTAAGTCAAGATAAAAATTCGGCAAGGGGGTACACTCATACAAAAATCTGTATTAAAACTGTACACTGTTCACTGAGAAAACAGTAATTTTCACCTCTGATGAAATCTCAGAAAAATCCAAGAAAAATACGAGCGCGTTCCTTGCGATCTGTAGATGAAAAAGTTGTATAAGCTCGTTTCCGGCTGACGCTTGTGCGCAAAGATATGGCCAAAACACCTCGATGCTGTCCCACAAAGCCAAGCAGAAAAAGGGTCACAGTGTTGCCTCGGGATCCGTGCCAAAAACTCGCAACGGGAAAGCCCGATCAATACGAAAGATGAAGCCCTACCTCTTAGGAGTCTGTCGGCGCAAGAATCACAGAGAAAGGAGCTCGGGGTAGCCCAGGGGAGCCAAAACACTGTCGCTGCGCCGAAGAAGAACACTAGAAAGCAACATCGCGCCGCACCGTAAAATGGGGAACCTCGGGATTCGTGCCCCCAAAAATCCCAAAACTCTGCAGGAAGATCAAGCACTTAGAGGTGAAAAACTTAGCTTAAGGGAGCTCGGGCAGAGGAGGTGTGGTTTGGGAGAAAAAGCCCCAAAACAGAGGCTCGGGCTGCCTTTAAATAGGCTGAGGAAAACAATTGGGATAATTCCCAATAAGTCCGGATTTTCGGGCGCCCGAAAATTTCCGGGCGCGCACAGTGCGGCCCGGCCCACCACTTTCGGGCGCACACAGTGCGGCCCGGCCCACCACACAATCCAGTCCACTACTCCCCCGGCCCCCACTGCACCCGGTGCACCTGCGCCCGCGAATGGCGACGCGACACGTGGCCCGGCAACCCGTGCACCACGCACGTCGCGCCGTGGACCGCGCACGTCGCGGCTGACCCGGGCCGTACGGCCACTGTCACGCCCCGGGGGTTTTGTTTTAGCGGAAACGATTCATAAAAGTTGAATATTTGATGTGTAAATTTTTTTTTGTTTTTAAAAGAAGAAACCCCTCTTCCCCGGCACGTGCCCAGACCCGCCACACATACATGGTCACTCTGCAAACGGGCAGAGTCTCCCCTGTACATGCACGGCGTAGCGTTCGGTACATGTTCTAACATGCGCAACCAATCAATCACAACAATCATTCACAACCAACCAGCATTCTAAACTGATAAAAGAAGATCACATGGCCGATCGGTTTGGAAAGGATAAATCCAC
The DNA here is from genome assembly GCA_029204045.2 of Tillandsia leiboldiana. Taxonomy (NCBI): domain Eukaryota; kingdom Viridiplantae; phylum Streptophyta; class Magnoliopsida; order Poales; family Bromeliaceae; genus Tillandsia; species Tillandsia leiboldiana. Next base: position 24,192,782 of record CM055064.1, read on the forward strand.
AATTTTGAAAGAGCGCCTACCCGGCGCTTACGTTTTGAAAGCTAGTTTTCGAAGTCAGCATAAATCCACAGGGTTTTGAAACCAGTGCCCACCCGACACTTAGATTTTAAAGACGGTTTTCGCAATCCTTTCTTTGGCTTCTGCCTTTTTGGTTTTTAAATGGCCGATAGAAATAAAAGGGAAAATATTGCACCAGGGGCACTAAATGTAGCCCGTACCGACATCCATGCCGACCCCACGAGGGTATCGCGAACCACTCACATAACTACAAAGTAATGAAAAGCGAGAATAAAAGAATAAATACAGTCCAGGGTCCCCAGCGACCCAGCTGCTCCTGTCCCGTCCTCACCACCGCCTACCTCTCTCCCCGTCTGGACCCTGTCACGAAGTGGGATGTCAGTGACGCAGAAATAGTAAAGCAGGAGAATATAGTAAAACAAACCGTGAAGACAACTGGAGCAACCACCCTCCCAGGGAGGAAAGGCAACCTGTACACCTGCATCCTGTAATACCCGGACACGTCGGACAGCTAAACCGACGGCCCACACCGTACCTGCAGAAACCCGACCACGCCGGACAACTAAACCGACGGGTCGCACCGCTCGCACCTCGGCGCCTCAACCCCACCACTAATAAGGGGCCCCACTACGTCACCTCGTGGGTATACACGGGTCATAGACCACTTTTCCGGAAAAGCGCACCCTTTGCGGTGGCCAAACCGCGGGTGCGCGTGTGGCAACCTCGAGCCAAGTAACCGTAACCACCATCATGTCAGCATCATAATATGAATAACAAGAGTAATGAGGTAAATGAGGTAAAGTGCATAATCGAAAACAAGGTAATATTGCGCGCACTCGAAGGTGGCCCGCTGACATATAAGGGTTAAAAAGAGAATCACCGTCGGCAACCGACGCTAATCACTATAGCGAACCCACTAACATGCATAAGCTACCGCCCATCATTATTTAACCCCAGTACACTTAGAATAGACCCCGTCCAACATGATAGAATTTAGAGGCTAGGAATAAAGTAAATACAACCCACCTGTCGCTAGTAGAAAACCACGCTCGGCTCCCCGCGTCCCGGCGCGCTCCCCGAAGCTGCAAAACGGGATCCCCGGGCGGGGAGGTCAAGAACCTTTAAACGCGAAGTAAGGAAAAGCCCCAACACCGGCCGGCCCCCGACGGCAGCGACCGAACCCCCCACGCGCCGCCGTGCTGTCCGCGCGGCGCCTCGCATGTGCGGGCTGCCCCGCGGCTGCCCCGCATGCGGGTGCCCCGCACGGCACCCCCGCATGCGCGGGCTGCACCGCGCGGTGCCCCCGCATGCGCGGGCTGCCCCGCGCGGCGCCCCGCATGCGGGTGCCCCGCATGGCACCCCCGCATGCGCGGGCCGCACCGCGCGGTGCCCCCGCATGCGCAGGCTGCCCCGCGCGGCGCCCCGCATGCGGGTGCCCCGCACGGCACCCCCGCATGCGCGGGCCGCACCGCGCGGTGCCCCCGCATGCGCGGGCTGCCCCGCGCGGCGCCCCGCATGCGGGTGCCCCGCACGGCGCCCCCGCATGCGCGGGCTGCACCGCGCGGTGCCCCCGCATGCGCGGGCTGCCCCGCGCGGCGCCCCGCATGCGGGTGCCCCGCACGGCGCCCCCGCATGCGCGGGCTGCACCGCGCGGTGCCCCCGCATGCGCGGGCTGCCCCGCGCGGCGCCCCGCATGCGGGTGCCCCGCACGGCACCCCCGCATGCGCGGGCGGCCCCGCACGGCGCCCCGCATGCGGGTGCCCCGCGCGGCGCCCCCGCATGCGCGGGTTGCCCCGCGCGGCGTTCCGCGTGCGATGGCACGCCCCTCTCCTTCCATCTCCGACGAAATCAAGAACCCCCCCCCTCGCTCGTGACGAGAAAAGACAAGAAAAGAAAACGAAAGCACGGCTCACCTTGTTTTGGTCGGTACCGGGCGAAGGAGAGGGATCGTCCTCTTCGCGTTCGTCGGATCTTTGCGGAGAGGCGATCGATCTCTTCTCTTCCACGCCGGCCGATGGAAAGGACGAGGGTTTTGGGGAACCGCTCCTCGTCCACGCTCGGATATTGTACGCCAAGGAGGGGGGGGAGGCGAGGTTTAGGAAACCTAATTCCCAAGGCCGACTACTTAGACGTTTTGGGCGTAGTGGATTTTGGACCCCAAATTAATTTTAAACCCTCGAGTGAAAGGAAAACAAAAAGGGGTGGTTTAATCCCATACCTCAAACTGATCGACTAAAATCGATCTGATTGCGGACCAGAGTTCGGTTCGCCCCCGGTAATTGTGTAAGTCACCTGGGCTACGGTACCAGCTTCCGGAATTTATTCTGGGAGATCCGGGGGTCGGAATCCAAAACCGATCGCCCCGCCGGTCTCCGTTTCGCGAGCTTTATTAACCAAAAATACCCGCGAGCCCCGACCGTCTGCCCAGAAAAACAAGGAAAAATTACCCTCGAACCCCCATTGTCAACCAGACGGTTCAATAAAAATCGACGGAAAGCCCCGAAAGGCAAAATAAATCCGCGGTTATCACAGCCACCTGCCCCGCCGTACGGCCACCCGCCCCGGTCACCCACTCCACCGGTTGCGTGGACCGGGAGCACAACACCGAACCAATCACCTCACGCCACGTGTCCACCCGGTCTACCGTGCACCCGGGCCCAATTTCAGTGGACCGCGCCTGCTGAACCGGCCAACCGGAGAGCGCCACGTGGCCCGCCCCTGGTGCACGAGCTTCGCGGTGGACCGCGCGCCTGCCCGCGCGCTCAGCCGCCTGCCCGCGCCCTCAGCCGCCTGCCCGCGGCCACCAAACGCCTGCCCGAGGCTGCGCCGCCGCCCGCCGACGCTGCCCGCCGCCGCCGGCCGCCGCCGGCGATCGCCGGAAATACTGTTCCGGCATGAACAGTACCCGCAAGCTCAAAAACAGTAAGTAATTAGCCCATCTTGACCGTTTTCGCGCGCTGATTCCAAATCCGGCGTCCATTTTGCCAAATTCCAATCCTATAATTTGCCGGAGGCTCCCGGAAAGGTATTTTTAATCCGAATTCCGCGCCGAGCCTAAATTTGATATCCACTCCTCGCGTAAACTGTTCTAAACATCCGATGGGGTCCCCCGATTACCTACGAGATCCATTTTAAGCCCCGAGTCCATCTCTTGTGTCCAAACTGGCGCGCGAACACCGCCGACATGCCACGTAGGCTTCCAGAAGCTGCTGGTCACACTGTAGAAGCCCTGCAAAGATCTGGGTCACCACATCCTCCCCCACTAAAAGAAAGTTTCGTCCTCGAAACTAAGGCAACTCCCAAGGAGTCCCAGAAACCAGGGGTCAATACTCAACACCGCCGTCTCCAGCTCCCAAGTCACCTATCACTCCCCGTGATTACTCCTCAGCAACAACAACAGCAACAACCAGTACGGCATAGCCCGATTGCGCAATTCCCTCACCTCACGAGTCGGAATTCGCAACGGCGTCCCTCGTACTCCAGACTCTCACAGACCCCAAAAGGAACAAGTCAAACACGGGCGAGGGGTCCAAAACATGACACTCCAGAGCTGAGACGCAGAAAAACCTCAAAAACTCCAACAAAAGGCGGGGGGAAAAGGAACAAACAGCCTGAGTAACACGCTCTAAAATCACTCCCAAGAGCCAGCTCAACCAAAGCGACCCGAATCACATCCACACAAACACCTGCACAGAAAAGGGCCCAAACAAGCAGGGGTTCATACTCGGTCGCCCTCAACACTTAACCACCTAAGTGGATTGCTCAGCCGCAGCCTCTCATCAAAAGGGATCCTCAGGGACTCAACTCAAACCCTGCACACAAGGATGGCCCCACACAGTGCCAGCTATGGAACCGTCAAACTCGACTCCCAAATAGCTCTTCTGCTCCAGGCATCCGCCACCACAGTGGCTCTGTCGGGGTGATACTGGATGCTCACAAAATCCAATGGTGGCTCTACAGCCACTACGGGAGGTATCACTATAACTCACAAATCCATCTCCCACCACTGACTAGGTTAGAATCGGCTCTGGTACCAATCTCATCACCCGGTCATCAAGCTCTGCTGGCACTATCCAGTCCAAAAACTCCTCACCCCAACAATGACCGTCGATCTCGGCCAGTCTTAAATAGCATCCACTTGGCCGAATTTCCACCGCCGCCCCTTCGGCTAGAAGAAGTAATCTAGGAAGATATGCTCTCGAAGCTAAAACTTGCACCACAACGACTTGGCAAAAAGCTTCTTCCCCACAGACCTTGTCACACCATATACAAATGCTGCACAAGCTCTAAACACTCAGGGAGGGGGTAAAACCAAAATATTCCTGGAGGATGCCGCTATCAAACCGTTCAAGGCCAACTGAAACACAAAATTCCTCAATCTAGAGGCAACAGGGCATTAGTCAATCCATTGGCTTCACTGTACTCGTAATGCCCCTACTGTGTCCTGAACACCATCTAGACAATGCCCTCAGCTGAAATTCCAAATTGGCGCAGGCATCAAACAATAACTGCCGAAATATAGCTTCTTCAAAAGGTTCTAAATAATACCTGGACCTGCCTGGACTCCAATCCCAAAGGGCTCTCACCGTCGTGTATCAACGACGTGGCACTAGGTCAAACAGACCCTCTATCCAACAGATCCCTGCACCGGTGCGATCAACTCTCCCAGCTCTTACCGATAATCCAAGTGGTGCTACTGAGGTTGGCGCGGTTTCCAGAACCACGTCAACCGCAACCAAACTCTCCCTAACAGGCGGCATAATCATCAACTCGAGTGGACTCACACCCGGGATTTCGCAGCAATAGAAATATCCTTTGGTCCCGGCGCCACCATAAGCTCTTCTCACGCAGTCGCTAAACCCTGTGTGCTCGAACAATCTCCCCATAACAAGCCTCCTTTGTCTACCTCGCAAAAGTCACAATCAGCACCCTCTCTGCACTTAACCATCCAGTGGTGCCGTGCCAACCAATCCCAAGCACTAGGTCAAAACATCGAACTGCCACCCATATCAAGAGGTTTGCTGGTATAACTCATGGTCTCAACGACACTGAACAAAACCCACAAGCCTCCTCCACTTGCACAATGCCAACAGTAACCTGTACCTCAAGTGCATGTGGTAATGACTCTACCTCTAGCCCATGCAGGAACGCAACATGTCCTAACTCCGACTGCTGTGAAGAAATCGCACCTGCGACAACTCAATCCACTACCGTGGCGCCCTCCAACCGGGCGGCACAGATTCATCCGCTCGATGCAAGTGGTCGTCGCTCAGCCTGCCAAAATATCTAGACCAATCACAAAGGGAGCCCGACCTCTGTCTCTGCTCACGCTGAGGCAACAGATACGATCCTCCGCAGACAACAAAACCACGCTACCGTTGCGCTACTCTGATATAGACACTGATACTGCCATCGGGGTCCGCCCGATCCCCAACATCTCAGAAGTCCATCATTGCAACCGTCATAAGACAAAACACCATTAATCCATGCAATTCCCTATACACTTATCCTTTCTAAGCTCACCCCTCAATCCCATATGATACAATCAAAATATGCAAGCTATAAATCACAAAGGGTAGAATTCCCTTGGGTAAGCTTTGCATTAACCATCCACAAGGATATCCACCACCCAGGAAAGCAAGACGAAAATGCCTCTGCCTGCCGATCTGTCCTCCATCACCTAGCGCCAAGCGCCTCCCTCCAGAACTCGCCTCTAGCGGCAGATCCCCATCCAAGGAACTGCAGTGTCCAGCTCCAAACACAATGCCTACTCCGACGAGGCATCCACAGTCCAAAACCCGAACATGAGGGACCGAAAAGAAACTAAAGAGTATCCTGGTGCAATCCACTCCCAATCTCACTTATCCTATGTGCCTCGTCCCTCGAAACCTGGAGCACCAGTTCAACAACTGCATAAACTCTCTAGCACAGGGAGGCTCTCAATTGATCACTCCATCACCCCCAACCACGACTCTGCCTCCAAAGGCTCCAAGCTCAATCTTACGAGTCGGGGTGGTTCATCTGCCAAATCTGGCTCACTAAATCAAACATGCCCCACAGCTCCTCTGCTGTCAACCATCCACCCTACCTCAGTGCCTTGGCACTAAACATTGGCACGGAGGGGGCCACTCGCTCTATTGGCACTACAAAAATCCCTGCCGCTGAGGGTACTACATCCTGGTGGTCTCAGAAGAAAAGTACAGTCGGGCTGCCCACTGCTCTGACAACTGCGTCACCAAACTAGCTGCTCACACTGCCGCTGATATGTCTCTAAGAATCCTGTCATCTGGGTCCGGAGTTCTCTGACATCAATCCGGGTATCCGGCCCAAAACCAAACGCTCAAGTTCAACTGCCATGACAGGATGCACCAGGGTCCCAAACCCAGCGTCGGGGAGACACCGCTCGCCACGACGAAACCACAATTCAGCACACAACAACGCTCGACCCAATCCAGCGAAAGTCTAGAGCATGTCACCCATTCCATAGCGTTATGTTGTCTGCAGCCAACATAACTACTTAGGAGAATAAGCATGCCAATCACTCGTCCCGTCCCTCGGGAGAGGTGTAAAACTCAATCAGGACTCTCGCTACAAATCACGACTCTCACGAAGTCATCCTAGGGTCTAACCACAAGCCTAGGGTTTCTAAGTCCACCATGACCTACAACCTAGGCTCTGATACCACCTAATCTGTCACGCCCCGGGGTCGAAACTGCGACCCGGGCTCGCCAACAGATCCGCCACCTATGCCAAACCCGCATAGGCGAAGCGTCCTACCTGCAAAAAGAACTACAGCTAACAGATATCAGAGCTAAAAGATAAAACTGCTGTAGAATAAAATCAACCACTGTACAACTGAAGATAAAACAACAAGGTCCATCTCCCAAAAATGATAATCATACATTAACCTCGAGTACAAAACTCATAGCTCAACAGGGAGATATCTCAAATAAAACATCAGTGTACAAGCTCTCAATACATCATATCCTCACTACATCAGTCTCTCAAAAGAGGAAAAAAATACCAATCTACCGACTATACTGAAGATCTCCTCCAAAGGGGGTACCGCTACTCTCCAAAGATGGGTCTGGATCTAGCTCGCTACTCCCTCACCACGCACAGCAACCACAGAACGGCAACACCCGCCAAGACTCTGCAAAACAAAGAGGAGAAAGGACAAAAGGGGGAAAACCCCCAACGGGCGTGAGAACTACGCAATAAGGGAGTTCTCAGTGGGTATCGCCACAAGGCCCGACGATCTGCCCACCAAGACTACTAGAGGCAAAAGATAACCGATGCAGTAAAACTGAAAGAAGAAGCTGGAAACACTCTACAGCTACCATGCCTCTATCCAAATGCTCAAATGGGGAAACTCTGATGAAGATATGCAACACTCGCACACGAGGTGCTCAATTGACCCAATCGAGCTGACTGCCACATCGGGTCCAGTCAAACCTGCGCCCACCTACAACCACCTTCCGCTGACGGGCAGGAATTACGTAGGGCGTCCAAACGGACTAACTCGCTATCGAGTAGTGGCTCATGCAGGCTATAGTCAAATCCATGCTCTCTCTCTCAGAACGGATAGACTCAAGATGCTCAACCTCTCACACAATGGTCAAAGAACTCACAACGACCACGGGACCACCGTCAAACCCCGAACGGTTCCCAACAATACTAGCACTGGTCTAACACAGCTACTAGACTCCACTCGGTCCCCCAGGCACGAGTGTAACAAAAAGTATCTGCCTGAATAAACCCAAACGATAGACCAGTAATCACTGGTACTGCCTGCTCTGCTGGTACAGTCGCATCCCAAGGTAAGTAACAGATCGGCATCGAACCGTCTGATCGCACACAAAAGTAAGTAACAGACTGGCCTCGATCCGTCCAGTCGAACACTCCGGAGTGGCACTCGAGGGGAGCGACCCACACGAGTAAAGTAACTCTGTCATCAGTATCACCAGTATCAAGTATCACGGTATCGAGTATCTCTGTAACCACTGTCTCATAATAGCAGGACTGGATCAAGACTATGATCAAAGTGGGAAACTCCGTCCACTAACAAAACCCCGATCTGATGCAATAGTACTCAAAAAGTGGGAAACACCATCCACTAGAACAAATCTGATACCCAATCTGATGCAATAGTCAACATCCGGTCAACCGCCCAAAGTCCGCGGTCACCGCAATAACCCACAACCCACAATTGGGTAAATTAATCAAGATCCGGTCAACCGCCTACTGTCCGCGGTTGCCGCAATAACCCACAATCCACAATTGGGTAAATTAATCAAGATCCGGTCAACCGCCTACTGTCCGCGGTTGCCGCAATAACCCACAATCCACAATTGGATAAATTAATCAAGATCCGGTCAACCGCCTACTGTCCGCGGTTGCCGCAATAACCCACAATCCAACATCAAGCACACCCTGTCTCTGACCCTAAGGTCCCAGCTACACTATCCCAAACCTCTGCTCGAACCCGACCAACATGACTCAAAAGTCTAAATGAAAAGGAGAAAGAAAGCAATCATGGTTTCTCCTAAGTCAAATTCCAATATGTAGTGCAGCAGTAAAAGATGGCCTAACTATATGTCCATACACATATGTCCATACAAGCATGCATTTGTCCTCAAGAAGAATAAAGAAAATAAACCTCATGCCAAAATTATCAATGACCATACCTGTCCATAATTCTCAATCCATAATGGCTCCTCAGAGTAGAACCTGCACATAACTACATAATCCTATCCCAATGCATAAACCATCCTCATAAAAGGTTATGTGCTAATATGGCATGATAATTAATCATATAGGGTATCCTTGCCTTAGATAAGTTTTCACTAATCATCAACATGACTATTTGATTAATACCATTGTCATACTGTGAATAATTCACTTGCAATTTCCATAAAATCCTCATTGTTAAACTTACCGATCAATCCCAGCTATTGTACCATTCACCTGCATGCAATGCTAACATATGAAAATTTAGAGAACCGTCCACCGGTTCCGGGAATAAGGCACCCACCTGAAAAGCTGACTGTCCAAAGCCCAACAGCTGAAAACACCAAATAACTCTAATCCCTTGCTCCAATAAGTTCAGCACACCCATAACACTCCTGGCACAATACAAAGTCCACTAATTACACTAGGCTCCCAAATATAGCACTTAAAACCACATACAACCTCGAATTCTGAACTGTTAAATTATCACCTGCAGATAGTGCCCAGAAAATTCCAATAAAAATATCACAGCAATCCTTGCGTCGATAGCTTCGAAACGGTACCTTGCACGCCCAAATCGGAGTTCGGTAAGTCAAGATAAAAATTCGGCAAGGGGGTACACTCATACAAAAATCTGTATTAAAACTGTACACTGTTCACTGAGAAAACAGTAATTTTCACCTCTGATGAAATCTCAGAAAAATCCAAGAAAAATACGAGCGCGTTCCTTGCGATCTGTAGATGAAAAAGTTGTATAAGCTCGTTTCCAGCAGACACTTGTGCGCAAAGATATGGCCAAAACACCTCGATGCTGTCCCACAAAGCCAAGCAGAAAAAGGGTCACAGTGTTGCCTCGGGATCCGTGCCAAAAACTCGCAACGGGAAAGCCCGATCAATACGAAATATGAAGCCCTACCTCTTAGGAGTCTGTCGGCGCAAGAATCACAGAGAAAGGAGCTCGGGGTAGCCCAGGGGAGCCAAAACACTGTCGCTGCGCCGAAGAAGAACACTAGAAAGCAACATCGCGCCGCACTGTAAAATGGGGAACCTCGGGATTCGTGCCCCCAAAAATCCGAAAACTCTGCAGGAAGATCAAGCACTTAGAGGTGAAAAACTTAGCTTAAGGGAGCTCGGGCAGAGGAGGTGTGGTTTGGGAGAAAAAGCCCCAAAATAGAGGCTCGGGCTGCCTTTAAATAGGCTGAGGAAAACAATTGGGATAATTCCCAATAAGTCCGGATTTTCGGGCGCCCGGAAATTTCCGGGCGCGCACAGTGCGGCCCGGCCCACCACTTTCGGGCGCGCACAGTGCGGCCCGGCCCACAACACAGTCCAGTCCACTACTCCCCCGGCCCCCACTGCACCCGGTGCACCTGCGCCCGCGAATGGCGACGCGACACGTGGCCCGGCAACCCGTGCACCATGCACGTCGCGCCGTGGACCGCGCACGTCGCGACTGACCCGGGCCGTACGGCCACCTGCCCCGCCGTACGGCCACCCGCCCCGGTCACCCACTCCACCGGTTGTGTGGACCGGGAGCACAACACCGAACCAATCACCTCACGCCACGTGTCCACCCGGTCTACCGTGCACCCGGGCCCAATTTCAGTGGACCGCGCCTGCTGAACCGGCCAACCGGAGAGCGCCACGTGGCCCGCCCCTGGTGCACGAGCTCGGCGGTGGACCGCGCGCCTGCCCGCGCGCTCAGCCGCCTGCCCGCGCCCTCAGCCGCCTGCCCGCGGCCACCAGACGCCTGCCCAAGGCTGCGCCGCCGCCCGCCGACGCTGCCCGCCGCCGCCGGCCGCCGCCGGCGATCGCCGGAAATACTGTTCCGGCATGAACAGTACCCGCAAGCTCAAAAACAGTAAGTAATTAGCCCATCTTGACCGTTTTCGCGCGCTGATTCCAAATCCGGCGTCCATTTTGCCAAATTCCAATCCTATAATTTGCCGGAGGCTCCCGGAAAGGTATTTTTAATCCGAATTCCGCGCCGAGCCTAAATTTGATATCCACTCCTCGCGTAAACTGTTCTAAACATCCGATGGGGTCCCCCGATTACCTACGAGATCCATTTTAAGCCCCGAGTCCATCTCTTGTGTCCAAACTGGCGCGCGAACACCGCCGACATGCCACGTAGGCTTCCAGAAGCTGCTGGTCACACTGTAGAAGCCCTGCAAAGATCCGGGTCACCACACTTTCGCCCCTGTAGCTAGACTCGAGTCCATTCGTATATTATTCGCGATAGCTTGTCATTTTAAAATAAAATTGTTTCAAATGGACGTTAAGAGCGTGTTTTTAAATGGGTTTTTAAATGAGGAAGTTTATGTGGCTCAACCGAAAGGTTTTGTAGACTGTAAACTACCTAACCATGTTTTTCGTTTGAAAAAGGCTCTTTACGGTTTAAAACAAGCACCGCGAGCATGGTACGAAAGGTTGACAAAGCACCTATTGGATAAGGGCTATACTCGAGGGGGAGCTGACAGGACTCTCTTTGTGAAGCATTATCAAAATAACTTCATTGTAGCACAAATCTATGTCGATGACATTGTATTTGGTGCGACAAGAGATAATAATGCTTCTAAATTCGCTGAAACCATGGAAAGCGAATTTGAGATGTCAATGATGGGCGAATTGACTTATTTCCTTGGATTGCAAGTGAAACAGTGTGACGAAGGCATCCATTTGTGTCAATCCAAGTATGCTTTGGAGTTGGTCAAAAAGTTTGATCTAGAAAATTGTAAAGATTTTCCAACTCCAATGGGAACTAGCAATAAAGGATTAGGAAGTGAATCTTTTAGTGAGAATGTAGACGAGAAACTTTATCGGAGTATGATTGGAAGTCTACTTTACTCACGGCTAGTCGCCCGGATATATCTTTTGGTGTTGGGATCTGCGCGAGATATCAATCTGCACCAAAGGAGGTTCACCTGAAAGCGGTGAAACGGATCATCCGGTACATTAAAGGAACCATAAATTTCGGAATTTGGTATCCTATGGGAACAAGTCTAGATATTATTGGATACTCAGATGCCGATTGGGCAGGATCTGTGGATGATCGGAAAAGTACGAGTGGTGCATGTTTTTATTTAGGCCATTGCCTTGTTGCATGGCACAGTAAAAAGCAAAACTGCATTGCACTCTCGACTGCCGAAGCGGAATATATCTCAGCGGGTAGTTGTTCAACCCAACTCATTTGGATGAAAAGTGTGTTGAGCGACTTCCGAATTTCAGCAACTTCGGTAACAATTCTTTGTGACAACACTAGTGCTATAAACATTTCCAAAAACCCTGTGTTGCACTCTAGAACAAAACACATTGAACTTAGATATCATTTTCTTAGAGAGCTAGTTGAATCAAATACTCTTCAACTGTCATATATTTCAACTGAAGATCAATTAGCTGACATTTTAACAAAACCTTTGGATCAAAAACGTTTTATTCATTTGCGTAAAGCAATTGGAATGCTTTCCTTGAAATAAACTTCTTTTTGAAACTTTTGCTTAGGTTAGGTTTTGTTTTTGTGTTTTTGTTCTTTATCTATGTTTATACATAGTACATTAATTGAGCATGTGTATTATTGACTTTACTTGCATCCTTTCATATAATTAGAAATTTATTATGCTTTGGATATCATAATAATTCAGTTGATGCATTGATCATTTATTTAAATTAAATCATTTTTTAATTGATCAAAGTCAATTTCTCTCTCAATGATCTCTTGGTATTGTTTTTATCTTATTTGACTATTTGGTTGAGTATGAATTCGAGATCAATCCTTGGTTGAATACTTTATATCTTAAATTAATTGATAGCCAATTGAGGGGGAGTCAAAGAAATGTAAAATGCTCAAAAGATGTGGAAAGAGTTACATCCCAATGAGGAGTGTGAAAACTACCACCACATGGAGGAAAGAGCTACCACCTCGGTCGTCCGAGTACTGTGTGCAGCTACCACATGTATACCAAGCATGGGTTTGTAATTTTTGATTAAATAAAATGCATGATTGAAATACTTGACTCCGTCAAATTTCAAGGTTGGTATAAGGTGGGATTTTTAAATGAAAGATGCTCAAAGAGCCACTCTCTTCAACAGATTGACTAGATACATTATATAATTTATTTGGGATTTCAAACATCTATTGATCTTGGTAATTCATTTTCTTTATCATTTTAATGATTTGATAAACGCCGTACTCATAAGGTCATGATGGATGTGTTTGAACTTGATCAACTTTAAAGGTTTTAATTTCTGTAAATTTTCATGTCATTATTTGAATGTTATTGATAGATTTAACATAATTTATTTCTCTTGACATGAAACGATGATTTTTGTTTAAAGTTGATGTGCTAAAATGCTTACATACTTTTTCCGGATTTTATTGAATTTTTCTAAATTATTCTGAAGAAAAATGTGAGGACCTGGATCCCCACGTCGAGATTACTGGTTCATCTACAGCTCCTGGGGGCCTTTGTGGCGTGTTGGTGGGATTTGTGCCCCATTTGGACATTAGTGTTGGGCTCAGTGTGTTTAATGGATCACGTGGGTGATCATTGGACCCCGTCGGATCGTTAGAAGTGGTTTCACGCGAAGTGGATATTAAATATGGACTCAGTGCGAAGTTTGGACCAAGGATTACCTTTCCGGATGCCATCGGCAAATTTTGGGGTTGGAATTTGGCAAAATGGACGTCAAATTCGGATTCAGCGCGCGAAAACGGTCAAAACGGACTACCCACTTGTTATTTTTGAGCTTCGGGTACTGTTCATGCCGGAACAGTGTTCCCGGCGGCGGCGGCGGCGGCGGAGCAGCCGCAGGCAGCGCGGCGGACGGAGGCGCGGGCCGCCCGGTCCACGCGGCAGGCGTGCACCGGGGGCGGGACGCATGGCGGCTCGGGAGTGGGCCGGTCCGCGGGGCGGGGTCTACGGAGAGTGCGCGGCGCACGGTGGACCGGGGGGTTGGACACGTGGCATTACTGGATTGGTCGGTGCAGTGGACTTGGTCTACGGAGCAGGCGGGCGTGGTGCATGGACCGGCGGGACACGTGGCGTCTTCTGGTTGGTGGGCTCATGCAGGCTGGGTCCACGGAGGTGCACTGGGTGCCTCGGAACAGTGCGCGGCAGGGGGCGCAGGCGGCGGGCGCAGGCGCACGTGGGCGCGTTGACGCGGGGTTCCCGCGCGTGGGCCGCCACGTGTCGAGCTTCCGCGTGGGCCACGCGGCGGGGCGTGAGCGGGGGGTTCCGCTGTAGCCTGTTTTGTGGGCGACGTGGAGGCCTGGGGGACTTCCGGGCGCGCACAGTGTTGGGCCGGGCCCAACACTGTAGCCGCCCGAAATCCCGAGCGCCCGGAAATTGGGGATAGGTTGGGTATTTTCGGATTTGTTTCTCCCAGCATATAAAAGGCCGAGTTCTTTTGCAGAGAGCTTCTTCTCCGCGCGGAATTTCACTGTGCAACCTTCACAAGAAATGCTCTTCTCCCTGTGGCGATTCCATCTGTAGATTTCCAGATTTTTCGGCGGCACGCATCCCGAGGTTACCATTTTTACGGCGCGGCGCGACGCTCGTTCGTTTGTGTTCTTCTTCGTCGCATTTCGGTGCGAGGACTCCCCCGGCTTACTCCGACCTCCGAATGAGGCGATTCTTACGCCGTTGGCTTCACGACAGGTAGGGCTATGTTTCCCATGTTTACTGGTTTTTACCATTCCGAGCTTTTCATGGGTTTTTCGGATCATCTTGTGACCTCATTTTCTGGGGCGGAGTTTTGGGACAGCGGTGTGGTATTTTGGCGATATCTTCGCGCACAGGCATCGGATTGGGGCGATTCAAGAGGCGATTTGCATCTACACGTCACGAGGAATATGCCCAAATTTTCTTGGAATTTTCTGAATATTTCTTGAAGGTGAAGAATATCTGTGAACAGTAGTTATTGCTACAGTTTTTAAGAGTAGTTTAATTCGGGGTGGTTCCCTTGTCGGAATTGTTTCTCAGTGTAGGAAGCTCGGAATTGGACGTGCAGGTACTCATTTCGAAGGTATCGACGCGAGGATTACTGTGGTATTTTTATTGGATTTTTCTGGGCACTTGCAGCAGGTGAAATAAGCACGGCTTTGGGACTGATTTTCAGATTATGTATACTTGGTTAATTTTGGAATAAAAGTGTAATGTTGAGCCTTATTGTTGTACCCAGGGGTGTTTTCAGTTGTTTGGAGCCAAGGTTTGCGCGACTTGTACCGAGGGTGTTATGTTGGCAGATTTTGGACCGTGGGCGTCTACCCACTTCACCGACTTCAGGTTTGCCTTGGTTTAAGCGCTTCAGGTGGGTAAGCTTATTATCAGTAATTGTTTAAGGCAATGATTATGTTGTGGCAAATATAAGTGCACTTGTGGGGATGTCACCCCTCTATGACTGATGCATGCATGTTTAGGGTACATGGTTTATGTTGGTAAGCAGGTAAGCTTGATAATGATATTTGTATAATGATTGCAAGAATAGTATTTATGAGGTATACTGAGAACTTGCATGACTTGGACATCTATGTGATGACTAGTGTAAGCTTACCTAGGATAATGTTACCCTATGAGATTATGTAACATGCCATGTTAGCACATAGCCTTTCATGTGGTTGGTTTATGCTTTGGGACAGGGTTTCGTAGCTATGTGCGGATTTGTACTCTGAGGAGTTATTATAATCATTCTGTTGATGGACCCTGGATTGTGGACAGGTCTAGTTTTGGGATTCCGGCATGTTGTTTATTCCTAAAGGAACTCTTATTATGCTTTACCCCCCCCTTTATTTCCTTGAGGACATTTGCATGCTTGTATGGTCATGTAGTTAGGCCATCTTTTACTGCTGCACTACTTATTGGAACTTGACTTAGGAGAAACCATGCTTTTCCTTTCTCCTTCTTGCTAGTCAGGTGGTCAGTGTTGCTCGGGTTCGAGCAGGGGTCTGGGTAGTGTAGTCGGGACTTTGTGCCTGGGACAGGTTAGCTTAGTTGTGGGGCTTTGCGGCAACCGCGGATATTGGGCGGTTGACCGGATGTTCTCTATGCACCTGATTGGGTATCAGTTTTACTTAGTGGATGGAGTTTCCCACTTATCGTTTAGTTGCATCCGACTGTGGTCGGGTCTTCCTTTAGTGGTTGAGTTTTCCCACTTTGATCAGATTGTGATCAAGTCCTGCTATACAGAGATACTTGTGACTGGGATACTTGTGACTTGTGCTGTTGATGACAGAGATGCTTTACTCGTGTGGGTAGCTCCCCTCGAGTGCCGCTCCGGAGTAGGCTTCAGACCGTGTTGGGTTCCGGTCAGACCGTGTTGGGTTCCGGTCAGACCGTGTCGGGTGCCGGTCAGACCGTGTTGGGTTCCGGTCATTTGGACAGTGGATATACTGAGTTCGAGAGATTGGTGACAGAGCAGGCAGTACCGGGTTTTTATACCGGTTCATTCGATTGAGTTTATTTCGGTCAAATACTTTTATTGTTACACTCGTGCCTGGGGGCCGAGTGCAGACTGGTAGTTGAGTTTAGATCAGTGCTTGTTATTGTTGAGAGCCGTCTGGTTGACGGTGGTCCCGTGTTGTTGCGAGTACTTTGACCGCTGTGTGAGAGGGTTGAGCATCATGATTCTATCCGTTCTGAGAGAGAGCGTGGATTTTGACCATAGCCTGCATGATCCTCTACTCGATAGCGAGTTAGTCCGTTGGAACACCCTACGTAATTCCTGTCCGTCAGCGGGAGGTGGTTGTAGGTGGGCGCAGGTTTGACTGGACCAGATGTGGCAGTCAGCTCGATTGGGTCGATGGTGCACTTCATGTGCTAGTGGTTGCATACCACTGTTTGGTTCTCCCCCTTTTTGCCTTTAGTTAGGGGCAGGGTAGCTGTTGATAGTCTCCAACTTACTCATTTCAGTCTTATGACTTGGGTTAGTTGTTGTCTCTTGAGGACTTGGTGGGCAGACCGTCGGGTCCGGCGGTGGTACCCACTGAGAACTCCCTTTTGGAGTAGTTCTCACACCCTTTGGGGTTTCCCCCCCTTTTTTCCTCTCCTCTCCTTTGTTTTGCAGAGTCTTAGCAGGTGTTGCCGACTCTGTGGTTGTTGATCGTGGCGAGGGGAGTCGCGAGCTAGATCCCTACCCGTCGTTGGAGAGTAGCGGTACCCTCAGAGGAGATCATCAGTAGATTAGTTGTTTCTTTTTCCTCTTTGAAGAGACTTGTAGTGAGGATATTTTTGTATTGTGAGACTGTACACTGTTGTATATATGGGAGTTACCTCCCGGTTGGGTTTAGAGCTTGTACTTGAGGATATTGTATTATTATTATTTTGGGAGGCAGACAGTGTTGTTTTATTTTCCAGTTGTACAGTGATTGATTTTAGTTACAGCAGATTATTTATTTATAGCTCTGATATCTGTTTATGTATACGTACTCTCTTGCAGGTAGGACGCTTCGCCTATGCAGGTTGGCATAGGCGGCAGATCTGTTTGGCGGGCCCGGGTCGCAGTTTCGACCCCGGGGCGTGACAGATTAGAGTGGTATCAGAGCCTAGGTTTGTATGTCATGGTGGACTTAGAAACCTTAGGCTTATGGTTTGACCCTTGGTTGACTTTGTGAGAGTCGTGATTTTTGCGAGAGTCCTGATTGAGTTTTATACCTCTCCCAAGGGACGGGAGGAGTGATTGGCATGTTTATTCTCCTCAGTGATTATGTTGGCTGCAGACAACATAATGCTGTGGAACGGGTGGACATGCTTTAGACTTTCGCTGGATTGGGTCGAGTGTTGTTGTGTGCTGTTTTGTTGTTTCGTCGTGGCGAGCGATGTCTCCCCGACGCTGGGTTTTGGACCCGTGTGCATCCTGTCATAGCTGTTGAGCTTGAGCAGTTGGTTTTGGGCCGGATACCTGGATGAGGTCAGAGAACCCCGGACCCAGATGACAGGATTGTCTGAGGCTTGTCAGCGGCAGAGTGTGCAGCTGGTCTTGGTGACACAGTTGTCGGAGCACTGAGTAGCCCCCCTCTGTGCCAATGTTTAGTGTCGAGGCACCGAGGCAGGGGTGGATGGTTTGACAGCTGGTGAGCTATGGGACATGATCGACCTTTTTGAGCCATATTTGGCAGATGAACCACCCCGACTCGTAAGATTGAGGTTTGGAGCCCTTGGAGGCAGAGTCGCGTTTGGTGGTGATGGAGTGATTTAATTTGAGAGCCTCCCTGTGCGTGTTAGTGTATGTAGTTGTTGAACTTGCTCGCCTCCAGATTCGAGGGGACGGGCGCATAGATATATGCGACTGGGAGTGGGTTGCGCCAGGGCACCTTTCTGTTATTCAGTCCTCCATTGTAGATTTAGACGCCTCGATGGAGCATGCATTATGTAGATGGAGCGTGGCATGCAGTTCCTTTGGATAGGGATCTGCCGCCAGAGGTGAGTTCTGGATTTTGGCGCTTGGCGCCGGGTGGATGGAGGACAGATCGGCCGGCAGGGGCAATGTCTAATTTCTTTTCCTGGATAACGAGTTCCCGAGATGTCATAGGGTCGGGTGGACCCCGGAGGCAACATCAGTATTTTATTTGAGTGGCGCATCGATAGCGTGGATTTGTTATCTTGCGGAGGACCTTATTCGTCGCCTCATTGTGATCAAGACAGAGGTCGTGCTTCCTAGTGATAGCCCTGATTTTCAGGCAGATTGAGCGACAACCACTTGCTTTGAGCGGATGAATCTGTGCCGCCCGGTTGGAGGGCGCCACGGTAGGGATTGAGTGTCGCAGGTGGGAATTTCACCACGGTAGTCGGAGTTAGAGCATGTTCCAACTCTTACATGGGTTAGAGGCAGATTTGTTACCACGTGCACTAGAGGTACAGGTTCCTGTTGTTGTTGTCCACGTGGAGGAGGCTTTTGGATCATGTCCAGTGCGGCCGAGAATCGCGAGATACCGCCGCAGAATTATTGGAAATTATAGCAATTAGGTGTTTTGACCTTATGCTTGAGATTGTTGGGCACTGTGCCACAGGATGTTCGACTGCGGCAAGAGAGGACTTTGATCTTCGGCAAAGGCGGGCAATTGGAGCATGCTCGTTGGGGTGGTTAGAGCACTCTGGTTTTAGCGACAGGGTGAGAGGTGCTTACGGCGGCACCGGGAACTCAGGGATATCTCTGTTGCCCGCGGGATCCCGTGTGTGGATTTCACCTTAGTTGTTGGTAATGCCGCCGGTTAGGAGATAGAGATTGCGTTTGACTGGTTCGAGGAACCGCGCCACCCTGGACAGCACCTCATTGGATATCGCGCGGTAGAGCTGAGAGAGACCCGATGGCACTGTTGCAGGGTCCGATGGATCGAGGGGTCTGTTTGACCTAGTGCCACGCCGTTGGTATACAGTGGTGATGCCACGTCATTGATACATGATGTGAGGGTCCTTTTATGGTATCTAGGACCTTATGATGGAGTTATACTCCGGCTGTTAGTGTATGATGCGAGTACCTACTTGGAAGTAGATAGTTGAGGACTTCGCCTAGATGGCGTTCAGGACACGGTAGGGGCATTATGGGTTTATAGCGAGGCCCAATGGAATGGCGAAGGCCCTGTTGACTTCAAGATCTGAGGAATCGTATGTCCCAGTTGTACTTGGACGGACTGGGAGTGGTGTTTCCCGAGGATATATTTTGATTTACTCCCAGAGCGACTTGGAGCACGAGGAGCACTTTGTGGATGTGCTACCATGCCCGTGTGGATGAAGCGGTATGCCAAGTTATTGAGGTACGAGTTGTAGCTGCAGAAGCATACCTTCTTGGGTCGCTTTGTTCGGCCGTAGGGACGGCGGTGGAACCCGACCAAGTGGATGTTATTCAAGTTGACTGAGACCAACTTTCATTCTTGAGGTGAGGAGCTTCTAGACTTGGCAGTGCCGAGAGAGCATGGCCAATGGATAATGTGACTGGTATTAGCGCCAATGCTAGTGTTTCCTGTGTTGGGAGATGGAATTGTGTGTTTTAGTGATGCCTCCCATTGTGGCGGTAGAGTTACCGTGGGTGGATCTTTGGTCCACACTTCATTAGTCCAACCCTATGAGTGTTGTGGCAGGATGAACCGCTGTTTTGCAGGCAGCTTGGATTCCACAGTGGAGCCTTTCAGTACGTCCTTTATTTCCAGCTTGGATTGTTATACCTGGGCGTAGGCCATGCCTGCTTGGCTATCGGTGTTGATTACTCAGCATTTCCGTTCTTTACCATGTGATAGATCAGGATTTCAGCTTCAGTTTACAGTATTCGCCATGCGGTGCCGATGGAGATTACAGCTTTCAGCATGTTGAATGGGATTTATGCGGATTGTCGTTGCTGGTTCGGATTTTTGGCCGTGAGTTTGAGCATCAGCATTATGATCGCCTTTTTGCCAGTTTTCAGTCCCGTTCACTGACGGTTTGGTCCCCGTCAGGGCATCCTTTCGACCCGTGGGTCTGTTGGAGTTATATTGGCTTGTTGAGTGTCCAACCGTGGCTTGAGATTGTGTCTCATGAGGATCCCTTTTGAGGGTAGCTCGTGGTTGAGTAGGCCACTCGGGTGATTTTGGATCGGAAGTGACCGAGTGAAGACCCCAGCTTATTGGATCCTTTTCCTCATAAGATGAATCTGTGGGTATACTTCGGGTGATCCTGGTTGAGTTGACACCAGGAGGTGGGTTAGTGCGTGTTGCGCGGATGGTTATTCCGTTTCCCCCGGCTCTTGATGCAGCCTCTGTGTTGCTTTACGTCTCAGCTCAGGAGTGTTTTGCTTTTGGATCCCTCGCCCGTGATTGACTTGCCCCTTCTGAGATCTGTGATTGTTGGAGTGCGAGGGACGCCCGTTGCGATTTCTGGCTCGAGAGATGAGAAAATCGCATGTCGGGCCATGCCATACTTGTTGTTGTTGTTGATGGGAAGTAATCACGGGGAGTGAGTGATGTTTCGGGAGCTGGAGGCGTTATTGATGGATACCTACCCGTGGTATGTGGGACCCTTGGGGGATTTGAGCTAGTTTCGAGGACGAAACTTTTCTTAGTGGGGGAGGATGTGAGGACCTGGATCCCCACGTCGAGATTACTGGTTCATCTACAGCTCCCGGGGGCCTATGTGGCGTGTTGGTGGGATTTGTGCCCCATTTGGACATTAGTGTTGGGCTCAGTGTGTTAAATGGATCACGTGGGTGATCATTGGACTCCGTCGGATCGTTAGAAGTGGTTTCGCGCGAAGTGGATATTAAATATGGACTCAGCGCGAAGTTTGGATCAAGGAACACCTTTCCGGATGCCTTCGGCAAATTTTGGAGTTGGAATTTGGCGAAATGGACATCAAATTCGGATTCAGCGCGCGAAAACGGTTAAAACGGACTACCCACTTGTTATTTTTGAGCACCGGACACTGTTCACGCCGGAACAGTGTTTCCGGCGGCGGCGGCAGCGGCGGAGCGGCCGCAGGCAGCGCGGCGGACGGAGGCGCGGGCCGCCCGGTCCACGCGGCAGGCGTGCACCGGGGGCTGGACGCGTGGCGGCTCAGGAGTGGGCCGGTCCGCGGGGCGCGGTCTACGGAGAGTGCGGGGCGCATGGTGCACCGGGGTGGACACGTGGCATCATCCTAGAGGTGGGTTCACGGCGGTTGGTCTACGCAGTATTCGGGATGGCTCATGGTTTATGGTGCACCGGGCTTGGACACGTGGCAGGTTTCTATTGGTTCGGTCCACATAATTTCGTGCACCGGGTTCGCTAGGCAGAGGCATGACACGTGGCATTCACCTATTGGTTGGTCAACTGTGCGCGGCAGGCGGGCGCAGGCGGCGGGCGCAGGCGCACGTGGGCGCGTTGACGCGGGGTTCCCGCGCGTGGGCCGCCACGTGTCGAGCTCCGCGTGGGCCACGCGGCGGGGCGTGAGCGGGGGTTTCGGCTGTTGCCTGTGCGGGGGGCGACGTGGAGGCCTGTGGCGTTTTCGGGCGCGCACAGTGTTGGGCCGGGCCCAACACTGTAGCCGCCCGAATTCTGGAGCGCCCGGAAATTGGGACTAAATGGGTATTAAGTGATTTGTTTCCTGCAATGTATAAAAGGGCCGAGTTCAACTGAAGAGAACTTTCTCCCTGTCCCCCTTTCACAGTGCCACCTTCACGAGTTTTCTTCATCTCCCTGGGACGGATCCATCTGCAGAGTTCCAGATTTTTCAGCAGCACGCATCCCGAGGTTACCATTTTTACGGCGCGGCGCGACGCTCGTTCGTTTGTGGTCTTCTTCGTCGCGTTTTGGTGCGAGGACTCCCCCGGCTTACCCCGAGCACCTTTTTCAGTGATTCTTGCGCCGTTGGCTTCACGACAGGTAGGGCTATGTTTCCCATGTTTACTGGTTTTTCCCATTCCGAGCTTTTCATGGGTTTTTCGGATCATCTTGTAACCTCTTTTCTGGGGCGGAGTTCTGGGACAGCGGAGCGGTGTTTTGGTGATATCTTCGCGCACAGGCATCGGATTGGGGCGATTCAAGAGGCGATTTGCATCTACACATCACGAGGAATATGCCCAAATTTTCTTGGAATTTTCTGAATATTTCTCGAAGGTGAAGAATATCTGTGAACAGTAGTTATTGCTACAGTTTTTGAGAGTAGTTTAATTCGGGGTGGTTCCCTTGTCGGAATTGTTTCTCAGTGTAGGAAGCTCGGAATTGGACGTGCAGGTACTCGTTTCGAAGGTATCGACGCGAGGATTACCGTGGTATTTTTATTGGATTTTTCTGGGCACTTGCAGCAGGTGAAATAAGCACGGCTTTGGGACTGATTTTCAGATTATGTATACTTGGTTAATTTTGGAATAAAAGTGTAATGTTGAGCCTTATTGTTGTGCCCAGGGGTGCTTTCAGTTGTTTGGAGCCAAGGCGTGCGCGACTTGTACCGAGGGTGTTATGTTGGCAGATTTTGGACCGTGGGCGTCTACCCCTTCACCGACTTCAGGTTTGCCTTGGTTTAAGCGCTTCAGGTGGGTAAGCTTATTATCAGTAATTGTTTAAGGCAATGATTATGCTGTGGCAAATATAAGTCCACTTGTGGGGATGTCACCCCTCTATGACTGATGCATGCATGTGTAGGGTACATGGGTTATGTTGGTAAGTAGGTAAGCTGGTTAATGATATTGGTATAAATGATTGCAAGAATAGTATTTATGAGATATACTGAGGACTTGCATGACTTGGACATCTATGTGATGACTAGTGTAAGCTTACCTAGGATAATGTTACCCTATGAGATTATGTAACATGCCATGTTAGCACATAGCCTTTCTTGTGGTTGGATTATGCTTTGGGACAGGATTTCGTAGCTATGTGCGGATTTGTACTCTGAGGAGTTATTATGATCATTCTATTGATGAACCCTGAATTGTGGACAGGTCTAGTTTTGGGATTCCGGCATGTTGTTTATTCCTAAAGGAACTATTATTATGCTTTACCCCCCTTTTATTTCCTTGAGGACAATTGCATGCTTGTATGGTCATGTAGTTAGGCCATCTTTTACTGCTGCACTACTTATTGGAACTTGACTTAGGAGAAACCATGCTTTTCCTTTCTCCTTCTTGTTAGTCAGGTGGTCAGTGTTGCTCGGGTTCGAGCAGGGGGTCTGGATAGGGTAGTCAGGACTTCGTGTCTGGGACAGGTTGGTTTAGTTGTGGGGCTTTGCGGCAACCGCGGATATTGGGCGGTTGACCGGATGTTTCTCTATGCACCTGATTGGGTACCAGTTTTACTTAGTGGATGGAGTTTCCCACTTATCGTTCAGTTGCATCCGATTGAGGTCGGGTCTTTCCTTGGTGGTTGAGTTTTCCCACTTTGATCTGATTGATGATCAAGTCCTGCTGTTTCGAGATACTGTTGATGTTGATGACAGAGATGCTTTACTCGTGTGGGTAGCTCCCCTCGAGTGCCGCTCCGGAGTAGGCTTCAGACCGTGTTGGGTTCCGGTCAGACCGTGTTGGGTTCCGGTCAGACCGTGTCGGGTGCCGGTCAGACCGTGTTGGGTTCCGGTCATTTGGACAGTGGAGATACTGAGTTCGAGAGATTGATAGAGCAGGCAGCACCGGGTTTATACCGGTTCATTCGATTGAGTTTATTTCGGTCAAATACTTTTATTGTTACACTCGTGCCTGGGGGCCGAGTGTAGACTGGTAGTTGAGTTTAGATCAGTGTTAGTATTGTTGAGAGCCGTCTGGTTGACGGTGGTCCTGTGTTGTTGCGAGTACTTTGACCGCTGTGTGAGAGGTTGAGCATCATGATTCTATCCGTTCTGAGAGAGAGCGTGGATTTTGACCATAGCCTGCATGATCCTCTACTCGATAGCGAGCTAGTCCGTTTGGACGCCCTACGTAATTCCTGCCCGTCATCGGGAGGTGGTTGTAGGTGGATGCAGGTTTGACTGGACCAGATGTGGCAGTCAGCTCGATTGGGTCGATGGTGCACTTCATGTGCTAGTGGTTGCATACCACTGTTTGGTTCTCCCCTTTTAGCCTTTAGTTAGGGGCAGGGTAGCTGTGAGAGTCTTCAGCTTACTCATTTCAGTCTTATGACTTGGGTCAGTTTTTGTCTCTTGAGGACTTGGTGGGCAGACCGTCGGGTCTGGCGGTGGTACCCACTGAGAACTCCCTTTTTGGTGTAGTTCTCACACCCTTTGGGGGTTTCCCCCCTCTTTTTCTCTCCTCTCCTTTGTTTTGCAGAGTCTTAGCGGGTGTTGCCGACTCTGTGGTTGTTGATCGTGGCGAGGGAGTCGCGAGCTAGATCCCTACCCGGCGTTGGAGAGTAGCGGTACCCTTCAGAGGAGATCATCAGTAGATTAGCTGTTTCTTTTTCCTCTTTTGAGAGACTATTGTAGTGAGGATATTTTGTATTGAGAGACTGTACACTGTTGTATATATATTGGAGTTACCTCCCGGTTGGGTTTAGAGCTTGTACTCGAGGATATTGTATTATTATTATTTTGGGGAGGCAGACAGTGTTGTTTATTTCCAGTTGTACAGTGATTGATTTTAGTTACAGCAGATTTTCATTTATAGCTCTGATATCTGTTTAGTTATAGTACTTTTCTTGCAGGTAGGACGCTTCGCCTATGCAGGTTGGCATAGGTGGCGGATCTGTTTGGCGGGCCCGGGTCGCAGTTTCGACCCCGGGGCGTGACAATAGGCTTCGATGGTGATCCTTTGCTTAGATTATCATGAAGGAACGTAGAAGAATCTCTAAGCAAAAGACTAGATCAATTCGACGAAAGATAGATCATGGAAGAACCGTCGAATTGACCTAATAGAGGCGAAAGAGAAGAACGGTAAAAACCAGCCTCTAGGGTTGCTCACGAGTGTTTCTGAATTGATTCGTATTGGTCACACTCGTTTAGAAACCCTAAGTATCTATTTATAACCCTTGGAAAAAGATAAAAGTCGGTTTAGGAAATTTATCCCGATGGGGCATTGTGTACCGGTACCAAATATCACGTTCCGGTACGCAATGGTGCAAACCACAGATTTTTCTATTGTGTTCCGGTACGCGAGTCCGTGTTCCGGTACGCAGTGCAATTTACAGAAAATTCTGTGTCGGGTTAGAGGAACTTCAAGTGTGGTTCCGGTACGTAATGTAAAAACTGATTTTCCAAGATAAGCTTTATCAAACCAAGTACCGGAAACCAAACTTAAAATAGATTGTAAGTTAAATCCAAGTTCCTAAAACCAAGTCTAAACCGGTTTTCACTAAGTTCCTGATTCCAATGGTTATAAATGAACTTAAATCACCATGGTTTAATTAACCATACCTGAGTGTTATCTTGAGCTCATGTTGAATCTTCAATGAGTCTTCGAAAGCCGATTTGACAATTTGTTCCCTTTAAGACTCCGACTCAAACTCACGAAATGTGCCAACACAAAATGCCGTAACAAAAACAACTGCGGCTAATTCCAAATCGTGAGTAGGGTACTTTTTTTCGTAATCCTTCAATTGTCGCGATGCATAAGCAATTACCCTATCACGCTGCATCAAAACACAACCTAAGCCGCTGTGGGAGGCATCACTGTAAACTGTAAATCCCTCTCCCATAACTGGCAATGCAAGGATCGGCGCTGAAATCAGTCGAAGCTTCAACTCATCGAAGCTCTGCTGTCACTGCTCAGTCCATACAAATCTAGTCCCCTTTCTGGTCAGTCTGGTGAGGGGAGTAGAGAGCTTCGCAAAGCCCTCCACAAACCGACGGTAGTAGCCTGCTAGGCCCAAGAAGCTCCGAATCTCTGTCACCATCGTAGGTCTAGGCCAATCCCGAACTGCATCTATCTTCGTCGGGTCCACTGCCACTCCTGCGGCTGAAACTACATGGCCTAAGAATGAAACTTCCCGAAGCCAGAAAGCGCACTTATTCAGCTTGGCATACAACTTCTTTTCTCTAAGAAGTTGTAGCACTATCCTCAAGTGCTCCTCGTGCTCAATGTCGCTACGGGAATAAACCAAGATGTCATCGATGAAGAACACCACAAAACGGTCCAAGTACGGCTGGAACACTCGGTTCATCAGATCCATAAAAGCGGCAGGGGCATTTGTCAAACCAAAGGGTAACACCGTAAACTCATAATGCCCATACCGAGTCCTAAACGCCGTCTTGGATACATCCTCGGCCCTCACCCTCAGCTGGTGGTAACCGGACTGAAGATCTATCTTCGAGAAGACCGTAGCTCCCTGAAGCTGATCAAATAAATCATCAATCCGAGGAAGGGGATACTTGTTCCTGACGGTCACTTTATTTAACTCCCTGTAGTCCACACAAAGCCTAAGTGACCCGTCTTTCTTCTTCACAAACAGAATCGGGGCTCCCCAAGGAGAAACACTAGGTCGAATAAACCCTCGATCCAAAAGATCCTGTAACTGAGCCTTTAGCTCTCTCAACTCTGCAGGGGCCATCCTGTAGGGTGCCTTGGAGATTGGTGTAGTTCCAGGGACTACATCAATCACAAACTCTATTTCTCGATCCGGCGGCATAGAAGATAGCTCAGGGGGAAACACATCTGGATACTCACGGACGAAGGGATGTCCTCGAGCCCAGGCATCGCCGTAGGCACCTCTACAACGGTCGCTAAGAAAGCGACACAACCACGACTCAGCATCTATCGTGCTCTAGCAGAAGATATCGTTAGTGCAAACAGAGTACTCTGACACCCCCTAAAAAAAACTCCTCCTGACCCGGTTCACTAAGGGTCACAGTCCTCTCTCTACAATCAATAGTAGCATAATACTGAGTCAACCAATCCATACCCAACACTACATCGAAATCCCGAAGCTGCCGAAGGACTAAAAGATCAACAGTAAAATCCAGGCCCTAACTGCACTGGGCAGGACCGACAACACTCATCTACATGCAATACATGATCGGGTATCTGAACCTCACGTGCACATACTAATGGTCCTATCTCTAGCCCATGCAACAATGCAAATGCCCTACTGATGAATGAATGCGAAGCTCCGGTATCAAATAAAGCTCGAGTGCGAGTAGAGGAGATAAGAACAAAACCTGCTACCACATGGCTAGCGGCCCCTGAATCCTCAACCTGAGCGGCATAAACTCGCCCGCTCGGAGGTGGTCGCCTGTCCGACTGCCGAGATGAAGTGGCCCTATCTCCCTGGCCATAACCTGTCGAAGCTCCACCCGTCTGGAAGGGCGGAGGAGGAGTCGATGCTGACGATGGTACTGGCGACCCTACCCCCGGACAAGTCGATGCTATGTGCCCTGGCTGGCCACAACGGAAGCACCGGCCCTGTCTCTGATCACAAAACTGAGGTGCATGGGATCCGCCGCAAATAACACATCTATCTGGACGTCTCTGCTGCTGCTGGTACTGCTGTATCGGCGGTCGGAAACCCCCTGATCTCTGCCTCCCCTGAGACCCACAACCCCGAGGCTGGAATCGTGGCGGTCTCGACGGCCTCGGCCTGCTAGACTGACCAACATCTGACGGCGCCGGGCGTTTCTCTCCAGAACTAGTCCAGAGTGCCAGCCCCCGCTCTGACATAACTACAGTACCTCTGTCAACCCACCGTGCATGCTCAATAGCTGCATCCAAAGTCTGCGCTCTATGCGAGTGTACAAGGGGATAAATATCCTGATGCAACCCTCTCTCGAAAAGCTCCACTCCCTGAGCCTCATCCCGGGCAACATGGGGTACGCTGCTCAAAAGCCGCTGAAACTCCAGAATATAGTCACGAAGGGGCCGATTCCCCTGCTGCGCCGCCGTAAATCTCCTTCCAGTTTTTTTCTTTACACTGTCGGAAAGTAGACCCGCGAGCAAAGCCCGAAACTCTGCCCAAGTCAATATAGGTACTCCCGGCGGTCCCGCTGGACGAACACGACGCCACCACGTCTCGGCGTTCTTCTCCAGGAAATGTGTGGCCAAATACACATGATGCTTCTCCTTGATAAACAGATTCTCAAATAACTTCTCCATCGCTGAAATCCAGTTCTCTGCCTCCCAGGGCTCTGAACTCTGTCCTGTGAATCGCGGAGTATGAAACTGGCTGTTATAAGATAGTCTATCTGTGACTCCCTCTGCTCTGACTCTGTCAACGGAGCGATCTGGGACGAGGTCAACGATGTCGCAATTGAGTGTGCTACTGGTGGTGCTGCAGGAGGTGACCTCTGCTCAAGCAACCTCGTCATACGCTCCCTATAACCCTCCTGGCGCGTGGCCGCCTCCTCCTGGCGCCGTAAGGTCTCAGACAATTGGGCCACCTGGGCCCGCAACTCCTGAACCTCACCCTGCCCGGCCTCCTGCTGCCCGGGCTCCTCATCTGACGTAGACGGCGCCCTCGTCGTCGCGCGACGTCTCGGAGGCATCGCAGGAATCTGCAACAAACAAAACGTCAGAAAACATAAATCTCTCGACCCAATCAGCGAAAGTCTAAAACATGTCACCCATTCTAAAGCATTATGTTGTCTGTAGCCAACATAACCTTCTTTAGAGAAGGAACATGTAAAATTACTCACCCCTATCCCCTGGGGAGTTACAGACCTCAATCAGGACCTCTCGCTTAAGTC
>CM055064.1:24221668-24326544 GCA_029204045.2 Tillandsia leiboldiana
AGGAACATGCTCCGTTTTGCGTGCCGATCAATTTAACGCGCACCGTTTTGCGTGCCGACCCTAATATTATGCATCGTTTTTCGTGCAGGATTAGAAAAGACGTGCACCATTTTGCG
Source organism: Tillandsia leiboldiana (assembly GCA_029204045.2). Classification (NCBI taxonomy): domain Eukaryota; kingdom Viridiplantae; phylum Streptophyta; class Magnoliopsida; order Poales; family Bromeliaceae; genus Tillandsia; species Tillandsia leiboldiana. The sequence continues at coordinate 24,221,785 of CM055064.1, forward strand.
TGCAGATTTGAGGTACGTGCACCGTTTTGCGTGCCGATCGTGTTGTTGCGCACCGATTTGCGTGCCGACCCTAATATTATGCATCGTTTTTCGTGCAGGGTTAGAATAGACGTGCACCGTTTTGCGTGCAACCTTAAGAGAAGCATGCTCCGTTTTGGGTGCAAACCCGAGGTACGTGCGCCGTTTTGCGTGCAGGTTGAGTTGACGCGCATCGTTTTGCGTGCCGACTGAAGTGTCGCGCATCGTTTTGCGTGTGAGTTTTTCTGATGCGCACCGTTTTGCGTGCAGGTTTGGTGGACGTGCACCGTTTTGCGTGCAGACTCGAGGGAGGTGCACCGCTTTGCGTGCAAGCTCGAGGGAACAAATGGAATCGCGCGAAGACCAATTGCAAGTGTCTACAAGCAATTGGGTACACTACAAGGTGGGGAATTCTGTCGAAATTGGGTGACCTCTCCCCTTGCTCCTTTGCTTTTCGATTCGAAGCATGATAGTAGCCTGTTAGAGGCGTTAGGTAATTATGATTAAGATTGCATGTTTAGAGAAATACAGATGAAAAGTGCAACTGTTAGTTGCCAAAGACAGATGATATATGTGCATGTGTAGAGAAATTTAGAGGAAAAGTGATATTTATGATTTATCCAAATAGGGGATAAACTAGTATGTGTAGATGGACACAGATGGAAAATGCAACTGTTGGTTGCCAAAAAGGAGATAATTAATCTGCATGTCTAAAAGGAATTAGGGGAAAAATGTAATTCTTGACTTATCTAAATTGCTGATAATTGCATGCATAGATGATAAATATTATTTTTATGATGGATATGAAAATAATTGCATGCGTAGAAATGAATAATTATGTGATGACTGTGATCATGTTAGGGTACAACCCTAGGAATCATGTGACATAAGGGAACAGAACTTGTTGGTAGTAAGACTAGGAGAAAACCTAGTTTAGGGGTTTGACGAGTGACATCAACTTAGGAGTTATCCTAGGAAGGATGAGTGGCATGGTCTTAGGTGATAACCTAAGGACACTGGATAGAGTGATCAACATAGAGTCAGAAAACTCTAGGGTGTATATGACATGGAACTTAGGTAAAGAGAACCTAAGGAGAACTAGTGTTCAACATAGAGTCAAGGAACTCTAGGATGAGTATGACATGGAACTTAGGTAAGGAAACCAAAGGTGAACTAGAGGTCAGCATAGAGTCATGGAACTCTAGGACAAGTATGAAATGGGACTTAGGTAAAGGGAACCTAAGTTGAGCTAGAAGAGTTTAAACTCACAGACAGGAAATAGAGTCAAGTTGACTCTAGGATTCAGTAAGGAATCAGGAGGATGGAAAAGGTGAATCAAGTGTGGAGATATGAAAGGGAAAACAGAAAAGTAGAGTCAATGTAATTCTAAGATAACAGTGGAACATGGAATTAGAGTCAGTGTAACTCTAAGTTAATGGTGAAGCAGGAAAATAGAGTTAAGTTAACTCTAGGATTCAGTGAGGAATCAGGAAAGTGGGATAAGATCCCAAGGTTAAAGAAATTAAACAAATATAACCCTAGAAAGTCATAGGGTGTCTGGGCGAATGGACAATAACTTTAACTTCAATTTGAGTTAAATAAGTGAAGGTGAAATGTTAAGAGTCCAGGAGACTCTCAAGTTATCCTTATGGCGAGACCTAGGATAAGAGGTAAATTATTGTAAAAAGGCAAAGTTTAAAAGCAAGCTAAAAGTGGCTAAAAGGTATAAAGAAAATGTAAATGGCGCCTTCGAATTTGAGACTCGTCAAGTGGAGCAGGACTCTCTGGGCAGTGACCCGTTGGACGAGGTACTTTCGAAAGGCTTAAAGTGAAAGCAAAGAGCTAAATGCTCAAAGGAAAGAGAAAGAGATTTGCCAGTGGCAAAAGGGAGCTACAAGCTCGAATAAGAAAGAAAAGCAAGTGTTCAAAGGCAAAGAGGCTAAGAACTAAAGCAAAAAGAGAAAGAAAAAGAAAAGAAAAGAAAGAAAATATAACGATAAAACGAGCGTACCTTCGGGGGTAAAAAGTAGCCTTGTCGGAGCCAAGGGCAGTGTCCCTCTCCCGGGCAGTGACCCGTAGGACAAGTTCCCCGTTGGGCGGGGTAGCACTTGCGGGTGCTATCGGCAAGCTTAGAAGTCTTATCTTATGGTAGCAGGACTACCGGGCTGGGGCCCGTTGGATAAGAATTTCTGAGGGTTAACTTGAACTAAAGCACCAGAATTTAAAGAATAAAGAGAAATTAGAGTGGCCAAGGTGGCCGGGTTAGTTTGACCCTGTATACATCGGCATAGTGGCCGAGTTGGTGCTTAGCAGCCTAGTGTGGCTAGACAAAGTAGTGCTGGGAGGATGAGTATACACAGATAGTATAGTGATTCATATATATTGCATAGCCGCATTTTGCTATTGAGGATTTTAGTTTCCTAGCACTATTATTATTGCTTCCATTGGACCAAGTGGTGTAGGACACTTTTTCTCGGTGCTTGAACCCACTGGGAACTCTGTCAGGAGTTCTCACACCGCTTGGGTGCCCCCCCCCCCCCCCCCCCCCCCCCCCCCCCCCCCCCCACAGGTTCAGGGATGGATGCAGCGATCGTGGCGGATCAGATGCAGACGGCGAGGCATACGACAGGGGCAAGAGCCCAGCAGCATAGAGACCTAGAGGGTCTAGCAGAGGTATCCCTTTTATATATTTCTTGAGTGAACTCTGTATGGTGAGGAATTTATGTAAAGGAATTGTAATAATTTTATTTGCAAGTTCAGAGATGTAAAGTGTAATAAATTTAAGTTATGGTTCACTCTTATATGCTTTCATTTCCGCTGTAACTGTTTGTTATTGAATGAAAGTTTAAATTTATAGTGATTTTTAGTACTCTGATATTGAGCTTCCGCATACACTTGTTGTGTTACTATGGATGTTACCGTTCCTTTCGGGTAGTGAAAGGTCATACCCGATTGGCGGGTCTGTTGGCGTGCCCGAACCGTACAAATTGGCGGACTCGGGGCGTGACAGATTAGGGTGGTATCAGAGCCTAGGAATAGTCCTAGGTGGTTAGCAACCTTAGGGAGACCCTAGGGATTAGCACGAGAGAGCGCGTTGATTATTGGGCGAAAGTAATTGATTGGCTATTGTTATTCCCAAAAAGGATGTTGGGACTGATTGAGGGCGACGAGCTTTCATTCTTCGGATATTACGTTGGCGGCCGACAACGTAATGTTGGAGATGAAAAGGAGTACCCTCCTATACTTTCGCATGATTGGAGTCCACGAGCCTTTTCGGCGGTATGTAGACTGCGCGTTGCTCAAATGGCTAAGTTTGGGCTAGTTGTTTCGTTGTGGTGTGCATATTGGCGATGACACCACATAGGGAAACGCACCTGTTTCGACTCAAGTCACGAGAGGGCTCGGGGTCAAACGACGTACGCGAGCTGCGACAGTAGGTGGCCGCCCTTATTGGGTGGTCCAGCAGCAGATCAGGCTTCTTGCCGCTAGGCGGAAGTTTTTCGCCGGCAGGGAGGCAGATTCCGACGCCTAAGAGTAACGTCAGCGTGACAGTTGGAGCAGATAGATGGGCTCCAGTGACTGATAGTGCAACAAGTTGAGGCTGCATAAATGACGCATAGGTATACGGCGTCGCCGCCCGTAGGGGCGACAGTAAAGAAATGGCTGTGGCCGCCGAACTTTTGTCGGCGCAGCCAACACCTTCAGCATAGGGTGTTTTACGCTTGTGTCAGCTAGGTTGCTGGCAAAGTATGGTTAGTAAGGTCCAGTAAGAGACCGACTCGCGAGGTAAATGGTGATCGCTATGTCGCGAGAGCCAAGTTGCAGTGCCTTGAGGGTTAGGGCAAGAAAGATTTACGAGCCTGGCGGCGTGAATTTGCCCCTGATGACGGTAGTAACCGTGTGGCGCGACAACTGTGGCTGTGTTGCCGCATAGTAGAGTTGGTGAGGCCCAGAGTAGGCTTCAGGATGCGGGAACCTCTCGAAAGAGCGAGAGTTTTGTGGCGCCGTTCTGATGAATCGGTGTAATGGCAAGGATTGCCACCGCAGGATTTGAGTGTTAATCACCAGGATGGTGAACTGTTATTGTGATGCCTCGACCCAGTTGGGAGAGTGCATAAGAGCCGTAGGGGTACGTAAGCGAATCGCTTAACGATGGATTTTCTGCGAGTTAGCATGGGGGCATAGGATGCCCAATTGTTTGGGTGCTCATGGAGCACAAGTATTGTTTAGCCAGAGAGAGCTGATTAGGTGGCATAGTAGCCTTTGCCCAGTGTGGTCAGAGTTGATAGAGAGTTTTGGGTCATGGATTGACAACTGGTTAGTTGGTTTTGCTCAGTGAGCATAGTGGTCGCGTGGCGACGATTAGCGGGTTCGCTTGGGGACGATCCGTGCCTGGACCATGTTTGTGGACTGTGGGCCTGTAGCCCAGTGGGCAGGCGCAGTCGGCTGTGAGAGACAGCGGCCCGAGACCTGATGGCGGGGCATGATAGAGATTTGGTCTGGACGGTAGTCCGAGCGATGACCCGGGAACGTGGAATGCCACGTGTGAGCATTGAGGCTATTAGTACACTGAGATTAGTACACTGAGAGTGTGATATGACCAGGCCGTAGAGCTAGTGGTGATTGAGGTACTGTAGCTCCTAGTGGGAGTGTGGATGTAGTAATCCTAAGTGAGGATCTACCCGTATGATGATTGGGTCTGTGTGCTAGTGAGAGCCATTATACAGAGTTGGACTAGTTTTGGGCTATAGGCCCCTATTTGACCGTGGTTTGTGAACCTATTAGTAGTCCGAGATATCGGGTTAGCTGATAACCCGTGGACTTAGAGCACTAGCAGCGTGCGTGATAGCTGAGGACTTGTGGATTGGCCTTTACCCTCCACATTAGGCAGTGGAGCGACCGGAAATGCGGTAGATGTAACTAGTTGCAGATGCAACCTCGTTGTGAAAAGAATGATGGCGGAATTAAAGTGAAAATTTCGCAAGTAAAAACTGGGTCATTCGTGGCAATTGAAAGAGCAAGTGCTCAACTGTGTCTTTCACCTACTTAGTGAAAGTGGCCAGACACCAGGTCTGTGTTTGTCCCTAAATTGCGATAGGGATTCATGAATGAGTTGCTCGTGTAGTCCTGGCGAGCAGAAAATTTGATGCCGGTCACGATATACAGTGAGCCCAGTAGTGAGGGCAAGATTTTCTTCCTCTCGATCAAGTAGGAGTCGAGATGTGATTCAAGTTTCGAGGACGAAACTTATTTTAAGGGGGGTAGAATGTAATGTACCGAATTTTCGGCACATAAATAAACGTAAATAAAGGTGGTATGAAATACTAGTGTTATGAAAGTTGGTGAAGTAAGGAACATTTGGACGCGAGTTGGGCCCAATTCGGGTTAAAATGGAGAGATCTAAAAATTTATTGGAGAAAGGGGGCCCAGATTTTTAGTGGAAAATTCACAGTGTCGGAAAATTCCGAGAAAATTACGGGAGCCCCGTAAATATGTTTTAAGATCACAGAAAAAGTTTCACGTTGATCGGATGCCTGATAGTGAGAACGGGATCCGCCAACAGTGTCGAAAAATTCTGAGAAAATTTGGGGAGCTTCGTAATTATGTTTTAAGGCCACAGTAAAAATTTCGGGTTGATAGGATATCCGGATTGCGAGAACGGGGTCCGCCAGCGATTCTGGATACAGCGAGGCTTTTGGTGGCCCAGAAATGGCCCAAACTGGAAATTTAAATTTTTCTGTGGTTAATTAGGCTGAAACGAACCTGCCTGTCAAATTTGGACGGAAACGGATGAAAAATGGACAGAAAACGAGACGAAAACGGATTTCCAAGACGCGCGGCGCGCTGCGCGAGGCGCACAGCTGGAGCGCACTTGGGCGCGGGTCAACAGGGGGCGCCAGGTGCGCGTGCGTGCCGGTGCACCCAACTGGGTCTTGTAGACCGACGAGTGCACCGTAGACCGGTGGTCCGTGGACCACCCTTCCCTCTCTCCCTCCTTTTCTTCTTCTTCTTCCTCCCCGAATCTCCATTTTTTCTCCTTTTTCCTTTCGTCTCCAACCGAGAGTGAGGGAGAGTGAGGGAGAGGTTGGGAGGTGTTGCGGCGTGGCGTCGTGGGTCTCGTGGAGCGCGCGAGGCTTTCGATTGGGGGCGTTTTGGCGGCGGCGGCGCGGTCGGGTAAGTCCCGCGCTTTATTTTTACGGTATTTTGGCACAGTTTTGAGACGTTAGTTTGGACATTAGATTTAATCCCGTGCCGTTTTGCGTGTTAGGGACCGAGTTCTACTGTACCGTTGCTGCACGGACTGTCGCGGGTATTTTTGGCGCGTCTCGTTTTGCGTGCAAGTTGTAGAAAAATGCATCATTTTGCGTGCGGATTCGACAAAAATGCACAGTTTTGAGCGCAAACTCAGAAAACGTGTACCGTTTTGCGTGCAACGTTGAAAAAAAAAAGTGCACCGTTTTGCGTGCCAACCCGAGGTACGTGCTCTGTTTTGCGTGCCGGTTGTGTTATCGCGCACCGTTTTGTGTGCAGTCTCTAATATGACGCATCATTTTGCGTGCAGGGCTAGAGAAAAGTGCACCGTTTTGCGTGCAACCCTACAGTGAAGCATGCACCGTTTTGTTTACAGATTTGAGGTACATGCTCCATTTTGCGTGCCGATCAATTTAACGCGCACCGTTTTGCGTGCCGACCCTAATATTATGCATCGTTTTTCGTGTAGGGTTAGAAAAGACGTGCACCGTTTTGCGTGCAGATTTGAGGTACGCGCACCGTTTTGCGTGCCGATCGTGTTGTTGCGCACCGATTTGCGTGTCGACCCTAATATTATGCATCGTTTTTCGTGCAGGGTTAGAATAGACGTGCACCGTTTTGCGTGCAACCTTAAGAGAAGCATGCTCCGTTTTGGGTGCAAACCCGAGATACGTGCGCCGTTTTGCGTGCAGGTTGAGTTGACGCGCATCGTTTTGCGTGCCGACTGAAGTGTCGCGCATCGTTTTGCGTGTGAGTTTTTCTGACGCGCACCGTTTTGCGTGCAGGTTTGGTGGACGTGCACCGTTTTGCGTGCAGACTCGACGGAGGTGCACCGTTTTGCGTGCAAGCTCGAGGGAACAAATGGAATCGCGCGAAGACCAATTGCAAGTGTCTACAAGCAATTGGGTACACTACAAGGTGGGGAATTCTGTCGAAATTGGGTGACCTCTCCCCTTGCTCCTTTGCTTTTCGATTCGAAGCATGATAGTAGCCTGTTAGAGGCGTTAGGTAATTATGATTAAGATTGCATGTTTAGAGAAATACAGATGAAAAGTGCAACTGTTAGTTGCCAAAGGCAGATGATATATGTGCATGTGTAGAGAAATTTAGAGGAAAAGTGATATTTATGATTTATCCAAATAGGGGATAAACTAGTATGTGTAGATGGACACAGATGGAAAATGCAACTGTTGGTTGCCAAAAAGGAGATAATTAATCTGCATGTCTAAAAGGAATTAGGGGAAAAATGTAATTCTTGACTTATCTAAATTACTGATAATTGCATGCATAGATGATAAATATTATTTTTATGATGGATATGAAAATAATTGCATGCGTAGAAATGAATAATTATGTGATGACTGTGATCATGTTAGGGTACAACCCTAGGAATCATGTGACATAAGGGAACAGAACTTGTTGGTAGTAAGACTAGGAGAAAACCTAGTTTAGGGGTTTGACGAGTGACATCAACTTAGGAGTTATCCTAGGAAGGATGAGTGGCATGGTCTTAGGTGATAACCTAAGGACACTGGATAGAGTGATCAACATAGAGTCAGAAAACTCTAGGGTGTATATGACATGGAACTTAGGTAAAGAGAACCTAAGGAGAACTAGTGTTCAACATAGAGTCAAGGAACTCTAGGATGAGTATGACATGGAACTTAGGTAAGGAAACCTAAGGTGAACTAGAGGTCAGCATAGAGTCATGGAACTCTAGGACAAGTATGACATGGGACTTAGGTAAAGGGAACCTAAGTTGAGCTAGAAGAGTTTAAACTCACAGACAGGAAATAGAGTCAAGTTGACTCTAGGATTCAGTAAGGAATCAGGAGGATGGAAAAGGTGGATCAAGTGTGGAGATATGAAAGGGAAAACAGAAAAGTAGAGTCAATGTAATTCTAAGATAACAGTGGAACATGGAATTAGAGTCAGTGTAACTCTAAGTTAATGGTGAAGCAGGAAAATAGAGTTAAGTTAACTCTAGGATTCAGTGAGGAATCAGGAAAGTGGGATAAGATCCCAAGGTTAAAGAAATTAAACAAATATAACCCTAGAAAGTCATAGGGTGTCTGGGCGAATGGACAATAACTTTAACTTCAATTTGAGTTAAATAAGTGAAGGTGAAATATTAAGAGTCCAAGAGACTCTCAAGTTATCCTTATGGCGAGACCTAGGATAAGAGGTAAATTATTGTAAAAAGGCAAAGTTTAAAAGCAAGCTAAAAGTGGCTAAAAGGTATAAAGAAAATGTAAATGGCGCCTTCGAATTTGAGACTCGTCAAGTGGAGCAGGACTCTCTGGGCAGTGACCCGTTGGACGAGGTACTTTCGAAAGGCTTAAAGTGAAAGCAAAGAGCTAAATGCTCAAAGGAAAGAGAAAGAGATTTGCCAGTGGCAAAAGGGAGCTACAAGCTCGAATAAGAAAGAAAAGCAAGTGTTCAAAGGCAAAGAGGCTAAGAACTAAAGCAAAAAGAGAAAGAAAAAGAAAAGAAAAGAAAGAAAATATAAAGATAAAACGAGCGTACCTTCGGGGGTAAAAAGTAGCCTTGTCTGAGCCAAGGGCAGTGTCCCTCTCCCGGGCAGTGACCCGTAGGACAAGTTCCCCGTTGGGCGGGGTAGCACTTGCGGGTGCTAACGGCAACCTTAGAAGTCTTATCTTATGGTAGCAGGACTACCGGGCTGGGGCCCGTTGGATAAGAATTTCTGAGGGTTAACTTGAACTAAAGCACCCGAATTTAAAGAATAAAGAGAAATTAGAGTGGCCAAGGTGGCCGGGTTAGTTTGACCCTGTATACAGCGGCATAGTGGCCGAGTTGGTGCTTAGCAGCCTAGTGTGGCTAGACAAAGTAGTGCTGGGAGGATGAGTATACACAGATAGTATAGTGATTCATATATATTGCATAGCCGCATTTTGCTATTGAGGATTTTAGTTTCCTAGCACTATTATTATTGCTTCCATTGGACCAAGTGGTGTAGGACACTTTTTCTCGGTGGTTGAACCCACTGGGAACTCTGTCAGGAGTTCTCACACCCCTTGGGTGCCCCCCCCCCCCCCCCCCCCCCCCCCCACAGGTTCAGGGATGGATGCAGCGATCGTGGCGGATCAGATGCAGACGGCGAGGCATACGACAGGGGCAAGAGCCCAGCAGCATAGAGACCTAGAGGGTCTAGCAGAGGTATCCCTTTTATATATTTCTTGAGTGAACTCTATATGGTGAGGAATTTATGTAAAGGAATTGTAATAATTTTATTTGCAAGTTCAGAGATGTAAAGTGTAATAAATTTAAGTTATGGTTCACTCTTATATGCTTTCATTTCCGCTTTAACTGTTTGTTATTGAATGAAAGTTTAAATTTATAGTGATTTTTAGTACTCTGATATTGAGCTTCCGCATACACTTGTTGTGTTACTATGGATGTTACCGTTCCTTTCGGGTAGTGAAAGGTCATACCCGATTGGCGGGTCTGTTGGCGTGCCTGAACCGTACAAATTGGCGGACTCGGGGCGTGACAGATTAGGGTGGTATTAGAGCCTAGGAATAGTCCTAGGTGGTTAGCAACCTTAGGGAGACCCTAGGGATTAGCACGAGAGAGCGCGTTGATTATTGGGCGAAAGTAATTGATTGGCTATTGTTATTCCCAAAAAGGATGTTGGGACTGATTGAGGGCGACGAGCTTTCATTCTTCGGATATTACGTTGGCGGCCGACAACGTAATGTTGGAGATCAAAAGGAGTACCCTCCTATACTTTCGCATGATTGGAGTCCACGAGCCTTTTCGGCGGTATGTAGACTGCGCGTTGCTCAAATGGCTAAGTTTGGGCTAGTTGTTTCGTTGTGGTGTGCATATTGGCGATGACACCACATAGGGAAACGCACCTGTTTCGACTCGAGTCACGAGAGGGCTCGGGGTCAAACGACGTACGCGAGCTGCGACAGTAGGTGGCCGCCCTTATTGGGTGGTCCACCAGCAGATCAGGCTTCTTGCCGCTAGGCGGAAGTTTTTCGCCGGCAGGGAGGCAGATTCCGACGCCTAAGAGTAACGTCAGCGTGACAGTTGGAGCAGATAGATGGGCTCCAGTGACTGATAGTGCAACAAGTTGAGGCTGCATAAATGACGCATAGGTATACGGCGTCGCCGCCCGTAGGGGCGACAGTAAAGAAATGGCTGTGGCCGCCGAACTTTTGTCGGCGCAGCCAACACCTTCAGCATAGGGTGTTTACGCTTGTGTCAGCTAGGTTGCTGGCAAAGTATGGTTAGTAAGGTCCAGTAAGGGACCGACTCGCGAGGTAAATGGTGATCGCTATGTCGCGAGAGCCAAGTTGCAGTGCCTTGAGGGTTAGGGCAAGAAAGATTTACGAGCCTGGCGGCGTGAATTTGCCCCTGATGACGGTAGTAACCGTGTGGCGCGACAACTGTGGCTGTGTTGCCGCATAGTAGAGTTGGTGAGGCCCAGAGTAGGCTTCAGGATGCGGGAACCTCTCGAAAGAGCGAGAGTTTTGTGGCGCCGTTCTGATGAATCGGTGTAATGACAAGGATTGCCACCGCAGGATTTGAGTGTTAATCACCAGGATAGTGAACTGTTATTGTGATGCCTCGACCCAGTTGGGAGAGTGCATAAGAGCCGTAGGGGTACGTAAGCGAATCGCTTAACGATGGATTTTCTACGAGTTAGCATGGGGGCGTAGGACGCCCAATTGTTTGGGTGCTCATGGCGCACAAGTATTGTTTAGCCAGAGAGAGCTGATTAGGTGGCATAGTAGCCTTTGCCCAGTGTGGTCAGAGTTGATAGAGAGTTTTGGGTCGTGGATTGACAACTGGTTAGTTGGTTTTGCTCAGTGAGCATAGTGGTCGCGTGGCGACGATTAGCGGGTTCGCTTGGGGACGATCCGTGCCTGGACCATGTTTGTGGACTGTGGGCCTGTAGCCCAGTGGGCAGGCGCAGTCGGCTGTGAGAGACAGCGGCCCGAGACCTGATGGCGGGGCATGATAGAGATTTGGTCGGGACGGTAGTCCGAGCGATGACCCGGGAACGTGGAATGCCACGTGTGAGCATTGAGGCTATTAGTACACTGAGATTAGTACACTGAGAGTGTGACATGACCAGGCCGTAGAGCTAGTGGTGATTGAGGTACTGTAGCTCCTAGTGGGAGTGTGGATGTAGTAATCCTAAGTGAGGATCTACCCGTATGATGATTGGGTCTGTGTGCTAGTGAGAGCCATTATACAGAGTTGGACTAGTTTTGGGCTATAGGCCCCTATTTGACCGTGGTTTGTGAACCTATTAGTAGTCCGAGATATCGGGTTAGCTGATAACCCGTGGACTTAGAGCACTAGCAGCGTGCGTGATAGCTGAGGACTTGTGGATTGGCCTTTACCCTCCACATTAGGCAGTGGAGCGACCGGAAATGCGGTAGATGTAACTAGTTGCAGATGCAACCTCGTTGTGAAAAGAATGATGGCGGAATTAAAGTGAAAATTTCGCAAGTAAAAACTGGGTCATTCGTGGCAATTGAAAGAGCAAGTGCTCAACTGTGTCTTTCACCTACTTAGTGAAAGTGGCCAGACACCAGGTCTGTGTTTGTCCCTAAATTGCGATAGGGATTCATGAATGAGTTGCTCGTGTAGTCCTGGCGAGCAGAAAATTTGATGCCGGTCACGATATACAGTGAGCCCAGTAGTGAGGGCAAGATTTCTTCCTCTCGATCAAGTAGGAGTCGAGATGTGATTCAAGTTTCGAGGACGAACTTATTTAAGGGGGGTAGAATGTAATGTACCGAATTTTCGGCACATAAATAAACGTAAATAAAGGTGGTATGAAATACTAGTGTTATGAAAGTTGGTGAAGTAAGGAACATTTGGACGCGAGTTGGGCCCAATTCGGGTTAAAATGGAGAGATCTAAAATTTATTGGAGAAAGGGGGCCCAGATTTTAGTGGAAAATTCACAGTGTCGGAAAATTCTGAGAAAATTACGGGAGCCCCGTAAATATGTTTTAAGATCACAGAAAAAGTTTCACGTTGATCGGATGCCTGATAGTGAGAACGGGCTCCGCCACAGTGTCGAAAAATTCTGAGAAAATTTGGGGAGCTTCGTAATTATGTTTTAAGGCCACAGTAAAAATTTCGAGTTGATAGGATATCCGGATTGCGGAGAACGGGGTCCGCCAGCGATTCTGGATACAGCGAGGCTTTTGGTGGCCCAGAAATGGCCCAAACTGGAAATTTAATTTTTCTGTGGTTAATTAGGCTGAAACGAACCTGCCTGTCAAATTTGGACGGAAACGGACGAAAAATGGACAGAAAACGAGACGAAACGGATTTTCCAAGACGCGGCGCGCTGCGCGAGGCGCACAGCTGGAGCGCACTTGGGCGCGGGTCACAGGGGGCGCCAGGTGCGCGTGCGTGCCTGGATCGGGTGCACCCAACTGGGTCTTGTAGACCGACGAGTGCACCGTAGACCGGTGGTCCGTGGACCACCCTTCCCTCTCTCCCTCATTTTCTCTTCTTCTTACTCCCCGCATCTCCATTTTTTCTCCTTTTTCCTTTCGTCTCCAACCGAGAGTGAGGGAGAGTGAGGGAGAGGTTGGGAGGTGTTGCGGCGTGGCGTCGTGGGTCTCGTGAATGCGCGCGAGGCTTCGATTGGGGGCGTTTTGGCGGCGGCGGCGCGGTCGGGTAAGTCCCGCGCTTTATTTTTACGGTATTTTGGCACAGGTTTTGAGACGTTAGTTTGGACATTAGATTTAATCCCGTGCCGTTTTGCGTGTTAGGGACCGAGTTCTACTGTACCGTTGCTGCAACGGACTGTTGCGGGTATTTTTGGCGCGTCTCGTTTTGCGTACAAGTTGTAGAAAAATGCATCGTTTTGCGTGCGGATTCGACAAAAATGCACAGTTTTGAGCGCAAACTCAGAAAACGTGCACCGTTTTGCGTGCAACGTTGAAAAACAAAAGTGCACCGTTTTGCGTGCCAACCCGAGGTACGTGCTCTGTTTTGCTGTGCCGGTTGTGTTATCGCGCACCGTTTGTGTGCTAGTCTCTAATATGACGCATCATTTTGCGTGCAGGGCTAGAGAAAAGTGCACCGTTTTGCGTGCAACCCTACAGTGAAGCATGCACCATTTTGCGTGCAAATTTGAGGTAGATGCTCCGTTTTGCGTGCCGATCAATTTACGCGCACCGTTTTGCGTGCCGACCCTAATTTATGCATCGTTTTTCGTGCAGGGTTAGAAAAGAGTGCACCGTTTTGCGTGCAGATTTGAGGTACGCGCACCGTATTGCGTGCCGATCGTGTTGTTGCGCACCGATTTGCGTGCCGACCCTAATATATGCATCGTTTTTCGTGCAGGGTTGAGAAAGACGTGCAACGTTTTGCGTGCAACCTTAAGAGAAGCATGCTCTGTTTTGGGTGCAAACCCGAGGTACGTGCGCCCGTTTTGCGTTGCAGGTTGAGTTGACGCGGATCGTTTTCGGCCGATACTAAGTGGCGCGCATCGTTTTGCGTGTGAGTTTTTCTGACGTGCAAGTTTGCGTGCAGGTTTGGGGCCGTGCACCGTTTTGCTCAGACTCGAGGGAGGTGCACCGTTTCGTGCGAGTCTCGAGGGACACAAATAGGTCGCGCGACGACCGATTGCACAGTGGTCTACCAGCAATTGGGTACTTACAAGGTGGGCGTTCTGCCGCTAGGGTGACCTCTCCGCCTTTGCCCTAGGCTTTTCGACGCGAAAGATGATAGTCCAGCCTGATAGAGGCGTTAGGGTAAAGTTGATAGATTGCATTGTTAGGAAATACAGTGAAAAGAAATGGTGGCCGCCCGTAGGGGCGACAGTAAAGAAATGGCTGTGGGCCGCCGAACTTTTGTCGGCGCAGCCAACACCTTCAGCATAGGGTGTTTACGCTTGTGTCAGCTAGGTTGCTGGCAAGTATGGTTAGTAAGGTCCAGTAAGGGACCGACTCGCGAGGTAAATGGTGATCGCTATGTCGCGAGAGCCAAGTGCAGTGCCTTGAGGGTTAGGGCAAGAAAGATTTACGAGCCTGGCGGCGTGAATTTGCCCCTGATGACGGTAGTAACCGTGTGGCGCGACAACTGTGGCTGTGTTGCCGCATAGTAGAGTTGGTGAGGCCCAGGAGTAGGCTTCAGGATGCGGGAACCTCTCGAAAGAGCGAGAGTTTGTGGCGCCGTTCTGATGAATCGGTGTAATGACAAGGATTGCCACCGCAGGATTTTGAGTGTTAATCACCAGGATAGTGAACTGTTATTGTGATGCCTCGACCCAGTTGGGAGAGTGCATAAGAGCCGTAGGGGTACGGTAAGCGAATCGCTTAACGATGGATTTTCTACGAGTTAGCATGGGGGCGTAGGACGCCCAATTGTTTGGGTGCTCATGGCGCACAAGTATTGTTTAGCCAGAGAGAGCTGATTAGGTGGCATAGTAGCCTTTGCCCAGTGTGGTCAGAGTTGATAGAGAGTTTTGGGTCGTGGATTGACAACTGGTTAGTTGGTTTTGCTCAGTGAGCATAGTGGTCGCGTGGCGACGATTAGCGGGTTCGCTTGGGGACGATCCGTGCCTGGACCATGTTTGTGGACTGTGGGCCTGTAGCCCAGTGGGCAGGCGCAGTCGGCTGTGAGAGACAGCGGCCCGAGACCTGATGGCGGGGCATGATAGAGATTTGGTCGGGACGGTAGTCCGAGCGATGACCCGGGAACGTGGAATGCCACGTGTGAGCATTGAGGCTATTAGTACACTGAGATTAGTACACTGAGAGTGTGACATGACCAGGCCGTAGAGCTAGTGGTGATTGAGGTACTGTAGCTCCTAGTGGGAGTGTGGATGTAGTAATCCTAAGTGAGGATCTACCCGTATGATGATTGGGTCTGTGTGCTAGTGAGAGCCATTATACAGAGTTGGACTAGTTTTGGGCTATAGGCCCCTATTTGACCGTGGTTTGTGAACCTATTAGTAGTCCGAGATATCGGGTTAGCTGATAACCCGTGGACTTAGAGCACTAGCAGCGTGCGTGATAGCTGAGGACTTGTGGATTGGCCTTTACCCTCCACATTAGGCAGTGGAGCGACCGGAAATGCGGTAGATGTAACTAGTTGCAGATGCAACCTCGTTGTGAAAAGAATGATGGCGGAATTAAAGTGAAAATTTCGCAAGTAAAAACTGGGTCATTCGTGGCAATTGAAAGAGCAAGTGCTCAACTGTGTCTTTCACCTACTTAGTGAAAGTGGCCAGACACCAGGTCTGTGTTTGTCCCTAAATTGCGATAGGGATTCATGAATGAGTTGCTCGTGTAGTCCTGGCGAGCAGAAAATTTGATGCCGGTCACGATATACAGTGAGCCCAGTAGTGAGGGCAAGATTTTCTTCCTCTCGATCAAGTAGGAGTCGAGATGTGATTCAAGTTTCGAGGACGAAACTTATTTTAAGGGGGGTAGAATGTAATGTACCGAATTTTCGGCACATAAATAAACGTAAATAAAGGTGGTATGAAATACTAGTGTTATGAAAGTTGGTGAAGTAAGGAACATTTGGACGCGAGTTGGGCCCAATTCGGGTTAAAATGGAGAGATCTAAAAATTTATTGGAGAAAGGGGGCCCAGATTTTTAGTGGAAAATTCACAGTGTCGGAAAATTCTGAGAAAATTACGGGAGCCCCGTAAATATGTTTTAAGATCACAGAAAAAGTTTCACGTTGATCGGATGCCTGATAGTGAGAACGGGCTCCGCCAACAGTGTCGAAAAATTCTGAGAAAATTTGGGGAGCTTCGTAATTATGTTTTAAGGCCACAGTAAAAATTTCGAGTTGATAGGATATCCGGATTGCGAGAACGGGGTCCGCCAGCGATTCTGGATACAGCGAGGCTTTTGGTGGCCCAGAAATGGCCCAAACTGGAAATTTAAATTTTTCTGTGGTTAATTAGGCTGAAACGAACCTGCCTGTCAAATTTGGACGGAAACGGACGAAAAATGGACAGAAAACGAGACGAAAACGGATTTCCAAGACGCGGCGCGCTGCGCGAGGCGCACAGCTGGAGCGCACTTGGGCGCGGGTCAACAGGGGGCGCCAGGTGCGCGTGCGTGCCTGGATCGGGTGCACCCAACTGGGTCTTGTAGACCGACGAGTGCACCGTAGACCGGTGGTCCGTGGACCACCCTTCCCTCTCTCCCTCATTTTCTTCTTCTTCTTACTCCCCGCATCTCCATTTTTTCTCCTTTTTCCTTTCGTCTCCAACCGAGAGTGAGGGAGAGTGAGGGAGAGGTTGGGAGGTGTTGCGGCGTGGCGTCGTGGGTCTCGTGAAGCGCGCGAGGCTTTCGATTGGGGGCGTTTTGGCGGCGGCGGCGCGGTCGGGTAAGTCCCGCGCTTTATTTTTACGGTATTTTGGCACAGTTTTGAGACGTTAGTTTGGACATTAGATTTAATCCCGTGCCGTTTTGCGTGTTAGGGACCGAGTTCTACTGTACCGTTGCTGCACGGACTGTTGCGGGTATTTTTGGCGCGTCTCGTTTTGCGTACAAGTTGTAGAAAAATGCATCGTTTTGCGTGCGGATTCGACAAAAATGCACAGTTTTGAGCGCAAACTCAGAAAACGTGCACCGTTTTGCGTGCAACGTTGAAAAACAAAAGTGCACCGTTTTGCGTGCCAACCCGAGGTACGTGCTCTGTTTTGCGTGCCGGTTGTGTTATCGCGCACCGTTTTGTGTGCAGTCTCTAATATGACGCATCATTTTGCGTGCAGGGCTAGAGAAAAGTGCACCGTTTTGCGTGCAACCCTACAGTGAAGCATGCACCATTTTGCGTGCAAATTTGAGGTAGATGCTCCGTTTTGCGTGCCGATCAATTTTACGCGCACCGTTTTGCGTGCCGACCCTAATATTATGCATCGTTTTTCGTGCAGGGTTAGAAAAGACGTGCACCGTTTTGCGTGCAGATTTGAGGTACGCGCACCGTATTGCGTGCCGATCGTGTTGTTGCGCACCGATTTGCGTGCCGACCCTAATATTATGCATCGTTTTTCGTGCAGGGTTAGAAAAGACGTGCAACGTTTTGCGTGCAACCTTAAGAGAAGCATGCTCTGTTTTGGGTGCAAACCCGAGGTACGTGCGCCGTTTTGCGTGCAGGTTGAGTTGACGCGCATCGTTTTGCGTGCCGACTGAAGTGTCGCGCATCGTTTTGCGTGTGAGTTTTTCTGACGCGCACCGTTTTGCGTGCAGGTTTGGTGGACGTGCACCGTTTTGCGTGCAGACTCGAGGGAGGTGCACCGTTTTGCGTGCAAGCTCGAGGGAACAAATGGAATCGCGCGAAGACCAATTGCAAGTGTCTACAAGCAATTGGGTACACTACAAGGTGGGGAATTCTGCCGAAATTGGGTGACCTCTCCCCTTGCTCCTTTGCTTTTCGATTCGAAGCATGATAGTAGCCTGTTAGAGGCGTTAGGTAATTATGATTAAGATTGCATGTTTAGAGAAATACAGATGAAAAGTGCAACTGTTAGTTGCCAAAGGCAGATGATATATGTGCATGTGTAGAGAAATTTAGAGGAAAAGTGATATTTATGATTTATCCAAATAGGGGATAAACTAGTATGTGTAGATGGACACAGATGGAAAATGCAACTGTTGGTTGCCAAAAAGGAGATAATTAATCTGCATGTCTAAAAGGAATTAGGGGAAAAATGTAATTCTTGACTTATCTAAATTGCTGATAATTGCATGCATAGATGATAAATATTATTTTTATGATGGATATGAAAATAATTGCATGCGTAGAAATGAATAATTATGTGATGACTGTGATCATGTTAGGGTACAACCCTAGGAATCATGTGACATAAGGGAACAGAACTTGTTGGTAGTAAGACTAGGAGAAAACCTAGTTTAGGGGTTTGACGAGTGACATCAACTTAGGAGTTATCCTAGGAAGGATGAGTGGCATGGTCTTAGGTGATAACCTAAGGACACTGGATAGAGTGATCAACATAGAGTCAGAAAACTCTAGGGTGTATATGACATGGAACTTAGGTAAAGAGAACCTAAGGAGAACTAGTGTTCAACATAGAGTCAAGGAACTCTAGGATGAGTATGACATGGAACTTAGGTAAGGAAACCAAAGGTGAACTAGAGGTCAGCATAGAGTCATGGAACTCTAGGACAAGTATGACATGGGACTTAGGTAAAGGGAACCTAAGTTGAGCTAGAAGAGTTTAAACTCACAGACAGGAAATAGAGTCAAGTTGACTCTAGGATTCAGTAAGGAATCAGGAGGATGGAAAAGGTGAATCAAGTGTGGAGATATGAAAGGGAAAACAGAAAAGTAGAGTCAATGTAATTCTAAGATAACAGTGGAACATGGAATTAGAGTCAGTGTAACTCTAAGTTAATGGTGAAGCAGGAAAATAGAGTTAAGTTAACTCTAGGATTCAGTGAGGAATCAGGAAAGTGGGATAAGATCCCAAGGTTAAAGAAATTAAACAAATATAACCCTAGAAAGTCATAGGGTGTCTGGGCGAATGGACAATAACTTTAACTTCAATTTGAGTTAAATAAGTGAAGGTGAAATGTTAAGAGTCCAGGAGACTCTCAAGTTATCCTTATGGCGAGACCTAGGATAAGAGGTAAATTATTGTAAAAAGGCAAAGTTTAAAAACAAGCTAAAAGTGGCTAAAAGGTATAAAGAAAATGTAAATGGCGCCTTCGAATTTGAGACTCGTCAAGTGGAGCAGAACTCTCTGGGCAGTGACCCGTTGGACGAGGTACTTTCGAAAGGCTTAAAGTGAAAGCAAAGAGCTAAATGCTCAAAGGAAAGAGAAAGAGATTTGCCAGTGGCAAAAGGGAGCTACAAGCTCGAATAAGAAAGAAAAGCAAGTGTTCAAAGGCAAAGAGGCTAAGAACTAAAGCAAAAAGAGAAAGAAAAAGAAAAGAAAAGAAAGAAAATATAAAGATAAAACGAGCGTACCTTCGGGGGTAAAAAGTAGCCTTGTCGGAGCCAAGGGCAGTGTCCCTCTCCCGGGCAGTGACCCGTAGGACAAGTTCCCCGTTGGGCGGGGTAGCACTTGCGGGTGCTATCGGCAACCTTAGAAGTCTTATCTTATGGTAGCAGGACTACCGGGCTGGGGCCCGTTGGATAAGAATTTCTGAGGGTTAACTTGAACTAAAGCACCAGAATTTAAAGAATAAAGAGAAATTAGAGTGGCCAAGGTGGCCGGGTTAGTTTGACCCTGTATACAGCGGCATAGTGGCCGAGTTGGTGCTTAGCAGCCTAGTGTGGCTAGACAAAGTAGTGCTGGGAGGATGAGTATACACAGATAGTATAGTGATTCATATATATTGCATAGCCGCATTTTGCTATTGAGGATTTTAGTTTCCTAGCACTATTATTATTGCTTCCATTGGACCAAGTGGTGTAGGACACTTTTTCTCGGTGGTTGAACCCACTGGGAACTCTGTCAGGAGTTCTCACACCCCTTGGGTGCCCCCCCCCCCCCCCCAAAGGTTCAGGGATGGATGCAGCGATCGTGGCGGATCAGATGCAGACGGCGAGGCATACGACAGGGGCAAGAGCCCAGCAGCATAGAGACCTAGAGGGTCTAGCAGAGGTATCCCTTTTATATATTTCTTGAGTGAACTCTGTATGGTGAGGAATTTATGTAAAGAAATTGTAATAATTGTATTTGCAAGTTCAGAGATGTAAAGTGTAATAAATTTAAGTTATGGTTCACTCTTATATGCTTTCATTTCCGCTTTAACTGTTTGTTATTGAATGAAAGTTTAAATTTATAGTGATTTTTAGTACTCTGATATTGAGCTTCCGCATACACTTGTTGTGTTACTATGGATGTTACCGTTCCTTTCGGGTAGTGAAAGGTCATACCCGATTGGCGGGTCTGTTGGCGTGCCCGAACCGTACAAATTGGCGGACTCGGGGCGTGACACATACGCTCCTAGTTGATCTTCTCCGCTCGCTCCACGATGCTTCTCGAATCCACGATTTGCGTCCAACGCCGAATCCACGGCGTCCAACGTCGAGTCCACGACGTCCGACCGAATCCACGGTCTTCACCCAGTAGCACGCTTCGAATCCACGAACGTACCTCGCTCCGAATCCACGAGAGTGGTAGCACCTTGAATCCACAAGGCCACGCGAGTCCACGCGCCGATTTTGGGGTAAACCGTTGTTTTTTGGGTGGTGATGATCCGCCGAATACTTAGATTAGAAATAGATCGGAAATACCATCTAAGTATTCATTGATTTGATTCTACTCAAAATGTGAGTATGAAAACCTAGAATCAAATCAATCAATATAGATGAAGAAACATAAGATAGAATCTATGATTTCCTTTCTTCTCTATATGTGGATCTTAGGCCGTATAAAAGATGACGCCTTTTAGGTTTAGCGGCTTCCTTTTGGATTCTCTGGATTTCTTTTAGAAAAAGAATCATAGGGTCTATTTATAGGTTAGAAATTCTTGGAAGAAGATAAGGATCAAAAACTATCCTTTTCTGGAATTTTTACATGACGACGATCCGGATCGAAGTTCGGCGATCCGGATTGCAGTAGCGAGAAAAACAGTTTCCAGAAAAACGAAGGTTCGGGATCCGGATCGAAGTGCTTGATCTGGATCGTTCATACAGTTCACCAAACATCAACGTTCGGGATCCGGATTGCAAAGCCTGATCCGGATCGCTCAAATAAAATGGTAAACCCAGTGTTCGGGATCCGGATCAAGGAAGGCTACGATCCGGATTGAACTGGTGTATGAACGAACAACCTTCGGGATCCGGATTGCAAAGTCTGATCCGGATCCTGAACATGTCCCATGTCCAGTTTTTGATATTTATGCAATTACAAGTTCATCCAAGTGTTTCTACACTATAAGAAGTATTCGGATCACCAAAGATATTAAGTTAAACATACCTGATCCTTTTGAATTCTTCTTTCTTGAGATTGAGTTATATGATCCAACCTTCTTTACCTTCAATCTTCAAGACTTAACCGAATTCACGAAATACGCCAACTTAAATTCCGTAACAATCTCCCCCTTTGGCGGTTTCATGACAAAACATAGATCCACTCAAGAAAATTCAAAAAGATATTTTTGTTGCTATCACTATACAACAAAAATTTACAATGGAGATCCAAAATAAAATACATGAGTTAAACTCCTAAAACAGACTCTAGACTTAGACATCTGTACTCTCTGCAAAAGAAATCATTCTTGACCAAAGAAATCGTTAGATACCTCAAGAATTTTATATCATTCAAAAACCACATACAGAAATGAAGTTTATACTCATTTATACTTACCATGACATTTATACATTCAGATATGTAAATTGATCATAGTTAAAACACCAACATATCTTCTATGCAATCAAAATCCAAATGTCATGTTAGTGAACATCAACTTGTTAGTTATATTACATGCCCAAATAGTTAGTCGAATAGTTAGTCGAGGCATGCATTCAAACACAAATGAAAACCGAAAGTTGAAGTTCTACTTACCTTTCAAGTGTTCAAGTTTCTCACAAGTGTTCAAGTTTCTCACAAACATTTGTATCATTGTTTATACTTCTCTCTCCCCCTTTTTGTCACAAAAATTAGCCAAAAATTACCAAAATGGAGAGAATAGTTAACAGTTCAAGTACCAAAAGTTTGAGAACTAAAAACTAAAAACTAAAACGTAAAAACCTGCACAAGAGAAGGATTAAAAATCTGCATAAGAAAAAGAAATTAGAAGGATACGGATTATTCAGACTCATCTGAACTGATACAGCCGAGAATTTGGAAGATTTTCTTTAATCGCTTGTTCATTGATGACTGATTCTTGTTGGCCGTCTTTATTTCTTCCTTTACCTCAATAAGTTCATTTGATATACGTTCTTGCTCGTTGGAGAGCCTTTGCTGTTCTTTATAGATTGAGGTAACTGATGCATCATCATCAGAAGTTGATGGAGGTGCTCGTTGTGCTGCATGTGCTGGTTGGACTGGAGGAGTTGCTGCCGGTGCAGAGGTTGTCGCTTGTTGTTGTTGTGCTCGTTGTCGGTGAGGAGGTAATATGGGCTCGTCTTGCTTTATCGAGAGAGACTTTACAATTGTTGTTTCATTGATCGTTCCTAAACTGTGCATGTAGGAACTCGCATTTGTGTCAGCTTTAAATTTGTGAAGAATGCGCATGATGATCATTGGATAAGGTAGTCTCTCTGAAGGGTGAGCATGTTCCACATAGCGAGCCATCCTCGCCCAGATGATGTAAGGAATGTTTAAGTTTGATCCCATTGCTACTGTGGGGTTTCCAAGAAGATAAAGGAATAACATCCTATCCCACCGAAGAACCTTTGTGTTCATATTTGGAAGGACGTTATAGCAAACAATGAAGTTTAAGTAGCGATACTCAGGTCGTAGCTCTTTTGAAAAGACTGAGTTTCCTGCTGACGGAGTATCGGGCAGACAGATGCCATCAACTACCACTCTCCAGGAGTTGGTGTTGAAAATTTGATTCTTCAGATAATGAGCCCCATCAGCTCGGGCCTTCATCCCTAATACCTCTCCAATCAGTTGAGGGGTTACTTTAATCTTAACATTTTTGACCAATGTTTGAAAGTCTCGACGACCGCTCTCCTGATCAATGAGATAGCAAGCATTTTGATATAACATCCTCACTGAGTGAAGACAATACCCAGTGGTCTCGGGGAAATCGCAAACGGGAGCAAGACCTGTCTGGTCATAGAGAGTCCCAAATGGCGGAGATCTTTCCTTCAAGGCTTTGACATTAACATGCCTTTCGCCAATGCATTCCCTGTTTTCAAAGTCCTTTATCCTAGCAGAGCTGATAAAGTCTTGTGGAGGTGCTTGGCTATCAACTGGTTGCTCAATGGAAATTCCTCGAGCACTCCCTCTTTTGCGAGCAACACTTTTTCTTCTTGTCTTCCCAGAAGTTTCTTCCATTGGAGCTTTGCCCTTTTCAGCAGAAGTAGGCGGAGCCTTTGATGTTTCCGCGGGCGCTTTTCCCTTCGAAGCAGTGGGAACAGTTGTTGCTTCAACTTGAAGCTCATCCCAATCGATCGATTCCGTTTCAGATTCTGTATCGGAATCATCTTTAGTTTTCTTCGCTTTCTTAGCCTTCTTGGGCTTGACAGTGTCTCTCGTATGTACCATAGCAGCCATAAGAAGAATGATCGAGGTGATCACTATTGCTATTGGTTTCTTGTGAAAAGAAATCCTGTGAGCAACACCTCAAGAACACGAAAAAATTGTTAATTTTCAAAAAATAGAAAAATTGTACCCAAACAATCATTATCGTGTAGAGAGACTAAGAATCAAATTAGTTTTGCAAAAAGAATTTTAAAAATAGATCAATCGCATGATTTTCGAAAATTCCCATTATATGCCCTAAAACCAAAATTTTTGAAATCGAAGGCCAAAAATTCGTTTATCTTGAGAATACCTAGCATATAATCAAAACTAATCTACCCAGAGTTCTTATTTCAAAAGAAATTTGATCAAAAACCATCCACAAACGAAATAGATACAAGAATTTCATCACGTTTTGAGGAACAATATGAAAAACTGTGAAAAACCGAGATTTTGATCAATAAAACTTACTTGGAATCGAAGAACTTGAGTTTGAAAGCTTCCAAGATGGATGAATTCTAGAGAGAGAAGCTCTGGAAACTTTGGAACAAAAGATTGGAGTAAAAGAAATCAAAACCCTTTTGTTCTATATATGTGACACCCCGGAATTTGGATTAGTCCTCTATATAAATGATATAATAGGACTAAATCTCTAACCCGGCTATAGCATTTTGGATGGTAGCAAGATCCAAGAGGAACATGAGAGTTAAGCGTGCTAGAGCTAGAGTAGTTCTAGGATGGGTGACCCCCTGGGAAGTGGGGCGTCACAGTTGGTATCAGAGCCATTCACCAGTCGGAAATGTGAGATGAGTCTCGGCTGAGCCAGGGTTATATAGCGGGTAGAGCAAGGCTCCCCGGCTAATGACCGTTGTGGGTGGAGTGCAGCTCCCCACAAGGTCGGCTAAGGCTAGCGAGACGAGTCTCACATCGCCTGGTGCTTGTGAGTGTGCTTGAGCCTGACGTGGACGTCAGGGCTTAAAGGGGGGAAGAATGTGACACCCCGGAATTTGGATTAGTCCTCTATATAAATGATATAATAGGACTAAATCTCTAACCCGGCTATAGCATTTTGCATGGTAGCAAGATCCAAGAGGAACATGAGAGTTAAGCGTGCTAGAGCTAGAGTAGTTCTAGGATGGGTGACCCCCTGGGAAGTGGGGCGTCACAATATAAAACCCTAGCCGCGATCCGGATCAGTTCGTGATTACGATCCGGATCGGCTACCCGCAGAGAAAATCTGCGTTCGGGATCCGGATCGGCAGGTCCAATCCGGATCGGCTCCAACTTTTTCTTTAGAAAATTTCAGACAAATTCTAGAAAAACCAGAAAAAGATTGTAAGCACTTTCGTGTATCAACTTTAAATGAAAATCATCGTTTCATACAACAAGAAATAGATTATGCCAAATCTATCAATAACATCCAACAAATGAAACGAAAATTTATAAAAATTAAATCCCTTAAAGTTGAACAACTTCAATTACATCTAACTTGATCTTATGAGTAATGCCTTATCAAATCATCAATTCGGTAAAGAAAATGAAATACAAAGATCAATAGATGTCTAACATCCCAGATAAGTTAGATAATATATCTAGTCAATTTATTGAAGAGAGTGGCTCTTTGAGCATCTTTCATTAAAATTCCCACCTTATACCAACCTTGAAATTTTGACAGAGTCAAGTATTTCAACATGCATTTTATTTAATCACACTTGAAAAACCTTGCTTGGTATACATGTGGTAGCTGCACATAGTACTCGGACGACCGAGGTGGTAGCTCTTTCCTCCATGTGGTGGTAGTTTTCACACTCCTCATTGGGATGTAACTCTTTCCACATCTTTTGAGCATAATACTTTTTCTTTGACTCCCCCTCAATTGGCTATCAATTATTTAAGATATAAAATATTCAGCCAAATATTGATCTCGATTTCATACTCGACTAAACAGTCAAATAAGATAAAAACTATACCAAGAGATCTTCGAGAGAGAAATTGACTTTGATCAAAACAAAGATGAGTTAATTGACATAAATGATCATTGCATCAAATGAAATATTATGACATCTAAAGCATAATAGATTTCTAAATATATAAAAGGATGCAGTTAAAGTCAATCAAAACTAATGCTCAATTAATGTTCTATGTCTAAGCATAGATAATGAACAAAAACACAAAAACACAAAAACAAAACCTAACCTAAACAAAAGTTTCAAAAAGAGGTTATTTCAAGGAAAGCATTCCAATTGCTTTACGCAAATGAATAAAACGTTTTTGATCCAAAGGTTTTGTTAACAAGTCAGCTAATTGATCTTCAGTTGAAATGTAGGAAATTTGAAGAATATTTGATTCAACTAGCTCTCTAAAAAAATGATATCTAAGTTCAATGTGTTTTGTTCTAGAGTGCAACACAGGGTTTTTTGAAATATTTATAGCACTAGTGTTGTCACATAAAATAGTTACCGAAGTTGCTGAAATCCGGAAGTCGCTCAACACGCTTTTCATCCAAATGAGTTGAGTTGAACAACTACCCGCTGAGATGTATTCCGCTTCGGCAGTCGAGAGTGCAATGCAGTTTTGCTTTTTACTATGCCATGCAACAAGACAATGGCCAAGATAAAAACATGCACCACTCGTACTTTTCCGATCATCCACAGATCCTGCCCAATCGGCATCTGAGTATCCAATAATATCTAGACTTGTTCCCATAGGATACCAAATTCCGAAATTAATGGTTCCTTTGATGTAC
This sequence comes from Tillandsia leiboldiana, assembly GCA_029204045.2. Classification (NCBI taxonomy): domain Eukaryota; kingdom Viridiplantae; phylum Streptophyta; class Magnoliopsida; order Poales; family Bromeliaceae; genus Tillandsia; species Tillandsia leiboldiana. The sequence continues at coordinate 24,247,935 of CM055064.1, forward strand.
CGGATGATCCGTTTCACCGCTTTCAGGTGAACCTCCTTTGGTGCTGATTGATATCTCGCGCAAATCCCAACACTAAAGGATATATCCGGGCGACTAGCTGTGAGGTAAAGTAGACTTCCAATCATGCTGCGATAAAGTTTCTCGTCTACATTCTCACTAAGAGATTCACTTCCTAATCCCTTATTGCTAGTTCCCATAGGAGTAGGAAAATCTTTAGAATCTTCTAATCCGAATTTCTTTACCAACTCCTTCGCATACTTGGATTGACACAGATGGATGCCTTCACCATTTTGTTTCACTTGCAATCCAAGAAAGTATGTTAGTTCCCCCATCATAGACATCTCAAATTCGCTTTCCATGGTTTCTGCGAATTTAGAAGCATCATTATCCTTTGTTGCTCCAAACACAATGTCATCGACATAGATTTGTGCAACAATGAAGTTATTTTGATAATGCTTCACAAAGAGAGTCCGATCTGCTCCCCCTCGAGTATAGCCCTTCTCCAAAAGGTGCTTTGTCAACCTTTCGTACCACGCTCGCGGTGCTTATTTTAAACCGTAAAGAGCCTTTTTCAAACGAAAAACATGGTTAGGTAGTTTACAGTCTACAAAACCTTTCGGTTGAGCCACATAAACTTCCTCATTTAAAAACCCATTTAAAAACGCGCTCTTAACGTCCATTTGAAAGAGTTTTATTTTAAAGTGACAAGCAATAGCGAATAAGATACGAATGGACTCGAGTCTAGCTACAGGGGCGAACGTTTCATCAAAGTCTATACCTTCTATTTGAGAGTAGCCTTGAGCAACTAAACGTGCTTTATTCCTGATGATGGTACCATCCTCATTTTTCTTGTTCTTGAAAATCCATTTAGTACCGATCACATTGTGTTGCTTCGGAGGCGTCGTTAATTCCCAGACTTTGTTGCGTTCAAACTGATGGAGCTCTTCCTGCATTGCTTCAATCCAGTAGTCATCCTGAAGAGCTTCATCGACATTCTTTGGTTCGATCATGGAAACGTAACAGGCGAATCCACAAACCAACTGTCTCCGAGTTTTGACTCCTTCTTGTGGGTCTCCAATGATGTTTGATTCAGGATGATCCTTGGAGATGCGTAACGTTTGTTGTAATGGAGTACTCGGAGGTACATGAGATGATTCCTGCACATCAGATAAACTTGAAGAACCATTAGATGCATCATTAATATTGGAAGTATTATCATGAGAAGATGCACTTACAGGAGTATCATCATCAAGAGAGATATCAGGGGTAGATTTATCAGATGCAAAGTGGAAAGCTTCATCTACTTTAACATTTATAGATTCTACGATCGTTTTAGATTCCAAGTTAAATACCCGATATGCTCTACTATTTGTAGAATACCCCAAGAAAATCCCTTCGTCACTTCGAGAGTCAAACTTTCCAAGATTTTCGCGGTCACGTAAAATGTAACACCGACTCCCGAAGATACGAAAATATTTGATGTTGGGTTTTCTACAACACCATAGTTCATATGGTGTGTTTAACGTTCCCGGGCGCAAATAAACTCGATTAATAGCATAGATTGCAGTGTTCACAGCTTCAGCCCAAAAATGTAGAGGTAAATTCCGGCTGTGAAGCATAACACGTGCCATCTCTTGAACATCCCTGTTTTTGCGCTCGACAACACCATTCTGTTGAGGTGTATAGGGTGCTGAGAATTCATGCTTAATGCCGTTGGAAGTGCAAAAATCAATGAATTTAGAATTTATGAATTCTCCACCTCTATCACTTCTAACACGAATGATCTTTTCATTCTTTTCAATCATAATACGAAGGCAAATCTCGTGAAAAGAATCAAAAGTATCAGCTTTCTCTTTTAAAAATGCTACCCAAGAATACCGAGAGAAATCATCAACCAATAAGAAAATATACCATTTACCTCCCAAGGATGGTTGACGTGTCGGCCCCATAAGATCCATATGCAATAATTCCAAGGGTCGTTTGGTACCGACGTGATTCAAGTTCTTGTGTGCAGTCCTAGATTGTTTTCCCTTTTGACAACCACCACACACAATGTTTTGATTAAGTGAAAGTTTAGGAACCCCATTGACCACGTCTTTGTTCGAAATTCTAGCAAGTTCCTTAAAATTTATGTGTCCTAGCCTTTCATGCCAAAGTGTTTCATTATTCAAAGAGGCTAAGTTACAATTTTCAGAAATTTTATTGGGAACAACATAACAATTGTTTTCAGATCTAACCCCTTTTAAAAAGAAAACATGATCCTTATCAGTTACAATGCATTCAACAGATGAAAAATTAACAGAAAAACCATTGTCACAAAGTTGACTGATACTAATGAGGTTAGTCTTAAGCCCATCAACAAATAACACATTATTCAGAATCGGGCCATCTGGAATAGCTACTGTTCCTTTTCCAACAATTTTGAAAGACTGACCGTCTCTGAAAACCACAAGTCCTCCGGAGATTTTCTCAAAATTTTGAAAGCAGTTTTTGTCACCGGTCATGTGACGGGAACAGCCGCTATCCAGATACCAAGACGAATTATCATATGCATGCAAGGAAATATTTGTAACAAGACAAGGAAAAACTTCACCTTTGCGTACCCAAACCTTTCGAGTTTTGGTGTACGTCGGAAATGATTGTGAGGTTGATACCTTTGGTGAAAGCGTCTTGTTTGATCCGTCGCTTTTCCTTGACGTCGTCGTCTTGTTTGATGAACTACCGAGGCTCTTTTCCTTCAAAGAATTTGCATTTGATTTCCGAGGAATCACCCTTTTGGTAGTCGTTGCAAGAAGTGCTTGAGTTGACCGTTTGGCTCCCATCTTGCAATTTCTCCTTATGTGCCCTGCAAAATTACAACGAAAACATACCTTAGTGCTTGACGATTCCGAGGAGGGTAAAGTAGGCTTGTTGTCGTTGCTTGTCGTGAATTCCGGTGTCGGAGGAGGAGATACCGACTGAGGCACAAAAACTGTCCCAGCCGAACTAAAATTGTCTTCAGTTCGATTGTATCCGAGGCCGAACTTGTTTGATTGACCAAGACCAAGAAGCTTATCCAACTTACTCCTTCCTGATGAAAATCGCTGTAAGTCATCCTTGAGTTGGAGAATGGTCTCTGTCATTTCCAATTTTTCCTGTCGAGCCTCGCCGTTGAGCTTCAAGAAGTAATTCGCTTTGTTCACCATATCTATATAATTCTTCTCGAATTGCTCATTGGACTCTTGAAGGAAAACATTTGCTTTTATCAGATTATCCCTTTCCACTTCAAGATCGGTCGAGAGAGAAGTTACCCTTTTTACTTCTTCTTCGAGATCCTGCAATCTCCCTCTCAACCCCTTGTTTTGCTTAGCCAGTTTCTTTGAATCCCTCAAAAGTCTGTGATAGGCTAGAGCAAAATCTTCACCTTCCGAATCATCCGATTCATTGTCCGTTGCATTCTTTTCAACAGTGGAGTTGGACAATGACTCGGATGTACTTGCCATTAAGCACATGAAGGGTGAAGATGTGGACGCGTGGAACGCTGTTGCGTTGTCTTCTTCAGCACTTGACGATGACTCATTTGACGATGAGGTGTCATCCCAAGTGACGGCTTGCATCGCCTTCTTCTTGGACGGATTCTTATTTGGACATTCCGTTGAGATATGGCCGTATCCTCGGCACTTGAAGTATTGGACTTGTCCTTCTGTGCTTTTCTTATCCTTAGAAAAACCCTCTTGCTTTCTTGACTTGTAACTTGAAGAACCCTTGCCTTTCTTCCACTTTTCGAAGGATGGAGTTTTGCTTGAATTACCCCTTCGAAAATTTCGGCGAAACTTCCTTGTCAAGAGAGCGAGCTGCTTCTCAAAGTCCTCCATAGATAGGTTCTCGTCATCGCCTGAGGAGGATGAATCCATGTCTTCTTCTTTTGTTGTTTTCAACGCATAACCTGAAGACTTAGAAGAGGATGCCTTTCCCGAAGAATAGTTAGTAGGAAATGTCATTTCATATGTTTGTAAAGAACCAACTAATTCTTCTACACGGATTTCGTCCGGGTGTTTAATAGTTTCAATGGCTGTAACCTTGGAACGAAATCTTTCAGGAAGAGTTCTTAATATTTTTCTTACAATTTTAAATTCTGGAATCTTCTCTCCCAAGTTAGCACATGAGTTTACAATGTCTTGCAATCGTGTGTAATAGTCTGTGAACGATTCATTTTCTGCCATAAAAATAGAGTCAAACTTGCTCGTAAGCATTTGCAGTTTCTGAATCTTCACAAGGTTAGTTCCCTCATGCGTAACTTTAAGAACATCCCAGATTTCTTTCGCAGTCTCACATGCCGAGACGCGAGAGAACTCTGTTTGTGATAAGGCATTAAATAAAACATTAATTCCCTTGCCATTTTAAGAAGATATATCAATCTCTTCCTTGGTCCATTTCGACCTAGATTTGATGATGCGAACATCACCAATAATTTCAGTTGGATTAGTCCATCCTAATTCAATTGATTGCCACACCCGTTCGTCGATAGAAATTAAAAAGGCTTTCATCCGTACTTTCCAGTACGCATAATTTGTTCCATCGAAGAACGGAGGTCTGTTGATGTTTCCACCTTCAACCATTGTTTACAACCCTATTCCCTCTCTGATACCACTTGTTGGGTTATGTATAATTGGATCTAAATAGGGGAAAAAACACCTAGAGGGGGGTGAATAGGTGTAAACAATAAACACTCCAAAATCTTTGCGATATAAAACCCAATGCGGAAAAAATAAATAACACGCAGAGATTTTTACGTGGAAAACTCCAACCGGAGTAAAAAACCACGGGACCGATAACACGGTGAAATCCACTAGAATTAAACATATACAAGGTGATATACCGTACTCACAGACGACTCAACCTTTTCCATACGCTCCTAGTTGATCTTCTCCGCTCGCTCCACGACGCATCTCGAATCCACGATTTGCGTCCAACGCCGAATCCACGGCGTCCAACGTCGAGTCCACGACGTCCGACTGAATCCATGGTCTTCACCCAGTAGCACGCTTCGAATCCACGAACGTACCTCGCTCCGAATACACGAGAGCGGTAGCACCTTGAATCCACAAGGCCACGCGAGTCTACGCGCCGATTTTGGGGTAAATCGTTGTTTTTTGGGTGGTGATGATCCGCCGAATACTTAGATTAGAAATAGATCGGAAATACCATCTAAGTATTCATTGATTTGATTCTACTCAAAATGTGAGTATGAAAACCTAGAATCAAATCAATCAATATAGATGAAGAAACATAAGATAGAATCTATGATTTCCTTTCTTCTCTATATGTGGATCTTAGGCCGTATAAAAGATGACGGCTTTTAGGTTTAGCGGCTTCCTTTTGGATTCTCTGGATTTCTTTTAGAAAAAGAATCATAGGGTCTATTTATAGGTTAGAAACCCATGGAAGAAGATAAGGATCAAAAACTATCCTTTTCTGGAATTTTTACAGGACGACGATCCGGATCGAAGTTCGGCGATCCGGATTGCAGTAGCGAGAAAAACAGTTTCCAGAAAAATGAAGGTTCGGGATCCGGATCGAAGTGCTTGATCCGGATCGTTCATACAGTTCACCAAACATCAACGTTCGGGATCCGGATTGCAAAGCCTGATCCGGATCGCTCAAATAAAATGGTAAACCCAGTGTTCGGGATCCGGATCAAGGAAGGCTACGATCCGGATTGAACTGGTGTATGAACGAACAACCTTCGGGATCCGGATTGCAAAGTCTGATCCGGATCCTGAACATGTCCCATGTCCAATTTTTGATATTTATGCAATTACAAGTTCATCCAAGTGTTTCTACACTATAAGAAGTATTCGGATCACCAAAGATATTAAGTTAAACATACCTGATCCTTTTGAATTCTTCTTTCTTGAGATTGAGTTATATGATCCAACCTTCTTTACCTTCAATGTGACGCCCCACTTCCCAGGGGGTCACCCATCCTAGAACTACTCTAGCTCTAGCACGCTTAACTCTCATGTTCCTCTTGGATCTTGCTACCATCCAAAATGCTATAGCCGGGTTAGAGATTTAGTCCTATTATATCATTTATATAGAGGACTAATCCAAATTCCGGGGTGTCACATTCTTCCCCCCTTTAAGCCCTGACGTCCACGTCAGGCTCAAGCACACTCACAAGCACCAGGCGATGTGAGACTCGTCTCGCTAGCCTTAGCCGACCTTGTGGGGAGCTGCACTCCACCCACAACGGTCATTAGCCGGGGAGCCTCGCTCTACCCGCTATATAACCCTGGCTCAGCCGAGACTCATCTCACATTTCCGGCTGGTGAATGGCTCTGATACCAACTGTGACGCCCCACTTCCCAGGGGGTCACCCATCCTAGAACTACTCTAGCTCTAGCACGCTTAACTCTCATGTTCCTCTTGGATCTTGCTACCATCCAAAATGCTATAGCCGGGTTAGAGATTTAGTCCTATTATATCATTTATATAGAGGACTAATCCAAATTCCGGGGTGTCACATTCTCCTAATCTGTCACGCCCCGGGGGTCGAACTGCGACCCGGGCTCGCCAACAGATCCGCCGTCTGTACGGAAACTGCCGTACAGACGAAGCGTCTAACCTGCAAAAGAGATCTAAAGCTAACAAGTATCAGAGCTGAAAGGAAGCAGAAACACTAAGCGGTGAAAAGTCCAAGTACACCAGTCCACTAGCACCCCCAACATAAGTACAAAAGTGGAAACTGAAAAGTACAAGAGACACAACACCGACACCACCGACTCGGGTAGGAACTAGCCAGCCACGCGCAAACCTCGGTCAGAAAGCTCCGAATGAGCCAAACCTGGAACGGTCGCCTCAGGAACACCTGTCATCACAGCGGGTGTGAGATCTACTGCAACAGTCAGATCTCAGTGGGCACCAAAGCTAACCCCACGGTACACCCACTCAGTCTGCTGGAGACAAAAACACAAATAGATAGATAGATAGATAGATAGATAGATAACTGGAAATGAATCTATCGCTACATGTCTCAATGCAATGCTGGAAGTAAATTCTCAGTCTCTCTCACGGGAGGCCTGGAAACTACGAACGTCTGCGCCCCCCTACAGCCCTTATCAAACAAGAACATGCTGTAGGCTTAGGCGCCCATAGTTTCCGCCCCCGCACTGGGGCTGCTAGAACTCTACAAGACACTAGAAGGCCACCTCAATCCCTTCTAGTAACCACCTGGTAACTCGGCCAGGGCATAACTATCTATCTGGTAACTCAGCCAGTGATATCTACACATCTGGTAACTCAGCCAGTGATTTATACCCATCTGGTGACTCTGCCAGTGGTATCTACTCATCTGGTAACTCAGCCAGTGATTTATACTCATCTGGTAACTCAGCCAGTGATTTATACTCATCTGGTAACTCAGCCAGTGATTTACTCATCTGGTAACTCAGCCAGTGATTTATACTCATCTGGTAACTCAGCCAGTGATTTATACTCATCTGGTAACTCAGCCAGTGATTTACTCATCTGGTAACTCAGCCAGTGATTTATACTCATCTGGTAACTCAGCCAGTGATTTATACTCATCTAGTAACTCAGCCAGTGATTTATACCCATCTGGTAACTCAGCCAGCGATTTATACCCATCTGGTAACTCTGCCAGTGGTATCTACTCATCTGGTAACTCAGCCAGTGATTTATCTACACATCTGGTAACTCAGCCAGTACAACTCGTATACTCTAACGATGCGTCGAACACTCGTGTCCAAGTCGGAAACGACAACCCTCGACTTGCACGACTGTTCCGCAAATACCTGATAGTAAGGATACGATACCTTTGCATTCGGAAGCGTAAAGGGCATTCCGTAGTTCATTGGGAGAAACCAACCCACCTGCGATCTACTCGCGAAAACCGTGCGCCAAACGGAGGTCCCGATGCGATCCCGCAGCTCCACGCGGCAAAACACGCGCCACCGGCCACGTGAGAAGCTAACCGTATGCCACAACTGTGAGACGAGAAGAGGGACCGGGATCAGAAAACATGCGGCTAAAACCGCGCTCACAAAGGGCAAAAAGAAACCCAACCGGCGACGAGAAACGCCGCGCGTTGCGCGGAAAACCCATCGCGCACACACGCCGCGGCGCGTCGCCAAGTCACAGCCCGCGCGGCAAAGGCGAAGGAAAACCCTCCGGCGACGAAGAGCGTCGGGCGTCGCGCGGAATCCCCTCGCGCATCCGCCGCGGCGCATCCGCCGCGGCGCACCGCCGAGCCGCAAACAACGCGGCACAGTGCGGCCCATGGCCGTACTGCCCAAAGTAACCAACCCCACGCGGCAAAGGTCAGCCGCGTGGCCAGCAGCGCCGCGCGGCCCCAAGTCCGCCCGTGCGGCCTGCGGCAGCGCCGCGCGCCTAGAGCGCGGCCTGCAGGGCCGCGGGGCCCAAAGGCCCGCCCGCGGCACAGGGGCCGCCCGCGCGGCGCCCTGCCATGCCGCGCGGGGCCCGCGGCACAGGGGCCGCCCGCGCGGCGCCCTGCCATGCCGCGCGGGGCCCGCGGCACAGGGGCCGCCCGCGCGGCGCCCTGCACTGCCGCGCGGGGCCCGCGGCACAGGGGCCGCCCGCGCGGGGCCTGCAGCGCCGCGCGCCCAGCGCGCGGCCTGCACACCGCGCGGGCCCAAGGGGCCGCCCGCGCGGGGCCTGCAGCGCCGCGCGCCCTGCGCGCGGCCTGCACACCGCGCGGGCCCAAGGGGCCGCCCGCGCGGGGCCTGCAGCGCCGCGCGCCCAGCGCGCGGCCTGCACACCGCGCGGGGCCCAACGGGCCGCCCGCGCGGGGCCTGCAGTGCCGCGCGCCCAGCGCGCGGCCTGCAGTGCCGCGCGGCCCCTAGGGCACCCGCGCGGCACGCCTGCAGTGCCGCGCGCCCAGCGCGCGGCCTGCAGTGCCGCGCGGCCCCTAGGGCACCCGCGCGGCACGCCTTCAGTGCCGCGCGCCCAGCGCGCGGCCTGCAGTGCCGCGCGGCCCCTAGGGCACCCGCGCGGCACGCCTGCAGTGCCGCGCGCCCAGCGCGCGGCCTGCAGTGCCGCGCGGCCCCGAGGGCACCCGCGCGGCACGCCCGCAGTGCCGCGCGCCCAGCGCGCGGCCTGCAGTGCCGCGCGGCCCCGAGGGCACCCGCGCGGCACGCCCGCAGTGCCGCGCGCCCAGCGCGCGGCCTGCAGTGCCGCGCGGCCCCGAGGGCACCCGCGCGGCACGCCCGCAGTGCCGCGCGCCCAGCGCGCGGCCTGCAGTGCCGCGCGGCCCCGAGGGCACCCGCGCGGCACGCCCGCAGTGCCGCGCGCCCAGCGCGCGGCCTGCAGTGCCGCGCGGCCCCGAGGGCACCCGCGCGGCACGCCTGCAGTGCCGCGCGCCCAGCGCGCGGCCTGCAGTGCCGCGCGGCCCCGAGGGCACCCGCGCGGCCCGCCTGCAGTGCCGCGCGCCCAGCGCGCGGCCTGCAGTACACCACGGCAGCAGGCCGCATGCCGCGCGGCCTGCTGCACAGGCAGGGTGGACCGGCGCCCTGCTGCCCAGAATTTGGCAGCAGGGCGCAAGCTGCGCGCGTCGCTCCAACGCGGCCGCGCAGCGATGGCCCCACAGCCTCGCGCCGCCAACCACCGCGCGCGCGAGGCTCGCCAAGCTCCCCCAACCCGCACACAACAAACCCACGCAGCAAAGAAGGAAAGAAAATCAAAAGGGAGGAGAGGGGAGAAGCAAAAACCACAATCAAATTAAAACCCACAAATAAAACCGACCTCCACGAGGCTCGCCGACCTCGCTCGGCTCCACGCCCTCGCTCGGGGAAGAAAACGCCCAAGAAAAGCTTCCTCCCAAAGCCCTCCTCTTCTTCTTCTTCTTCCTCTCATTTTTCTCTTTTCTTTCTTTCTCTTTCTCATTTCCATTGCTACAGAGGTGGAGGGGGAGGGGGTTTTATAAAGCTGAAGCTTTAAATAAATTAATTAACTTAATTAATTTAATTCCAAAACCCAACTCCAACTCACTTTTGGTCTTCGGGCTCTCCGCCGCCGCCCGGAACCTCCCGAGCTCCGCTGTAATTCCAAAATACACGCGCTCACAGCTTTTTCTCTTCAAAAAGCTCAACCGTTGAGTCGGGGTGCTCAAATCAAATACCGGCTCCAAAAATGCCAGTTCCGACTCACTTTTTGCCTCCGGGTCCTCCGCGTCAGTCCGGAACCTCCCGAACCTCGCTGTAAATCAAAAGTACACCTGCTCCAAGTGTTTCCCAATTTTCCTGCAACCCATAGCAGTGTCGGAGCTTCCCGTACCGGTCACCTAACGCGTACAAAGCCCGAAACAAGCAGAGGCCTCCGCGGGGATCCAAATCAACCCGAACTCCTCTGGAAACACAAGTGGAACACATCCAAGGCAAATTCCTCCGCACCACACCATCCTGCAAGGTCGGTGCGTCATCCAAATCCCGGTGTTCTACACTCTCCCCCCCTTAAAAGGGTTTCGTCCTCGAAATCCAACAAAATCCATACTTAGGAGGGTAAAACAAAAACAAAAGGGATAGAAGATCCTCAGATTGCCCAAGGCTCTCAAGTGGTCACCCACATTCCTCAAGCTGACAACACCGAACCTTCCCCAAAGGTATGATTCGACTGCAAAATTCTTTGGTTTCACCAACAAGAATCGCATCGGTCGATGAGGATAACGCAGTCCTCGTCCATCACCAAGGAAGGGAAAGCAAAACAAAACTTTCGGGGTTCAAATCGGCCTCACCCAGCCTGATCACAGCTCGAGGATCCACCACTCGCATAACTCGTTTCTATAAAAACTCTCGGGCTGGAAGTTTCCCTCGATTCGAGATCTCAAAAACCGAAGTTCAAGCCTCCTTAAGGCAAAACTCCTCAGATGCTTCATAGCCACCAAAGCTCCAGTTCCACAAAACATGGATCACCTCCCCTTGACAGGGGAAAAACTTCAACCTCGAGAACCTTCTCTCAATTCTGGCACTCAGTTCCCAGGGTTACACAGCTCGCCTAAACAGGGCATACTGAACAAAATGTCCTCGCCGGGATAAAGCAATCATACATCCTTGCAAAATCTATCACCGGCGTTACCTCAACCTGACCTCCTGAGTGTCCATGCACTTTAGGTTCGAGGGTTCTGAACAATCCCATGACCTCTCTATCACGGCAATATCCGGACCAAAGCTGGTATCCTCCTCAGCTTTGCCTCAATACACCTCATATCCTCTGTCCCTCAAGCGGCTAAAACACAAGGCCCAACACAAAAACCTCGATGTCGAAGTGCAACTCTCAAAGCTTGGCAACCAACTTCTTCCTCCTTAGAAGTTGTAGCACTAACCTCAAGAGCCCCTCAAGCTCCAAGTCGCTTCGGAGGAAAGCAAAAACCCACGACGGTAACACCACCAACCCGTCCAGTGAAACCGGGAAAAACATAGCTCTCAAATCAGTAGGGCATTAGTCAATCTACCTGACCACGCAAACCGCTCAAACTGCCCTACTGATTCCGGATCAGTATCCAGGCACAGCCCTCGGCTGTAAGGTTCCATAAGGATATCAATCACTCGAAGGCATCTGCCCAAGCACAAGGTGAGACCAATCAAGTTCGAACCTTACAAGAACTCACACGGTTGTGTACCCACCACGTGACATCACCACGGTGTAACGACCGCCTGGATCCTCACTGTCGTATCCCCACGACGAGGTACTAGGTCTCAGAGACCTCTCGATCCGACAAAATTCACAGCTATGCTCCCAGCTCTCTCTGTCTCACGGTGGATACTCCACGAGGTGCTGTCGAAGTTGGCGCGGTTACCAAACCACGTCAAAGACTGTCTCGATCTCAGTCCCAATCAAGTAAGCACCTGGTAACTCGGCCAGGGGCATCAACCACCTGGTAACTCGGCCAGGGGCGAGAAGCCTCCCGGTAACTCAGCCAGGGGCAGGTAACCTCCTGGTCTCTGTCTCCTCTGAGACCCCTGATCCAGAGGGTGGAATCACGGCAACCTCGAATCCCGCGACTATCGCAAAATCGGCAATGCCGGAGCTCTCTCTCCGAAGCGGGTCCCCCGCCCACCGTCTCCCTCGGACGGGTCACTGATCCACAGTCAAACCATCGAGCATGCACGCTCACTGCATTCAAGGTCGGCAATCGCCGAAAATGCACAAAGCGATAGTCATCTTGAGGCGGTTCCCACTCGAACACAACCAACCTCTAAGCCTCATCCTGGACGACCAGGGATACACCGCTCAACTGTCACAGAAACTCACCCCAGAACATCAACTGCGCTCCCGAGGGTCCAACAAGACGAATCCGACGCCACCAGCTCTCCTGGCGTCCCAAAGAAAAGTACATAACCAAGCGCCCTGATGCTTATCCTGGATGAACAAATCCTCGAACAAATCTTCCATAACAGCGTTCCAGTTCTCGGCCTCTCACGGCTCCAACTCGGTCCCGAAATCTCCAAGGGATAGAACTGGATGCGGTACACAACCTATCAGTAACCTCTCGCTGCTTCCGCACCATCAATGGTGCGATCAGGAACAGAAATCGACAAAGTCGCGGCCGGAGGTACTACTGACGATACTCCGGGAGATGCTCTCGGTCCAAGCATGTGCATCACTCGCTCCATGCTCTCTCTTCCTGGCGCCGTAACGCCTCAAATACCAGAACTGCTTGGGCCTGGATCTCTCAAGCCTCTCTCGGCTCTATCCATTTAGCTTTCCGCTATACGAGCCCCTCATCCCAGGCCAACCACGCCCTCGCCGTCGCACGGCGTCTCTGAAGCATCCAAAAACCACTGCAACAGAAAAACATTAGGACCAAGACTCTCTCGTCCCAAACAAACGAAAGTCTAAACATGTTAACCTTTCTAAAGCATTATGTTGTCTGCAGCCAACACAATCACCTTTAGAGAAATAACATGCGAGGTCTCTCACCCCAATCCTCTGGGGGAGGTACACCCTCAAACAAGACTCTCGCTAAGGTCACGTCTCACACGACAGTCTTCCCACTGTCCAACCAAAAGCCTAGGGTCTCTAAGTCCCCAACGACCAATACTCCTAGGCTCTGATACCACCTAATCTGTCACGCCCCGGGGGTCGAACTGCGACCCGGGCTCGCCAACAGATCCGCCGTCTGTACGGAAACTGCCGTACAGACGAAGCGTCTAACCTGCAAAAGAGATCTAAAGCTAACAAGTATCAGAGCTGAAAGGAAGCAGAAACACTAAGCGGTGAAAAGTCCAAGTACACCAGTCCACTAGCACCCCCAACATAAGTACAAAAGTGGAAACTGAAAAGTACAAGAGACACAACACCGACACCACCGACTCGGGTAGGAACTAGCCAGCCACGCGCAAACCTCGGTCAGAAAGCTCCGAATGAGCCAAACCTGGAACGGTCGCCTCAGGAACACCTGTCATCACAGCGGGTGTGAGATCTACTGCAACAGTCAGATCTCAGTGGGCACCAAAGCTAACCCCACGGTACACCCACTCAGTCTGCTGGAGACAAAAACACAAATAGATAGATAGATAGATAGATAGATAGATAACTGGAAATGAATCTATCGCTACATGTCTCAATGCAATGCTGGAAGTAAATTCTCAGTCTCTCTCACGGGAGGCCTGGAAACTACGAACGTCTGCGCCCCCCTACAGCCCTTATCAAACAAGAACATGCTGTAGGCTTAGGCGCCCATAGTTTCCGCCCCCGCACTGGGGCTGCTAGAACTCTACAAGACACTAGAAGGCCACCTCAATCCCTTCTAGTAACCACCTGGTAACTCGGCCAGGGCATAACTATCTATCTGGTAACTCAGCCAGTGATATCTACACATCTGGTAACTCAGCCAGTGATTTATACCCATCTGGTGACTCTGCCAGTGGTATCTACTCATCTGGTAACTCAGCCAGTGATTTATACTCATCTGGTAACTCAGCCAGTGATTTATACTCATCTGGTAACTCAGCCAGTGATTTACTCATCTGGTAACTCAGCCAGTGATTTATACTCATCTGGTAACTCAGCCAGTGATTTATACTCATCTGGTAACTCAGCCAGTGATTTACTCATCTGGTAACTCAGCCAGTGATTTATACTCATCTGGTAACTCAGCCAGTGATTTATACTCATCTGGTAACTCAGCCAGTGATTTATACCCATCTGGTAACTCAGCCAGCGATTTATACCCATCTGGTAACTCTGCCAGTGGTATCTACTCATCTGGTAACTCAGCCAGTGATTTATCTACACATCTGGTAACTCAGCCAGTACAACTCGTATACTCTAACGATGCATCGAACACTCGTGTCCAAGTCGGAAACGACAACCCTCGACTTGCACGACTGTTCCGCAAATACCTGATAGTAAGGATACGATACCTTTGCATTCGGAAGCGTAAAGGGCATTCCGTAGTTCATTGGGAGAAACCAACCCACCTGCGATCTACTCGCGAAAACCGTGCGCCAAACGGAGGTCCCGATGCGATCCCGCAGCTCCACGCGGCAAAACACGCGCCACCGGCCACGTGAGAAGCTAACCGTATGCCACAACTGTGAGACGAGAAGAGGGACCGGGATCAGAAAACATGCGGCTAAAACCGCGCTCACAAAGGGCAAAAAGAAACCCAACCGGCGACGAGAAACGCCGCGCGTTGCGCGGAAAACCCATCGCGCACACACGCCGCGGCGCGTCGCCAAGTCACAGCCCGCGCGGCAAAGGCGAAGGAAAACCCTCCGGCGACGAAGAGCGTCGGGCGTCGCGCGGAATCCCCTCGCGCATCCGCCGCGGCGCATCCGCCGCGGCGCACCGCCGAGCCGCAAACAACGCGGCACAGTGCGGCCCATGGCCGTACTGCCCAAAGTAACCAACCCCACGCGGCAAAGGTCAGCCGCGTGGCCAGCAGCGCCGCGCGGCCCCAAGTCCGCCCGTGCGGCCTGCGGCAGCGCCGCGCGCCTAGAGCGCGGCCTGCAGGGCCGCGGGGCCCAAAGGCCCGCCCGCGGCACAGGGGCCGCCCGCGCGGCGCCCTGCCATGCCGCGCGGGGCCCGCGGCACAGGGGCCGCCCGCGCGGCGCCCTGCCATGCCGCGCGGGGCCCGCGGCACAGGGGCCGCCCGGGCGGCGCCCTGCACTGCCGCGCGGGGCCCGCGGCACAGGGGCCGCCCGCGCGGGGCCTGCAGCGCCGCGCGCCCAGCGCGCGGCCTGCACACCGCGCGGGCCCAAGGGCACCCGCGCGGCACGCCTGCAGTGCCGCGCGCCCAGCGCGCGGCCTGCAGTGCCGCGCGGCCCCGAGGGCACCCGCGCGGCACGCCCGCAGTGCCGCGCGCCCAGCGCGCGGCCTGCAGTGCGGCGCGGCCCCGAGGGCACCCGCGCGGCACGCCCGCAGTGCCGCGCGCCCAGCGCGCGGCCTGCAGTGCCGCGCGGCCCCGAGGGCACCCGCGCGGCACGCCCGCAGTGCCGCGCGCCCAGCGCGCGGCCTGCAGTGCCGCGCGGCCCCGAGGGCACCCGCGCGGCACGCCCGCAGTGCCGCGCGCCCAGCGCGCGGCCTGCAGTGCCGCGCGGCCCCGAGGGCACCCGCGCGGCACGCCCGCAGTGCCGCGCGCCCAGCGCGCGGCCTGCAGTGCCGCGCGGCCCCGAGGGCACCCGCGCGGCACGCCCGCAGTGCCGCGCGCCCAGCGCGCGGCCTGCAGTGCCGCGCGGCCCCGAGGGCACCCGCGCGGCACGCCTGCAGTGCCGCGCGCCCAGCGCGCGGCCTGCAGTGCCGCGCGGCCCCGAGGGCACCCGCGCGGCCCGCCTGCAGTGCCGCGCGCCCAGCGCGCGGCCTGCAGTACACCACGGCAGCAGGCCGCATGCCGCGCGGCCTGCTGCACAGGCAGGGTGGACCGGCGCCCTGCTGCCCAGAATTTGGCAGCAGGGCGCAAGCTGCGCGCGTTGCTCCAACGCGGCCGCGCAGCGATGGCCCCACAGCCTCGCGCCGCCAACCACCGCGCGCGCGAGGCTCGCCAAGCTCCCCCAACCCGCACACAACAAACCCACGCAGCAAAGAAGGAAAGAAAATCAAAAGGGAGGAGAGGGGAGAAGCAAAAACCACAATCAAATTAAAACCCACAAAATAAAACCGACCTCCACGAGGCTCGCCGACCTCGCTCGGCTCCACGCCCTCGCTCGGGGAAGAAAACGCCCAAGAAAAGCTTCCTCCCAAAGCCCTCCTCTTCTTCTTCTTCTTCCTCTCATTTTTCTCTTTTTTTCTTTCTCTTTCTCATTTCCATTGCTACAGAGGTGGAGGGGGAGGGGGTTTTATAAAGCTGAAGCTTTAAATAAATTAATTAACTTAATTAATTTAATTCCAAAACCCAACTCCAACTCACTTTTGGTCTTCGGGCTCTCCGCCGCCGCCCGGAACCTCCCGAGTTCCGCTGTAATTCCAAAATACACGCGCTCACAGCTTTTTCTCTTCAAAAAGCTCAACCGTTGAGTCGGGGTGCTCAAATCAAATACCGGCTCCAAAAATGCCAGTTCCGACTCACTTTTTGCCTCCGGGTCCTCCGCGTCAGTCCGGAACCTCCCGAACCTCGCTGTAAATCAAAAGTACGCGTGTCCACAGCTTTTTCTCCTCAAAAGCTCGACCGTTGAGTCGGGGTGCTCAAATCAAATACCGGCTCCAAAATTGCCAGTTCCGACTCACTTTTTGCCTCCGGGTCCTCCGCGTCAGTCCGGAACTCCCGAACCTCGCAGTAAATCAAAAGTACACCTGCTCCAAGTGTTTCCCAATTTTTCTGCAACCCATAGCAGTGTCGGAGCTTCCCGTACCGGTCACCTAACGCGTACAAAGCCCGAAACAAGCAGAGGCCTCCGCGGGGATCCAAATCAACCCGAACTCCTCTGGAAACACAAGTGGAACACATCCAAGGCAAATTCCTCCGCACCACACCATCCTGCAAGGTCGGTGCGTCATCCAAATCCCGGTGTTCTACATTCAATCCTCAAGACTTAACCGAATTCACGAAATACGCCAACTTAAATTCCGTAACACGGGCGGCACCCGCGCGGACCCGCAACCGCGCGGGCACCGCGCTGGCGCCGCGCGGCTACCGCGCGGGCGGCACCCGCGCGGACCCGCAACCGCGCGGGCACCGCGGGCGCCGCGCGGCTGCCGCGCGGGCGGCACCCGTGCGGACCCGCAACCGCGCGGGCGCCGCGCAGGGCACCCACGCGGGCAACCCGCGCGCGGGCGCCGTGCGGGGCCGCACACGGGCGAGGCGCCGCGCCGCGTGGGCGCCGCGCCGCGTGGGCGCCGCGCCGCGTGGGCGCCGCCCGCGGAGACACGCCGTGCGGTTCCGAACCGCGCGGGGCTCCGGCGGACGGCGACGGCGGCGCGGGATTCCGGTTTTCGTCAACCCGGACGGTGTTGGACTTTTCCGTCGAAAAGAGTAAATTGGGTCTTTTGTTTTGGGATGTTAGTACACGTTTTTGACTATAGTTATCCTTGCGGACTTTCTTTAGGTCCAGGTGCGCAGCGGGGGTGCGCGAAGGATTCAGGTGTTCCGATTTCTCTTCAACTAGGTGGGTACGGTTGCTATAAGTGCAACAAGTGCAGTAAGTGCATCTATCATCATTAAAATGCTCTGAATTTGTCTAACAAAGTAGATGGACAGTTTAACCTTTCGCATAATTGTATTTTATCTAACAATTGAAGTGGCTGCTGTCGCGGTGCTCACTACACGCCGATCTCGGCAAATCCATTTTCGGATGCTGCACGTACACAGGCGGATTAGCCTCCGCATGGGTGTACTTTTTCGGAGAAGTGGTCTTTTTGACCCGTGTGCCTCACAAAGGGGTGGGAGCCGTGAGGACCTCTTCGCGCCTGCTGAAAATAGCACACCAGCACCGTGAAGAGGTTAAAAGCATTAAAAAGGTGTTTGCGCACGAGGGGAGACTTTAGTCTCTCCGACAGGTACTCTGGGGTTGGTGCCCAACTTAATTGATAAATCTGGGGTTGGTGCCCAGCTTAATTATGTACAGGGTTTTAGCGAAAGGTTCCGGTGTAATCGGTTTGCTCCTTATTCCTTATTGATATTTAGACATCTACTTTGTTTGTCACTGACTTTACCCACTCCGTGACAGGTATTACTAGGTGTGTTAGCCGGGATGGCGATGAGACAGCGTCGTGAGGACCGTAGTCAGGATACTTGGTTTTTATCTCGTCTTCCTTATACTTTAGATAGTTAATTTGCTTGTGGATCATATTAGTCGTGGACATGTATTAGTTAGCGCTGTGGATGAGGTGTACTTTTATACTTTGATACTTTTAGTGATGTTTTCATACGCGGCACGTTTTCATGATAAACCAAATGATTTCGAAAATGTTTTCTCAAAATGAAGTGCCGTGTGGGCACGGGTTTTGCAACCGCTGGTTTTATCCTTTCTAAACGTTGATGCCGCTTTAATAACTCGCTTGAAAAAAAAAATAACAAGGTGTCGAGTGGACACCGGTCTTTTAAAACATTAGTTAAATTACTGTACTCTGTTTGACGAGGTATATCTATTGTATGGTTGATGGTTGATGTATGATGTTGTAAAGGAAACGCATGTTGTAAATGAGACGCCGTGCATATACAAAGGAGACTCTGTCCATGGGCAGAGAGAATTTGTGTATGTGGCGGTCTGGCACGCACCGGGGATGAGGTTTAAGTTACTTTGTTAAGAAAAAAAAATTATAATACACGCAATTTTCCGCTTTGATAGACTCAAAAAACCCCCGGGGGAGTGACAGATTAAATGGTATCAGAGAAAACAACCATAACCATAGTAGACGTGATCCACATCCACAGTGTAGGGTGCCACAAGCAAATTGGACATGAGATAACCAAGGTATAGGTGCGTAGTACGTGAGAGTACGGGGAAAAGGGAACGTAATATGGGTGTAATCGTAAGACAGGGTGCTAGGGTTATAACCTTAGGGTTAACGTGGTTTCTTTGTATCACAGCAGACAACGGCCAGGATCCGGCCACCGAGCGCTAACCATTCTCAATGGACAGGATGGATCCCGCAGCCGCAGCCAACCGCATACTCCGCAACGAGCTACGCGACATAGCGGGGCAAATGCTAACTCTCACTGAGCGCCTAGGCCTACTGACTCAAGATTTCGAGGGTGTCGACCGCACCCAGCGAGACGCCAGGGACGACGCCTATCGGGGAATGCCACCGGCAGGGTTCCCCACTTTTAACGAAGCGGTTATGTTGGCCCGGCGGGCAGAGCAAGAACTGGCCGAGACACGCGCTCGGCAGAGTTATCCCTATCCTAGTCCGGCGAAGGACCCCTTCCAGCAGGGCCCGGCACTCAAACGCCCGAGGACAGAGGGGAACTTTGGAAAGGCGATGAGAGGAGAACCCAAACCGCAGAGGAAGCCGTGTCCCATATTGTAATGACACGACTTTTCTAGTGATATTTTACCCTCCTGCTAATAGAGTGTGAGTTAGAGGAAATTAAAATATCGGGCTCTTTAGAGTTGACTAACACGCGGTGCGGATATTTCTCGGTGATAGAGCTCGAAAAACGATGAACGACGGTGCAATCGGATCCAAAATCCGACTTACGGATCTCCCGGAATGGGATTTCTAAGATCGCGGTGACTTAAGGTCTGCATCGAAATCCGTGTAAAATATCCTACTCGCTTTCTGAGGAAGTTTGGATATTCCGTGTGATTAATTAATTAAGTAATTAATTAATCGGTGACGATAGATTAAGTTGGAAATTTATTCCCTATGATTATCTAATTAGGAAATTAAATAATCGGTGACTAGGATTTAAAAGGTGGGATTTTATCTCGTGGGTTTAGATATTTATTGTTAGAAGATAAATATCCGAATATTCGTGGGTTTTTCCTTTTTACGTACGTATAATAAAAGGAAAATAAAAGAATAAAATATAGGAGGAAATTAAATTAATAAGAGGATAATTAAATCCCGTTACCAGAAGGAAAACCCTAATTTAAAAATACCGCCTTCTCAAACCCTCCTCTTTCGTGCGTACCGAAAACCAAACGAAACCCTAGTTTGAAAAGAGAGGGAGAAAGTGGAGGAACCCGATCGCCCCGATTGACGTCCGGAGACCGGAGAACAAGACGCCGTCATCTACGGGGAGCGGATCCGGATCTCCAACGCCGCGAGAACCAAGATCGGTTCTTTAGTTCCGATAAATTAAGGTTAGTGATCATCGTTACGTTTGTCAAATTAATCGGGGGTTTTCCGTGTTCTTGTAAGGTCGTTTTAATTGGTACATCGATCGCGGATTTTCGTCGGGTTTTGATCCATGTTTTATTCTCGTTCTTGATCGAGGGTGATCGATGGTTTTTATCGAGTTTAATCGATGATTTTTTTTAATCGGTTTCTTTTTATCGGGCTTCCGATCGACGTTTTGGTTGTCCGTCGATCGTTGGTTTAGTCATTAGAATTATCATGTATTTATTCGGGAATTTTTGGGGATGTTTCGTTGGAACATAGTGGGTTAACGGGAGGCCGCCGCCGCCGTTGTTAAACGGGAGGCCGCCGCCGTCATCACCATGATCGCGGGGTCTTCGCCGGAGTCACACGGGAGCGAAAACGGAGAAGAAAACCGCGAAATTAGGGTTTACTGTGCTTGTCCGTACAGCGCGGTCCACGGGTCCAGGCGTGCACCCGGTGCACGCCCGCAGCGTCGGAAGCACAAGACCCGGCGCACGGTTTCGCGCACCGGCCCGGCCCAAGGCGCGCGGTGCACGCCTCATGCGTGCCCCCGGCGCATGCCGCACGGCCACCCGACGCGCAGACCCGGTGCACGCCTCGCGCGTGCACCGGCCCGGCCCAAGACGCGCGGTGCACGCCTCCTGCGTGCACCCGGCGCATGCCGCACGGCCGCCCGATGCGCAGACCCGGTCCATGGTTGCCCCTGTGCACCACCCGACAGCCCAAAGTTCGGTGGCTCCGTTTGGGTCCGTTTTTCCACCGTTTTGAGCGCCATTTTCGCCGTTGGGATCACCATCTCCGTGATTTTCTTGGCATGGCCACCTGGGATCTTTTTGGTCACCGTTTCGCCATGTTGGGTGCTATTTTCGCCGATGCTCCGCGCCTCGACGAAATCGTCGGGGGCGCGCCGTCGGGTCTCTTTTCTCATCATTTTCGCCGCCGGGGTCTTCTTGGTCTAACCATTGACGTCCCGAGTGGGCTGCCGGTTGAGAATTGGGTTTTGCTGGTTTTCCGTTAGCGGTTTTGGGTTCCGACGGAGCTCGCGATGAAATAGTCGCGTTCCGGTTGTTGTTAGTCGTTGACGTTACCGGTTTGATCTGAGTTTTTAGTTTTACTCGATGGTTTTGACTTGTTGGGTTTTTGACCGACGTTGCGGTCCACTAGGCACGACGATTTCGGTTTTGTGGGTTTAACGTAACAGTGGTTGGGACCACTGGTTTTTTACCTGATTAGGGTAAGGTGTTAATTTGTGCTCTTGGATATTTTAGTAGGCAGCGAGGAGTCCTGATTTGCTTAGGAGGGTCGCGGGCGCGGTCGTATATCTTCAACTAGGTGGGTACCCTTGCTATAAGTGCAACAAGTGCAGTAAGTGCATCTATCATCATAAAATGGCTCGTTAAATTGTCTAAAAAATAGATGGAATGTTAAATCTTTCGCTTAAATGTTTCTTTTCATTCTAACATGATAATTGTAGCGACTGCGGTCGCGGTGCTCAATACACGCCGACACCGGCAAATATTGGGGTGGGATGCTGCACGTACACAGGCGGATTGGCCTCCGCATGGGTGTACTTTTCCGGAGAAGTGGTCTTTTTGACCCGTGTACCTCACAAAGGGGTGGGAGCCGTGAGGACCTCTTCGCGCCTGCTGCAAATAGCACACCAGCACCGTGAAGAGGTTAAAAGCATCAAGGGGTTGTGCACGAGGGGAGACTTCCGTCTCTCCGACAGGTACTCTGGGGTTGGTGCCCAGCTTAACTCGGTATTCTGGGGTTGGTGCCCAGCTTATTTTGTGACAGGGTTTTAGCGAAAGGTTCCGGTGTATTTCGGTTTGTTCTTGAATCTATGTTAATCGTTAAGACATCTACTTTGTTTGTCACTGACTTTACCCACTCCGTGACAGGTTTGACTAGGTGTAGTAGTCGGGACGACGGTGAGGCAGCGATTAAAGAACATTAGCTGGAAAAGGTTTATCCCATTATTTCTTGCTTGAGTTATCTCTTTCCCTTGTTATCTAAGTTTAAGTTCTGAATTGCTTGATTGTGGAATGTTGTGGATGTTGAATTGAGAGACGGTTTTGTGATGTGATTTTTATAATGTTCCTTGATGATTTATATGCGGCATGTTTTATACCGAACAAAAAGGGGTTTCGAAAATGTTTTCCAAAACCAAGTGTCGTGTGGGCACTGCTTTGAAAACCTGTGGATTTATCCTTTCCGAAACGATGTAGCCGCCTTACTGTGAATGTGTAGACGTTTTTAAAGGAATGGGTGTCGAGTGGACACCGTTTACAAACTTGTAGGTTCCTCTTAATGTGATTAAATGTCCTTACACTCTCGTACTTGTTGACTGTGACTGTGTGGTTAAAGAATGTATGTTGATGTTGTAAATGAGACGCCGTGCATATACAAAGGAGACTCTGTCCGTGGGCAGGGTGAATTTGTGTATGTGGCGGTCTGACACACACCGGGGACGAGGCTGATGCTTATTTATTAAGGAAAAAATTTATACACGCACATTTCCGCTTATCTTTACCTAAAAACCCCCGGGGGCGTGACACATATGCAGTGGGGTGCATCAGGTGACTGATTGTCCATGGAGACACGGCCACTGCTACCGATGCGGCAGACCAGGACACGCACGCTACGAGTGCCCACGAAAACCGGGCACCACCAGGCCTCCGGCACCGCGACCGGAGGGGACAGAGAAGACTGCTACACCCGTTCCGCAAGGGGGCCCCGCCCCGGAGGGCCGAGGAGGAGGATGTCCGGAGAAAGCACGGAAGGACGAACCGACACCAGCGAGGGGCGCGAAACCACCTCAGGGACCGTGCGTAATCTGCGAGGGTGCTCACCCGGTGGTGGAATGTACGTGGAGGTACCATTACTGCAATCAGTGCGGCTTACCGGACCACTCCGGTGCCTTCTGCCCTTAGAGGCCCACCCCCGCCGCCGCCGCGCCACCACAGCAGAAAGGACCAGAGAGTGCTGCGGCCCCCGTTCAGCCAAAGGATTTGCCCGGCGACCAGCAATCCGCAGACTCCTCAGACGTCAAGTCCCTTCCCCAGCACGCCGTACGACGCTGGCCCAAGGGCTGTGGACGGACTCCCCGGGATACTACAGTGGAGGACGCGACGTCCCAGACCTAGTAACGGCAGGTAATTTTTGGTTTCTCTTTTCCCTCTTAGATTAGGAGCACCGGTTACACCTTAGCCTGCTACCCCTGTTAGACTCTCTCTCTCTCTCCCTCTCTCTAAAATCCTTAAGTATTAGGCGAAGCCTTCCCCGGCCGATGTACGCGGGCGGGCTTCGAAGCATAGGAGAACCTTGTGTACTCGGGGCCCGTTAAGGGCCATGCAAGGAATAAATAGGCTCCACCCTATGCCTTGCAGCCGAGAACCCAATGGGCCGATAGGTAGTTCAGGGCCGCTCCCTAGATAAGGATTAGTGGTCCCGTGGTAAGGGAATTTCCGGACGTGTTTCCGGCGGAGCTCCCCGGAATGCCACCGGAACGAGAAGTCGACTTCCCTATTGAACTACTTCCCGGCACCAAACCCATCACCAAGGCACCGTACAGGATGGCCTTCGCGGAGTTGAAGGAACTCAAGGCACAGTTGGAGGACCTTTTGGATAAGGGTTTCATCAGACCTAGCGCATCACCCTGGGGCGCGCCCGTCCTGTTTGTGAGGAAGAAGGACGGAAGTCTCCGGTTGTTCATCGACTACCGGGAGATAAATAAGGTCACCGTTAAGAACAAGTACCCCCTGCCAAGGATCGACGACCTCTTCGACCAACTACAGGGGGTGACGGTGTTTTCAAAGATTGACCTGCAGTCGGGCTATCATCAAGTCCAGGTCAAGGGGGAGGACATCCCCAAAACGGCTTTCCGGACTGGCTACGGCCATTACGAATTTACAGTAATGCCGTTCGGGCTCACAAATGCCCCGGCAGTGTTCATGGACATGATGAGCAAGGTATTCAAACCCTTCCTGGACTTGTTCGTGGTGGTCTTCATCGACGATATCCTCATCTACTCCCGTACAGACGAGGAACACGAAGAACATCTGCGCACAGTCCTCCAGACCCTACGGGAACAGAAACTCTACGCCAAACTCAAAAAGTGTGAGTTTTGGCTCCGTGAGGTCGGCTTCTTGGGGCACGCAATCTCGGCGGCTGGAGTCGCAGTCGATCCGAAGAAGATAGATTCGGTGACGGACTGGCCCCAACCGACGACGGTGACGGAGATTCGAAGCTTCCTGGGATTAGCCGGGTACTACCGGTGCTTCGTGGAGGGTTTCTCCAAGATAGCCACCCCCTTAAACCGTTTGACTAGAAAGGGGGAAAAGTTCATCTGGACGGAAAAATGTCAGAGGAGTTTCGAGGAGCTCAAGGATAGATTGACGCGAGCCCCGATTCTCGCCCTGCCAGAACCAGGGGAGGATTATGAAGTGTATTGCGATGCGTCGCGAAACGGACTGGGTGGAGTACTCATGCAACGGGGAAAAGTTCATCTGGACGGAAAAATGTCAGAGGAGCTTCGAGGAGCTCAAGGATAGATTGACGCGAGCCCCGATTCTCGCCCTGCCAGAACCAGGGGAGGATTATGAAGTGTATTGCGATGCGTCGTGAAACGGACTGGGTGGAGTACTCATGCAACGGGGAAAGGTTATAGCCTATGCGTCAAGGCAGCTCAAGGAATACGAGCGGAACTACCCCGTGCACGATTTAGAACTCGCAGCGGTTGTGTTCGTCCTCAAGCTTTGGAGACACTACCTGTATGGGGCACACTCCAATGTGTACTCAGATCATAAAAGTCTTAAGTACCTTTTCACCCAAAAGGAATTAAATTTGCGACAAAGATGGTGGCTCGAGCTACTGAAGGATTACGATTTAACGATCCACTACCACCCGGGAAAGGCAAACGTGGTGGCCGACGCCCTGAGCCGCAAGGGGTAGGCCGAGGAGGCAGGGGTAAGTGCCATCACCCAGCAAGATAGTCTGATTGCGGAATTTTCGCGATTAAGACTAGAAGTAGTACTGGCGGGTACAGTCGCACAACTTCTGACACTGGTGGACAAACCTACCTTGCTTGACAGAATTCTCGAGGGGCAGTCGACTGATGACCAACTCCAGCTGGTGCGAAGAAGAGTAACTGCCGACCAAGAAGGTGATTTCACAGTAAACTCCGACGGCACGATACGATTTCGGGGACGAATCTGCGTGCTGGATCTACCGGAACTCAAAGAGGAAATCCTGCGGGAGGCGCATACTGCTCCATATGCAGCGCACCCCGGGGGAACGAAGATGTATAAGGACGTCAAACAGACCTTTTGGTGGCCCAAAATGAAGGGAGACGTGACTCGGTTTGTGGCACACTGCCTGGTGTGCCAACGGGTGAAGGCCGAGCACCAGCGTCCGGCAGGAAAATTGCAACCCTTACCGGTGCCCGAGTGAAAGTGGGACATGATTACCATGGATTTTGTGACCGGGTTCCCGAGATCGTCACAGAGACACGATGCAATATGGGTGATTGTGGACCGTCTGACGAAATCGGCCCACTTTCTGCCCATACACACGACGTGGACGCGGGAACGACTGGCACAAACCTACATCAACGAGATAGTAAGGTTGCATGGGGTGCCGACATCCATCACGTCGGACAGGGACACGCGATTTGTGTCAAACTTTTGGCAGAGCCTGCAGTGAGCAATGGGAACCAAGTTGCACTTCAGTACGACTTTTCACCCGCAGACAGATGGACAATCAGAGCGGGTGATACAAATTGTGGAGGACATGCTTCGAGCATGCGTTTTGGACTTGGGCGAAGGGTGGGCACGGTGTTTGCCCCTAGTGGAATTTGCCTACAATAACAGTTACCAGGCCAGCATTCAGATGGCACCATACAAGGCCCTATACGGGCGCCGCTGTCAGTCTCCAATATGTTGGGACGACTTGGGTGAGCGTAAGTTTCTGGGCCCAGATTTGGTGGAGGAGACCGAAGCAAAGGTGCGATTGATTAGACAAAGGCTACTGACCGCCCAGAGCAGACAGAAAAGCTACGCGGACAACGGACGCCGAGACTTAGAGTTCATGGTGGGTGAGCATGCGTTACTCCGAGTTTCGCCCTCCAAGGGGAACCGACGCTTCCGCATAAAGGGAAAGTTAAGCCCGAGGTACGTAGGACCGTTCGAGATCCTAGAACGCGTAGGACCGGTTGTGAGGACCCGGGATTCCCACTTATTGATCACTGTTGCGTCTACTGCTTCTGGAGGTAATTGTGGCGCGTTGGTGGGGTTTGTGCACATTTTGGACACAAGTGATGGACTTCGGGCTTATAAGGAGATCCCGTGGGAATTTGGAAGACCCGTCGGGTGTTTAGAAGTGGTTTCGCGCGATTCAGATGTCAAAATTGGACTCCGGGCGAAGTTTGGATAAAGGATTACCTCTCTGGTCGCCTTCGAGAATATTTAGAGTTGGAATTTAGCAAATCAGACTTCAGGTTTGGACCCGGCGGGGAAAATCGGATCGAGTGGGCATTCGGCGCAAATTTTCGGATGAGAATTTGGAGAAACTGACATCGTTTTCAGATTCAGCGCGCGAAATCGCTAAGTTTGGACTATTTACTTGTTTGATTTGGAGCCCGGATGAAGGGCACGCTTTTCGAGGCGTGTGCACGGATCCCGAGGTGCGGCACGCTTTTCGAGGCGGAGTCGCGCGGCTCGGAGCGCGGCGGCGCACTGCGCGAGGCGCACAGGCGCCTTGGGAACGTGCTCCTGCGCGGGTGACGCAGGGGCCGCCACGTGGCGGGCCCCCGTTGGCGCCCGCGCGAAAGGGGAGCGGGGGCTACGGTGTGGCGCTCGCGGTGTCCCGCGCGCATGCAGCGCGCGGGTGCGGCGCCTGCGTAGCACGCGGTGACGCGTGCCGCGTGGCGCTGTGGGCGCGCGCGTGGACCGGGCGCGCGCGCCCATGTGCTGTGGACCGGGGGGAGGGAGGCTCCCCATTGGCTGCCGCGGTGGACCTGGGCTATGGACCGGGTCCGTGGACCATCTCCCTCTTCCCCTTTTTCTTCTTCTTCTTCTTTCTCCCCCGCGCCATTTTCTCCTCCTTTCTTTCTTTCTTCTCCACCCGAGCGAGAGAGGGAGTGAGGAGGGAATTTTTGGGTGGCGCGGCGGTGCGCCGTGGACCTCGCGAAGCGCGCGAGGTGTCCCAAGGAGGCGGTTGGGCGGCGCGACGCGGTCGAGGTAGGTCCCACGTGTTATTCTTGCGGTATTTTGGCACAGTTTTGGAGCGTCCTTTTGGACATTGGATTTGACCCCTTACTCTCGTCTGTGATAGGGACCGTGTTTTATTGCTTCGTTTTGCGTGTGGACCCCGACGGTGTGCACCGTTTTGCGTGCGAACTCCGTTTTGCGCGCGGGTTTCGGCACCGTGCACCGTTTTGCGTGCGGACTCCTTTTTGCCCGCGGGTTTCGGCACCGTGTTCCGTTTTGCATGCGGACTTCGTTTTGCGCGCGGGTTTCGGCACCGTGCTCCGTTTTGCGTGCGGACTCCGGCGGTGTGCACCGTTTTGCGTGCAGCTTGTTGTGCGAGCTCGGATTGAGTCGTGCTTTTACTCTCTTTGGATCTACGCGTCGCAAGGATTACCGTCGTGTTTTTCGGGGAATTTGCTGAGATCCGCCCGAAGGTATACTTCTTTCCCCTTTACTGTGCGGCGTATTACAGTTGTGTTTGTTGTGGACTTTCGCGCTCACCGCGTTGTGGAATTTGTAACTCGGCCTCCGGGATTCGGATTTTGGCGTGCAGGTACTCGTTTCGAAGGGCTCGACGCGACGATCGCGTCCGTATTTTTGGTGGATTTTTCTGAGTCCGTTCTGCAGGTGAAAATTGCACATCTTCAGGGCTGGTTCCGACAGATGGTGTATACTTGGATATTTTAGCATAAAGTGTAACCTTGGACCTTTTGTTGTACCCAGGAGGGTTCGCGAGTATTTTTGGAACACTGCTAGGAGCCGAGGTTTGCGAGACTTGTACCGTGGTTACGGGTTCAGCTGATTGTGCGTGCAAGTGGCCACGCTCTTCACCGACTCCAGGTTTGCCTTGGATTGAGCACTTCAGGTGGGTAAGCTTAATTTAGTAACTGTATAAGATTTTTATATCATGGTGAATGTAAGGGCACATGTGGGGTTATCATCCCTCTATGATTGATAACAGGCGTATTTGATGTACAACCGATATGAGCGAGAGGTAAGCAAGGAATGGCCCACTTGGGTGAGATTGGTATACCATAGTAGGAATGTTTTAGCATGCTTTACTAATATATGCTTCACCCACTGTTATTATTTCTGAGAACAAAGCATGCGTGCATGGACATGTAGTTAGGCCATCTTTTACCGCTGCACTACTTTTGGAACTTGACTTAGGAGAAACCATGTTATCCTTTTCTCCTTCTTTGTTAGTCAGGTGGTCTGTGTTGCTCAGGTTCGAGCAGGGGTGCTGGGTAGTGTAGTCGGGACTTGGTGTCTGGGACAGGTTGGATTAGTTGTGGGGCTTTGCGACAACCGCGGATATTGGGCGGTTGACCGGACATTTATTTATGCACCAGATTGGGTATATGATTTCTCTAGTGGATGGGTTTTCCCACTTTGATCAGAGTCATGATCCAGTCCTGCTGATTATGATACTTTTGTTACTGGATACTGAGATACTTTACTCGTGTGGGTCGCTCCCCTCGAGTGCCACTCCGGAGTGCGCGGCAGACAGACTTTGAGTCCTTGAGACTCCTTTGCTTCGGTGTTATGCGTAGGCTGGCATACCCGTCGCGGCAGGCAGAGCAGGCAGTACCAGTGTCTACTGGTGGCAGTAGATTGGGCTTATTACAGGCTTTTGCTTTATAGTTGCGCTCGTGTCAGAGGGACCGAGTGGAGTTTAGTGGCGGTGTTTGGACCAGTGCTAGTGTTGTTGGGAACCGTTTGGGGGTACGGTGGTCCCAAGGTCATTGTGGGTTGTTGACCATCATAGGCAGGCATAGGCAGGCAGAGCAGGCATAGTAGGCATAGGCAGGCAGGGCAGGCATAGGCAGGCATGGCAGGCATAGGCAGGCATAGCAGGCATAGGCAGGCATGGCAGGCAGGCAGGCATGGCAGGCATAGTAGGCATAGGCAGGCAGGGCAGGCATAGGCAGGCAGAGCAGGCATGGCAGGCATAGGCAGGCAGAGCAGGCATGGCAGGCATAGGCAGGCATAGCAGGCATAGGCAGGCATGGCAGGCAGGCAGGCATGGCAGGCATAGTAGGCATAGGCAGGCAGGGCAGGCATAGGCAGGCAGAGCAGGCATGGCAGGCATAGGCAGGCATAGCAGGCATAGGCAGGCATAGGCAGGCAGGGCAGGCATAGGCAGGCAGAGCAGGCATGGCAGGCATAGGCAGGCATAGCAGGCATAGGCAGGCATAGGCAGGCATAGCAGGCATGGCAGGCATAGCAAGCTTAGTGGCTTGATAG
Source organism: Tillandsia leiboldiana (assembly GCA_029204045.2). Classification (NCBI taxonomy): domain Eukaryota; kingdom Viridiplantae; phylum Streptophyta; class Magnoliopsida; order Poales; family Bromeliaceae; genus Tillandsia; species Tillandsia leiboldiana. The sequence goes on from CM055064.1 coordinate 24,277,652, forward strand.
ATGTTGAGAGGGTCCAGCTTCTTTTTATACGTCTTTACAGCTTTGTTTTGCTTTTTGTCTTTTGAGGACTTGGTGGGCAGACCGTCGGTCCTGGCGGTGGTACCCACTGAGAACTCCCTCCTTTGGTGTAGTTCTCACACCCTCTGCGGATTTTCCCCCTTCTTTTCCTTCCTCTCCTTTGTTTTGCAGAGTCTTAGCGGGTGTTGCTGATTCTGCGGTTGTTGATCGAGGCGAGGGAGTCGCGAGCTAGATCCCTACCCATGTTTGGAGAGTAGCGGTACCCCTTCAGAGGAGAGCTTCAGTAGATTAGTTGTTTTATTTCCTCTTTTGAGAGACTGATGTAGTGAGGATATGATATGTATTGAGAGCCTGTACACTGATGTATTTATTGGAGATACCTTCCGGTAGAGCTATGAGTTTTTTGTCTGAGGATGTTGTACTATTATCATTTTTTTGGGAGCTGGACATTATTGTATTATTTTCAGTTGTACAGTGGTTGTTTTTAGTTATTCAGCAGTTTTATCTTTTAGCTCTGATATCTGTTAGCTGTAGCACTTTTCTTGCAGGTAGGACGCTTCGCCTATGCGGAGTTTGGCATAGGTGGTGGATCTGTTGGCGAGCCCGGGTCGCAGTTTCGACCCCGGGGCGTCACAGATTAGAGTGGTATCAGAGCCTAGGTTGTAGGTCGTGGTGGACTTAGAAACCCTAGGCTTATGGTTTGACCCTTGGTTGACTTCGTGAGAGTCGTGACTTTTAGCGAGAGTCCTGATTGAGTTTTATACCTCTCCCAAGGGACGGGAAGAGTGATTGGCATGTGTATTCTCCTAAGTGATTATGTTGGCTGCAGACAACATAATGCTGTGGAATGGGTGACATGCTTTAGACTTTCGCTGGATTGGGTCAAGCGTTGTGGTGTGCTGTTTTGTTGTTTCGTCGTGGCGAGCGGTGTCTCCCCGACGCTGGGTTTTGACCCGTGTGTATCCTGTCATAGCAGTTGATCTTGAGCGGTTGGTTTTGGGCCGGACACCGGATTGAGGTCAATGAACTCCGGACCCAGATGACAGTATTGTCTGAGGCTTATCAGCGACAGAGTGAGCAGCTGGTCTCGGTGACACAGTTGTCGGAGCACTGAGTAGCCCCCTCTGTGCCAATGTTTAGTGTCGAGGCACTAAGGCAGGGTGGATAGCTGACGACAGAGGAGCTGTGGGACATGATCGATCTATTGAGCCAGATTTGGCAGATGATCCACCCCGACTCGTAGGATTGAGTTTGGAGCCTTTGGAGGCAGAGTCGTGGTTGGTGTTGATGGAGTGATTAATTGAGAGCCTCTCTGGGCTAGAGAGTGTATGCAGTTGTTGAACTGCGCGCTCCAGGTTTCGAGGGACGAAGCGCATAGGATATGTGAGACTGGGAGTGGTTTGCGCCAGGATACCTTTCAGCTTAGTTGGTCCCTCTGTTATGGATTATTGATGCCTCGGTGGAGTAGGCATTGTGTATGGAGCGTGGCGCTGCAGTTCCTTTGGATAGGGATCTGCCGCTAGAGGCGAGTTCAGGATATTGGCGCTTGGCGCCGGGTGAAGGAGGACAAATCGGCCGGCAGAGGCACTTCTGATTTCCTTTCAAGGATGACGGGTTCCTGAGATGCCAGAGATCGGGTGGACCCCGATGGTAGCATCAGCATTTATATCAGAGTGACGCAGCGGTAGCGTGGATTTGTTATCTGCGGAGGACCTTATTCGTCGCCTCAGTGTGAGCAGAGACAGAGGTCGTACTCCCTATGTGGATAGCCCTAATTTTCAGGCAGATTGAGCGACAACCACTTGCATCAAGTGGATGAACCTGTGCCGCCCGGTTGGAGGGCGCCACGGTAGTGGATCGAGTGTCGCAGGTGTGATTCCATCACAGCAGTCGGAGTTAGAGCATGTTGCATTCCTGCATGGACTAGAGGCAGATTTGTTACCACGTGCACTCGAGGTACAGGTTCCTGTTAAGTGCTGTGCATGTGGAGAAGGTTTGTGGATCATGTCCAATGCAGCTGAGGCCACGAGTTGTACCGGCAGGCTTATTGGTAATTGTGGCAGTTCGGTGTTTGACCTTGTGCTTGAGATTGATTGGCACGATGCAACAGGATGTTTGACTGCGGAAAGAGAGGACGTCGATTTTCTGCGAGGCGGACGAGAGGAGGTTTGGTTGTAAAGACTGTTAGAGCGCACAGGCTTTAGCGACAGTGTGAGAGGTGCTTTTTGGCGGCACCGGGATTCAAGGACATCTCTGTTGCCCACGAGATCCCGGGTGTGATTTCACCTGAGTTGTTGACGATGCCGCCGGTTAGGGAGATAGAGATTGCGTTTGATGTGGTTCGGGAACCGCGCCACCCTTGATAGCACCTCATTGGATATCGCCTGTAGAGCTGAGAGAGCTGATGGCGCAGTTGTAGGATCTGATGGATCGAGGGGTCTGCTTGACCTGATGCCACGCCGTTGGTACACGGTGGTGATGCCACGTCGTTGATGCACGACTGTGAGGGTCCTTTTATGGTTCGAGTGTAGACAGGTCCGGGTGGTATCTAGGACCTTTTGATGGAGTCATACTCCGGCAGTTATAGTATGGTGTGAGTACCTACTTGGAATCAGACAGCCGAGGATCTTGCTTAGATGGCGTTCAGGACACGGTAGGGCATCACGAGCTCTTAGTGAGGCCAAGTGGATTGATTAATGCCCTGCCACTTTTATGATTTGAGGGAATTGTGCTCCAGCTGTACTTGATTGGATTGGTAACAAGATCCTCCGGGGATATTTGGATTTACTCCCAGAGCGATGTGGAGCGCGAGGAGCACTTGTGGATGTGCTACCATGCCCGTGTGGATGAAGTGGCATGCCAAGTTATTGAGGTACAAGTTGTAGCTCCAGAAGCATACCTTCTTGGGTCACGTTGTTCGAGCCGTAGGAGCAACGGTGGAAATCTGGCCAATATGGATATCACTTGGGTTTTGGCCGAGATCGACAGTTATTGTCAAGGTAAGGAGCTTCTTGGACTGGGCAGTGCCAGGAGAGCTGGCTGGGGTTGAGCTTGTTGATTCCACAGCTGGCGCTGTGTGGACTGTTGAGGCAGACGTGGTGTGTGGTTGTGTCCCTGAGGGTTCCTTTGGATGATAGACCGCGGCTGAGTAGTTCACTCGGATGGTCAAGATTCGGGAGTGACCGAGTGAGGACCCCTCCTTGTTAGGGCTCATTTCCTTATTGGTTAATCGTGTGGGTGTGCTTCGGGTTGCCTTGGTTGAGTTGACACAGGTTGTGGTTTGGTGTGTGTTGCACTGGCGGTTATCTGGTTTCCCCCAACTTTGTTGGAACCCCGGTTGTATTTCATGTCTCAGCTCAGGAGAGTTTTGTTTTTGGATTCCTCGCCCGCGATTGACTCGCTCCATGTGAGAGCTAAGAGTGTTTGGAGTACGAGGGACGCCCGTCGCAAATTCTGGCTCGTGAGATGAGAAAATTACGCATCGGGCCATGACATACTTGTTGTTTTGTTGTTGTGGAGTAATCACGGGGAGTGAGTGGGGTTCGGGGAGCCGGAGGCGTTATTGATGGATACCTACCCGCGGTATTTGTGACTCCTTGTGGATTGGAGCTAGTTTCGAGGACGAAACTTCCTTTTAGTGGGGGAGGGTGTGAGGACCCGGGATTCCCACTTATTGATCACTGTTGCGTCTACTGCTTCTGGAGGTAATTGTGGCGCGTTGGCGGGGTTTGTGCACATTTTGGACACAAGTGATGGACTTCGGGCTTATAAGGAGATCCCGTGGGAATTTGGAAGACCCGTCGGGTGTTTAGAAGTGGTTTCGCGCGGTTCAGATGTCAAAATTGGACTCCGGGCGAAGTTTGGATAAAGGATTACCTCTCTGGTCGCCTTCGGGAATATTTAGAGTTGGAATTTAGCAAATCAGACTTCAGGTTTGGACCCGGCGGGGAAAATCGGATCGAGTGGGCATTCGGCAAATTTTCGGATGAGAATTTGGAGAAACTGACATCGTTTTCGGATTCAGCGCGCGAAATCGCTAAGTTTGGACTATTTACTTGTTTGATTTGGAGCCCGGATGAAGGGCACACTTTTCGAGGCGCGTGCACGGATCCCGAGGTGCGGCACGCTTTTCGAGGTGGAGTCGCGCGGCTCGGAGCGCGGCGGCGCACTGCGCAAGGCGCGCAGGCGCCTTGGGAACGCGCTCCTGCGCGGGTGACGCAGGGGCCGTCACGTGGCGGGCCCCCGTTGGCGCCCGTGCGGAAGGGGAGCGGGGGCTACGGTGTGGCGCTCGCAGTGTCCCGCGCGCATGCAGTGCGCGGGTGCGGCGCATGCATGGCACGCGGTGACGCGTGCCGCGTGGCGCTGTGGGCGCGCGCGTGGACCGGGCGCGCGCGCCCATGTGCTGTGGACCGGGGGGAGGGAGGCTCCCCATTGGCTGCCGCGGTGCACCTGGGCTGTGGACCGGGTCCGTGGACCATCTCCCTCTTCCCCTTTTTCTTCTTCTTCTTCTTTTTCCCCGCGCCATTTTCTCCTCTTTTCTTTCTTTCTTCTCCACCCGAGCGAGAGAGGGAGTGAGGAGGGAATTTTTGGGTGGCGCGGCGGTGCGCCGTGGACCTCGCGAAGCGCGCGAGGTGTCCCAAGGAGGCGGTTGGGCGGCGCGACGCGGTCGAGGTAGGTCCCACGTGTTATTCTTGCGGTATTTTGGCACAGTTTTGGAGCGTCCTTTTGGACATTGGATTTGACCCCTTACTCTCGTCTGTGATAGGGACCGTGTTTTATTGCTCCGTTTTGCGTGTGGACCCCGACGGTGTGCACCGTTTTGCGTGCGGACTCCGTTTTGCTCGCGGGTTTCGGCACCGTGCACCGTTTTGCGTGCGGACTCCTTTTTGCGCGCAGGTTTCGGCACCGTGTTCCGTTTTGCGTGCGGACTTCGTTTTGCGCGCGGGTTTCGGCACCGTGCTCCGTTTTGCGTGCGGACTCCGGCGGTGTGCACCGTTTTGCGTGTAGCTTGTTGTGCGAGCTCGGATTGAGTCGTGCTTTTACTCTCTTTGGATCTACGCGTCGCAAGGATTACCGTCGTGTTTTTCGGGGAATTTGCTGAGATCCGCCCGAAGGTATACTTCTTTCCCCTTTACTGTGCGGCGTATTACAGTTGTGTTTGTTGTGGACTTTCGCGCTCACCGCGTTGTGGAATTTGTAACTCGGCCTCCGGGATTCGGATTTTGGCGTGCAGGTACTCGTTTCGAAGGGCTCGACGCGACGATTGCGTCCGTATTTTTGGTGGATTTTTCTGAGTCCGTTCTGCAGGTGAAAATTGCACATCTTCAGGGCTGGTTCCGGCAGATGGTGTATACTTGGATATTTTAGCATAAAGTGTAACCTTGGACCTTTTGTTGTACCCAGGAGGGTTCGCGAGTATTTTTGGAACACTGCTAGGAGCCGAGGTTTGCGAGACTTGTACCGTGGTTACGGGTTCAGCTGATTGTGCGTGCAAGTGGCCACGCTCTTCACCGACTCCAGGTTTGCCTTGGATTGAGCACTTCAGGTGGGTAAGCTTAATTTAGTAACTGTATAAGATTTTTATATCATGGTGAATGTAAGGGCACATGTGGGGTTATCATCCCTCTATGATTGATAACAGGCGTATTTGATGTACAACCGATATGAGCGAGAGGTAAGCAAGGAATGGCCCACTTGGGTGAGATTGGTATACCATAGTAGGAATGTTTTAGCATGCTTTACTAATATATGCTTCACCCACTGTTATTATTTCTGAGAACAAAGCATGCGTGCATGGACATGTAGTTAGGCCATCTTTTACCGCTGCACTACTTTTGGAACTTGACTTAGGAGAAACCATGTTATCCTTTTCTCCTTCTTTGTTAGTCAGGTGGTCTGTGTTGCTCGGGTTCGAGCAGGGGTGCTGGGTAGTGTAGTTGGGACTTGGTGTCTGGGACAGGTTGGATTAGTTGTGGGGCTTTGCGGCAACCGCGGATATTGGGCGGTTGACCGGACATTTATTTATGCACCAGATTGGGTATATGATTTCTCTAGTGGATGGGTTTTCCCACTTTGATCAGAGTCATGATCCAGTCCTGCTGATTATGATACTTTTGTTACTAGATACTGAGATACTTTACTCGTGTGGGTCGCTCCCCTCGAGTGCCACTCCGGAGTGCGCGACAGACAGACTTTGAGTCCTTGAGACTCCTTTGCTTCGGTGTTATGCGTAGGCTGGCATACCCGTCGCGGCAGGCAGAGCAGGCAGTACCAGTGTCTACTGGTGGCAGTAGATTGGGCTTATTACAGGCTTTTGCTTTATAGTTGCGCTCGTGTCAGGGGGACCGAGTGGAGTTTAGTGGCGGTGTTTGGACCAGTGCTAGTGTTGTTGGGAACCGTTTGGGGGTACGCTGGTCCCAAGGTCATTGTGGGTTGTTGACCGTCATAGGCAGGCATAGGCAGGCAGAGCAGGCATAGTAGGCATAGGCAGGCAGGGCAGGCATAGGCAGGCATGGCAGGCATAGGCAGGCATAGCAGGCATAGGCAGGCATGGCAGGCAGGCAGGCATGGCAGGCATAGTAGGCATAGGCAGGCAGGGCAGGCATAGGCAGGCAGAGCAGGCATGGCAGGCATAGGCAGGCAGAGCAGGCATGGCAGACATAGGCAGGCATAGCAGGCATAGGCAGGCATGGCAGGCAGGCAGGCATGGCAGGCATAGTAGGCATAGGCAGGCAGGGCAGGCATAGGCAGGCAGAGCAGGCATGGCAGGCATAGGCAGGCATAGGCAGGCATAGGCAGGCAGGGCAGGCATAGGCAGGCAGAGCAGGCATGGCAGGCATAGGCAGGCATAGCAGGCATAGGCAGGCATAGCAGGCATGGCAGGCATAGCAGGCATGGCAGGCATAGCAAGCTTAGTGCCTTGATAGCTGTTGAGAGGGTCCAGCTTCTTTTTATACGTCTTTACGACTTTGGTTTGCTTTTTGTCTTTTGAGGACTTGGTGGGCAGACCGTCGGTCCTGGCGGTGGTACCCACTGAGAACTCCCTCCTTTGGTGTAGTTCTCACACCCTCTGGGGGTTTTCCCCCTTCTTTTCCTTCCTCTCCTTTGTTTTGCAGAGTCTTAGCGGGTGTTGCTGATTCTGTGGTTGTTGATCGAGGCGAGGGAGTCGCGAGCTAGATCCCTACCCATGTTTGGAGAGTAGCGGTACCCCTTCAGAGGAGAGCTTCAGTAGATTAGTTGTTTTATTTCCTCTTTTGAGAGACTGATGTAGTGAGGATATGATATGTATTGAGAGCCTGTACACTTATGTATTTATTGGAGATACCTTCCGGTAGAGCTATGAGTTTTGTGTCTGAGGATGTTGTACTATTATCATTTTTTTGGGAGGTGGACATTATTGTATTATTTTCAGTTGTACAGTGGTTGTTTTTAGTTATTCAGCAGTTTTATCTTTTAGCTCTGATATCTGTTAGCTGTAGCACTTTTCTTGCAGGTAGGACGCTTCGCCTATGCGGAGTTTGGCATAGGTGGCGGATCTGTTGGCGAGCCCGGGTCGCAGTTTCGACCCCGGGGCGTGACACCGGTGGCGTACCGATTAGCACTGCCGCCGAACCTCGAACGAGTCCATAACGTGTTCCATGTCTCAATGCTCCGGAAGTACCTAGCTGATCCCTCTCATGCCTTGGATGCCTCCACCATGGAGTTGCGAGAGGATTTAAGCGTCGAGGAGACGCCGGTGCGGATTTTGGCGAGAGAGGACAAGAAGTTGTGCAAACGAACAATCCCCTATGTAAAGGTCCAGTGGAGCAACCACGAAGAGCACGAGGCGACTTGGGAAGTGGAATCGAAGATGAGAGAATGTTTTCCCGAATTGATTAGTGGGGTTTGTACTTAAGTTTCGGGACGAAACTTTTTATAAAGTGTGAGTGGTGTAGTGATCCGGCCCTTAGGGGTATTTTTAACTCACATGTAATTATTTAAGCCTTTAAGTGAAATAAATTTATTCAATTCTTAAGAGTTGGCCAGTGTGTGGTGCAGGTATTGTTCTGCGATAGAGCGCGGAAAATGATGGCCGACGGTGCGATCGGATCTGAAATCCGATGTCGGGATCTCCCGGAACGGAATTCTTAGTGATGCGGTGATTAGTCATGCATCGGAATCCGTGCAAAATATCTTGCACCCGTTGGAGATAAGGTGGGTTATCTCGTAGGAGATAATTAATTAATTAATTAATTATCCGATGACGGAAAATAGAATTTTCTTACGTACGAATTAAAGAGGAAATTAATTAAAGATATAATACGAGCTATATAAGGGATCTCGATTATCGGAAAGAAAAGAAAAGAAAAATAAAACCCTAACCGGTGAGGAGAGAAAGAAAGAGAAAAAGGAAAAGACGGATCCCTAGCCGGAAGAAAGGGAAAGGAGAAAGAGAAGGCGCCCGATCTTCCCCGACATCGAACCGAAGGCAAGAACGCGACCGGACAACCTTCCCGTCGATCTTCGGTTAGTAAAATAATTGTTATAAATTATTTGGGATTTTTCCGTCGTCCTTTTTGTTTGAGTTCTTGGGTTTCTCCGTCGTATCCGTCACCGTCGCCGTCATCGTCATCATGCTAGGGCACGGAACGGACGGCGGAGGCGTGCGGTGCCGCTAGGGCATCGCGCGGAGGAGAATCGCGGACGGCCGATCGCCGCCGCAAGCGGCGATGGGACCGCGCGGGCACCGCGCGGGCTCTGCGCGGGTCGTACCCGCGCGGGTGCCACGCGGCCGCGGCGCGGGCGGCACCCGCGCGGACCCGCAACCGCGCGGGCACCGCGCGGGCGCCGCGCGGCTACCGCGCGGGCGGCACCCGCGCGGACCCGCAACCGCGCGGGCGCCGCGCGGGGCACCCACGCGGGCGCCGCGCGGGCAACCCGCGCGCGGGCGCCGTGCGGGGCCGCACTCGCGCGGCCGCCGCACGGGCAGCACCCGCGCGAGGCGCCGCACCGCGTGGGCGCCGCCCGCGGAGACACGCCACGCGGTTCCGAACCGCACGGGGCTCCGGCGGACGGCGACGGCGGCGCGGGATTCCGATTTTCGTCAACCCGGACGGTGTTGGACTTTTCCGTCGAAAAGAGTAAATTGGGTCTTTTGTTTTGGGATGTTAGTACACGTTTTTGACTATAGTTATCCTTGCGGACTTTCTTTAGGTCCAGGTGCGCTGCGGGGGTGCGCGAAGGATTCAGGTGTTCCGATTTCTCTTCAACTAGGTGGGTACGGTTGCTATAAGTGCAACAAGTGCAGTAAGTGCATCTATCATCATTAAAATGCTCTGAATTTGTCTAACAAAGTAGATAGACAGTTTAACCTTTCGCATAATTGTATTTTATCTAACAATTGAAGCGGCTGCGGTCGCGGTGCTCACTACACGCCGATCTCGGCAAATCCATTTTCGGATGCTGCACGTACACAGGCGGATTGGCCTCCGCATGGGTGTACTTTTCTGGAGAAGTGGTCTTTTTGACCCATGTGCCTCACAAAGGGGTGGGAGCCGTGAGGACCTCCTCGCGCCTGTTGAAAATAGCACACCAGCACCGTGAAGAGGATAAAAGCATTAAAAAGGTGTTTGCGCATGAGGGGAGACTTTAGTCTCTCCGACAGGTACTCTGGGGTTGGTGCCCAACTTAATTGATAAATCTGGGGTTGGTGCCCAGCTTAATTATGTACAGGGTTTTAGCGAAAGGTTCCGGTGTAATCGGTTAGCTCCTTATTCCTTATTGATATTTAGACATCTACTTTGTTTGTCACTGACTTTACCCACTCCGTGACAGGTATTACTAGGTGCGTTAGCCGGGATGGCGGTGAGACAGCGTCGCGAGGACCGTAGTCAGGATACTTGGTTTTTATCTCGTCTTCCTTATACTTTAGATAGTTAATTTGCTTGTGGATCATATTTGTCGTGGACATGTATTAGTTAGCGCTGTGGATGAGGTGTACTTTTATACTTTGATACTTTTAGTGATGTTTTCATACGCGGCACGTTTTCATGATAAACCAAATGATTTCGAAAATGTTTTCTCAAAACGAAGAGCCGTGTGGGCACGGGTTTTGCAACCGCTGGTTTTATCCTTTCTAAACGTTGATGCCGCTTTAATAACTCGCTTGAAAAAAAAAAATAACAAGGTGTCGAGTGGACACCGGTCTTTTAAAACATTAGTTAAATTACTGTACTCTGTTTTACGAGGTATGTCTATTCTATGGTTGATGGTTGATGTATGATGTTGTAAAGGAAACGCATGTTGTAAATGAGACGCCGTGCATATACAAAGGAGACTCTGTCCGTGGGCAGAGAGAATTTGTGTATGTGGCGGTCTGGCACGCACCGGGGATGAGGTTTAAGTTACTTTGTTAAGAAAAATAATAATAATAATAATACACGCAATTTTCGGCTTTGATAGACTCAAAAAACCCCCGGGGGCGTGACACCACCTCGTCAAGAATCTCCTGAATCAGATGAGGCCGTAACTCTTCAAACCTTGCATCGGGATGTTCGCTCTTTACAGAAAAGGATGGAGCAAGGCTTCAAGAAACTTGAGGATGGTTTAAAGAAGATCTTTGATATCCTTGGGTGTAAACATGATGATGTGGTCACAGGAGCAACTGCACCGAGTACATCGCATGGACCAACATCACATGATGATGATGATGATTCAGATCAGGATGAGTGATTTCTTTTCCTTCTTGTTTTTGGTTTTCAGTTTCTTTTCACTTTGTGATGAACAAGAACTCTAATCGTCTTGTAACTAAGAACTTATCCTCCTAGTATTTTTACTTTTTGTCTATATTAACTGTTTGACAATTTGTGACAAAAAGGGGGAGAATGGAAATGAATGATGGACGTATCATAAAAGGGGAGAACAGAGATGCTCAAGATAGGGGGAGATAAAGAAAAGATTGAGGAAAAGAGAGCCACAAAACAAAAGAGCCGGAAAAAGCAAAGAACCAAAAGGAGGACGAATCAAATATAGGAAAGAACCAAAATGAGGACGAATCAAATGTAGGATTTTAATTTCTAACGACTAACGTTTGATTTTGTTTGGAGTTTTGTTTTGCAGGAATGACATCACTTTAAGACCCCAAGTCCTAAGTCATAGAGTATGTTCTAAGACTGTTTGGTTCAAATGTAATTTTTATTTATTGGATCTTTCACGCAAAGAAAATCAATGTTTTGGTGATAACATTGAGTTTCGATTTTTTGGTTTAAGATGAGTGACTTGAGCGGTTTATGTATTTTTGGGTTTTGTCACGAAATTGCCAAATGGGGAGATTGTTACGGCTTTTTGTGTTGGCATATTTCGTGAGTCAAGTCAGTGAGTTGAGTCGGAGTCTTAAAGGGATCAAATTGTCAAATCAGCCTTCGAAGACTCATTGAAGATTCAACATGAGCCCAAGTCAACTCCCAGGTATGATTAAATATAGATCATGGTGATTAAAGTTCGTTTATTGTCACGCCCCGGGGGTTTATTTTAGCGGAAACGATTCGTAAAAAGGTATGTGTTTGGCGCGTATAAATTTTTTTTGAAAAACCTTCTTCCCCGGCGCGTGCCCAGATCCGCCGCATATACAGGATCACTCTGCAAACGGACAGAGTCTCCCCTGTATATGCACGGCGTCGCGGCTCATACAATGTCCAAAAACGGATATTCATTCAATCACAACAGTTCGGACCTACACCCATTCACAAATGCTGAATAAATCTCCCGGCCGATCAGTTTAAAAGGATAAATCCACAAGGCTTGAAACGGCGCCCACCCGGCGCCCACATTTTGAAAACACCTTTCGAAAGCAACATAAACCCAGAGGTTTTGGAAAACAGTGCCCACACGACACTTAGGTTTTGAAATCCATTTTCAAAATCCATAAGTCCACAAGGTTTTGAAAACGGTGCCCACACGACACCCATATTTTTTAAAATAGTTTTCGCAATCCTTTCTTTTGTTTGCTCTTTTATTTTTCTTAAAGCGGCCAACAGAGATGAAAAGAAATTAACTAATTCAATAAAAATAATTCAATAATCACCATGCCGACATCCACACCGACCCCACGAGGGTATCGAGAACCACACCACCGTCTACAAATGGTAAATGGAATGCGAAAGAAAAATAGAAAGTACTGTTCGGGTCTCCAGGGACCCAGAAACTCCTGCCGCGGCCTCACCGTCGCCTAACTCTACCCCCTGTAGGACCCTGACGCAAAGTGGGGAGTCCGCGACTAAACAATAATGATAATAACAAAGCAGGGTAAAGAAGATACGTCCAACCGTAGACTATCCGGAGCAACCACCCTCGCAAAAAGGGAAAAGTAAAAACAAACACCTGTACACCTGCAATGCCCGACCCCGTCGGACAACTAAACCGACGGATCGCACCGCTCCCACGTCGGACAACTAAACCAAACGGGTCGCACCGCTCCCACGTCGGACAACTAAACCGACGGGTCGCACCGCTCACACCTTGGCGCATCCAAGCCCCACAACTACAGGGGCCCCACTCCGTCCTAGTGGGTATACACGGGTCATGGACCACTTTTCCGGAAAAGCGCACCCTTTGCGGTGGCCAAACCGCGGGTGCGCGTGCTGCAGCCTCGAGCAAAGTAACCAACAATACCAAGAATACTCACAAATAAAACGATAACGACTATCACGTTAGCAACATTAAACGTATTAACAAGAGTAAAAACAACTGCCGGGAAACCGACGCTACGCCCCCAAAACATAACCCACCTGTCTCGTGCAGTAATCGATGCTCGACTCCTCCGCGTCTCCGCCCGCTCCTCGAAACTACAAAAAGAAGCCCCGGGAAGGGAAAGTCAGTACACCAAACACCGTCGGTAAAAGACAACGACTACACCAACCGGTTCTTGTCTCGGGACGGGGCACTCGATTCCGGCGGCGGCGGCGGCGACCGCGGCGGAGGCGTCCCCGCGCCGCTTCGCTGGTCCGTGCACTGCTCGGGTCGCAAGCGCGGCGGCCCCGCGCGGCGCTCGGGGCCCGCGCGGGTGCCCAAGCCGCACGCGCGGGTGGCCCCGCATGGCGCCCAAGCTCCGCGTGGGTGCCCAGCCCGCACGAGCGGTCGGCCCCACGCGGCGCTCAGGGCCCAAGCGGGTGCCCAGCCCGCACGCGCGGGCGGCCCCGCGCGGGTGCCCAGCCCGCACGCGCGGGCGGCCCCGCACGGTGCCCTAGCCCCGCGCGGGTGCTCAACCCGCACGCGCGGTGGCCCCGCGCGGCGCCCTCCTCCCGCACGCGTCCGACGTCTCCCGGCGGCGGTGGCACGCCCGACCGGTCCCTCTCCCCCAACACCTCCGGCGGTGAACGAAAGAAAACTCCTAAATTAAAACTTAAAACAACTCACCGTTTCCCTTGCGCTCACACCTCACCGATCAAGAAGGCGGAAGGAAACGGGTCTCCGCGCGCTCGCTTGCCGATTTTCGCGGGGAGGGCGATGGTTCCTCTCTCTCCTCGAGTGCCTCCGCTTGGTTCCCCACGCCGTCGGGTAGCGGGACGGAGGGTTGGGCAACGGGGTTTGCGTCCTCGTTCCTAGATGAGCTACGCACAGGACAAGGGGAGTGGGAAATAAAACCTAATCTCAAAACGCGAGCAATTAAAGTGATCGGCTGAATGAGAAATAGGAAATAACCCCAAACCTTAACCAGAAGGCTAGGCCAATCGGGTGCGAACCAGGGTCCGGCTTGCCTCGATAAACGTGTTAGTCGCCTGTGTTACGGAATTTGAGTTGGCGTAGTTTCGTGAAAGTCTCAAGTCTTGAAGATTGAAGGTGAAGAAAGTTGGATCGTTTAACTCAATCTCAAGAAAGAAGAATTCAAAAGGATCAGGTATGTTTTACTAAAGATTTTGTGTGATCCGAATACTTCTTGTAGTGTAGAAACACTTGGAAGAATCTTTCATTGCATAAAAATCAAAAACTGGACTTGGGACATGTTCAGGATCCGGATCAGGTTGTTCGATCCGGATCCCGAAGGTGGTTCGTTCATACACCAGTTCAATCCGGATCGTAGCCTCTCTTGATCCGGATCCCGAACACTGAGTTTACCATCTTCCTTGAACGATCCGGATCAGGCTTCGCAATCCGGATCCCGAACGTTGATGTTTGGTGAACTGTATGAATGATCCGGATCAAGCACTTCGATCCGGATCCCGAACCTTCGTTTTTCTGGAATTGCCTGACTCGTTACGACGATCCGGATCACAGCTAATCCGATCCGGATCGCCGTCCGTAAAATCTCCAGAAATGTTAGGTTTTTGATTTCTATCTCCTTCCTAGGGTTTCTAACCTATAAATAGACCCTATGACTCTTCTTCTAGGGTCAATCCAAAAAGAGGCCGAAAATAACAATAGCCGTCATTTTCATATATACGCCTCTAGATCCACATATAGAGAAGAAAGGAAATCATTAGAGAATACTCTATGTTTCTTCATCTATATTGATTAGTTTGATTCTAGGTTTTCATACTCACATCTTGAGTTGAATCAAACTAATGAATACTTAGATGGTATTTCCGATCTATCTTTGATCTAAGTATTCGGCGGATCATCACCACCCAAAACAACGATTTACCCCAAAAATCGGCGCGTGGATTCGCGTGTCCTTGTGGATTCAAGGTTCAACCGCTCTCGTGGATTCGGAGCGAGGCACGTTCGTGGATTCGAAGGGTGCTATTGGGTGAAGACCGTGGATTCGGTCGGACGTCGTGGATTCGACGTTGGACGCCGTGGATTCGGCGTTGGGCGCAGATCGTGGATTCGAGAAGCGTCGCGGAGCGAGCGGAGAAGATCCTCTAGGAGCGTATGGAAAAGGTTGAGTCGTAAGTGTGTACGGTAAATCACCTTGTACGTGTTTTAATTCTAGTGGATTTCTGCCGTGTTATCGGTCCCGTGGTTTTTTTACTCCGGTGATGGAGTTTTCCACGTAAAAATCTTGCGTATTATTTTTATTTCCGCATTGGGTTTTTATCGCAACGATTTTTTTGAGTGTTTATGCGTTTACACCTATTCACCCCCCTCTAGGTGTTTTTTTCCCCTATTTAGATCCTTATTACATATAACCCAACAAGTGGTATCAGTGCGGGAATAGGGTTGTAAACAATGGTTGAAGGTGGAAACATCAACCGACCCCCGTTCTTCGATGGAACAAATTATGCGTACTGGAAAGTACGGATGAAAGCCTTTTTAATTTCCATCGACGAACGGGTGTGGCAATCGATTGAATTAGGATGGACTAATCCAACAGAATTTATTGGTGATGTTCACACCTTAAAACCTAGGTCGAAATGGACCAAGGAAGAGTTAGATTCATCTTCTTACAATGGCAAGGGAATTAATGCTATCTTTAATGCCTTATCTCAAACTGAATTCTCTCGCGTCTCGGCATGTGAGACTGCGAAAGAAATCTGGGATGTTCTTCAGGTTACACATGAGGGAACTAACCTCGTGAAGATTCAGAAACTGCAAATGCTTACGAGCAAGTTTGACTCTATCTTAATGGCAGAAAATGAATCTTTCACGGACTACTATACACGATTGCAAGACATCGTAAACTCATGTGCTAATCTGGGAGAGAAGATTCCAGAATTTAAGATTGTAAGAAAGATCTTAAGAACTCTTCCTGAACGATTTCGCCCAAAGGTTACTGCCATTGAAACTATTAAACACCCGGACGAAATACGTGTAGAAGAATTAGTTGGTTCATTACAAACTTATGAAATGACATTTACTACTAACAATTCTTCTGGAAAGGCATCCACTTCTAAGTCTTCAGGTTATGCGTTGAAAACAACTAAGGAAGAAGACGCGGATACATCCTCCTCAGACGATGACGAGAACCTTTCTATGGAGGAATTTGAGAAGCAGCTCGCTCTCTTGACAAGGAAGTTTCGCCGTAACTTTCGAAGGGGTAATTCAAGCAAATCTCCATCCTTCGGAAAGTCGAACAATGGCAAGGGTACTTCAGGTTACAAGTCAAGAAAGCAAGAGAACTTCTCAAAGGATAAGAAAAGTTCAGAAGGACAACTACAATGCTTCAAATGTCGAGGCTACGGCCACATTGCAACGGAATGTCCTAACAAGTATCCGGCAAAGAAGAAGGCGATGCAAGTCGTCACTTGGGATGACAACTCAACGTCAAATGAGTCGTCTTCGAGTGATGAAGAAAAGAGATCCACCGCATTCCACGCGTCCGTATCTTCACCCTTCATGTGCTTTATGGCAAGTACATCCGAGTCGTTGTCCAACTCCACTGTTGAAAAGAACGCAACGGACAACGAATCGGATGATTCGGAAGGTGAAGAATTTGCTCTAGCCTATCATAGATCTTTACGGGATTTAAAGAAACCGGCTAAGCAAAACAAGGGGTTGAGAGGGAGATTGCAGGATCTCGAAGAAGAAGTAAAAAGGGTAACTTCTCTCTCGACCGATCTTGAAGTGGAAAGGGATAAACTGATAAAAGAAAATGTTTCCCTTCAAGAGTCCAATGAGCAACTCGAGAAGAACTATATAGATATGGTGAACAAAGCGAACTATTTCTTGAAGCTCTACGGCGAGGCCCGACGGGAAAAATTGGAAATGACAGAGACCATTTGCCAACTCAAGAATGACTTACAGCAATTCTCTTTAGGAAGGAGTAAGTTGGATAAACTTCTTGGTCTTGGTCAAACAAACAAGTTCGGGCCTCGGATACAATCGAACTGAAGACAATTTTAGTTCGGTTGGGACAGTCTTTGTGCCTCAGTCGGTATCTCCTTCTCCGACACCGGAAATCATGACAACCAACGACAACAAGCCTACTTCATCCTCTTCAGAACCATCAAGCACAAAGGTATGTTTTCGTTGTAATTTTGCAGGGCACATTGGAAGAAATTGCAAGATTGGAGCTCAAGGATCAAATCAACCACATCTTGCAACTGCTACCAATAAGTTCACTCCATGGAATTCAAAGAAGGATTCTCCTAAAGAAAAGGACATTGGTAGTACTTCAAACAAGACGATGACAAAAGAAAAAGACCAATCTTGCAAGACGTCTTCATCAAGGAAAACTTCTCAACCATTGCCAACATACTCCAAAACTCAAAAGGTTTGGGTATGCAAAGGTGAAACCCCTCCTTGTCTTTAATCGTTTTACGATTAAATCTTGTGTAGTTTATGTAGACTATTTTCTTTTCTTCTTTTCTTTTGGCCGATCTGTCAACCATCTTTGGGAGGTAAATGGTACATTTTTTTATTGGTTGATGATTTCTCTCGGTTTTCTTGGGTAGCATTTTTAAAAGAGAAAGCTGATACGTTTGACTCTTTTCATGAGATTTGCCATCGTATTATGATTGAAAAGAATGAAAAGATCATTCGTGTTAGAAGTGATAGAGGTGGAGAATTCATAAATTCAAAATTCATTGATTTTTGCACTTCAAATGGAATTAAACATGAATTCTCGGCACCCTATACACCTCAGCAGAATGGTGTTGTTGAGCGCAAGAACAGGGGTGTTCAAGAGATGGCGCGTGTGATGCTTCATAGCCGGAATTTACCGCTACATTTTTGGGCTGAAGCTGTGAACACCGCTGTCTATGTCATTAATAGAGTTTACTTGCGCCCAGGAACCTTAAATACACCATATGAGCTGTGGTTTAGTAGAAAACCCAATATCAAATATTTTCGTGTCTTCGGGAGTCGATGTTACATTTTACGTGACCGTGAAAATCTTGGAAAGTTCGACTCTCGAAGTGATGAAGGGATCTTTTTGGGTTATTCTACGAATAGCAGAGCATATCGAGTATTTAACATTGAATCTAAGACGATCGTAGAATCTATAAATGTTAAAGTAGATGAAGCTTTTCACTTTGAAACTGGAAAATCTACCCTCGATATCTCTCTAGATGATGATTCTCCTGCTAGTGCATCTTCTCATAATAATACTTCCAATATTAATGATGCATCTAATGGTTCTTCTAGTTTATCTGATGTGCAGGAATCATCTCATATATCTCCGAGTACTCCGTTTCAACAAACGTTACGAATCTCCAAGGATCATCCGGAATCGAATATTATTGGAGATCCACAAGAAGGAGTCAGAACTCGGAGGCAGTTGGTTTGTGGATTCGCTTGCTACGTATCTTTAATCGAACCAAAGAACATAGATGAAGCTCTTCAGGATGACTACTGGATTAAAGCAATGCAGGAAGAGCTCCATCAATTTGAGCGAAACAAAGTCTGGGAATTAACGAAGCCTCCAAAGCAACACAATGTGATAGGTACCAAATGGATCTTCAAGAACAAGAAAAATGAGGATGGTACTATCATCAGGAACAAGGCACGATTAGTTGCCCAAGGCTATTCTCAAGTAGAAGGTATAGACTTTGATGAAACATTCGCCCCTGTAGCTAGACTCGAGTCCATTCGTATACTATTTGCTATTGCTTGTCATTTTAAAATCAAATTATTTCAAATGGACGTTAAGAGCGCATTTCTAAATGGGTTTTTAAATGAGGAAGTTTATGTGGCTCAACCGAAAGGTTTTGTAGATCATAAACAACCTAACCATGTTTTTCGTTTGAAAAAGACTCTTTACGGTCTGAAACAAGCACCGCGAGCATGGTACGAAAGGTTAACAAAGCACCTTTTGGAGAAGGGCTATACTCGAGGGGGAGCTGATAGGACTCTCTTTGTGAAGCATTATCAAAGCAATTTCATTGTAGCACAAATCTATGTCGATGACATTGTATTTGGCGCAACAAGAGATAACGATGCTTCTAAATTCGCGGAGACCATGGAAAGCGAATTTGAGATGTCCATGATGGGCGAATTGACTTATTTCCTTGGATTGCAAATTAAACAAAATGATGAAGGTATTCACTTGAGTCAATCCAAGTATGCAATGGAGTTGGTCAAAAAGTTTGATCTAGAAAATTGTAAAGATTTTCCGACTCCAATGGGAACTAGCCACAAGGGACTTGGAAGTGAATCACATAGTGAGAATGTAGACGAGAAACTGTATCGAAGTATGATTGGAAGTCTACTTTACCTCACGGCTAGTCGCCCAGATATATCTTTTGGTGTTGGGATTTGCGCGAGATATCAATCAGCACCAAAGGAGGTTCACCTGAAAGCGGTGAAAAGGATCATCCGGTATATCAAAGGATCAATTAATTTCGGAATTTGGTATCCTATGGGAACAAGTTTGGATATTGTTGGATACTCAGATGCCGATTGGGCAGGATCAGTGGATGATCGGAAAAGCACGAGTGGTGCATGCTTCTATCTTGGCCATTGCCTTGTTGCATGGCACAGTAAAAAGCAGAACTGCATAGCACTCTCGACTGCCGAAGCGGAATACATTTCAGCTGGAAGTTGCTCAACTCAACTCATTTGGATGAAAAGCGTATTGAGCGACTTCCGCATTTCAGCATCTTCGGTAACAATACTTTGTGACAACACTAGTGCAATTAACATTTCTAAAAACCCTGTGTTGCACTCTAGAACAAAACATATTGAACTTAGATATCATTTTCTTAGAGAGCTAGTTGAATCAAATACTCTTCAACTTTCATATATTTCAACTGAGGATCAATTAGCTGACATTCTAACAAAACCTTTGGATCAAAAACGTTTTATTCACTTACGAAAAGCAATTGGGATGCTTTCCTTGAAATAATCTTCTTTTTGAAATCTTTGCTTAGGATAGGTTTTGTATTTGTTTTTGTTTTGTTCATTATCTATGTTTGTACATAGGACATTAATTGAGCATAGATCATAATTGACTTTAATTGCATCTTTTCGCACATTTAGAAATTTATTATGCTTTTGCCATCATAATATTTCACTGTTGCAATGATCATTTATGTTAATTAAATCATCTTCTAAAGTGATCAAAGTCAATTTCTCTCTCTCTATGATCTCTTGGTATAGTCATTATCTTATTTGACTGCTTAGTCGAGTATGAAATCGAGATCAATATTTGGTTGAATACTTTATATCTTAAATAATTGATAGCCAATTGAGGGGGAGTTTTAGAAAAGGTAAAATGCTCAAAAGATGTGGAAAGAGTTACATCCCAATGAGGAGTGTGAAAACTACCACCACATGGAGGAAAGAGCTACCACCTCGGTCGTCCGAGTATTGTGTGCAGCTACCACATGTATACCAAGCATGGTTGTTCAAATTTTTGATTAAGTAAAATGCATGTTGAAATACTTGACTCTGTCAAATTTCAAGGTTGGTATAAGGTGGGTTTTTAAAGAAAGATGCTCAAAGAGCCACTCTCTTCAACAGATTGTCTAGATACATTATCTATTATATTTGGGATTTCAAACATCTATTGATCTTTGTATTTCATTTTCTTTACTGAATTGATGATTTTATAAAGGCATTACTCATAAGATCAAGTTAGATGTAATTGAAGGTGTTCAACTTTAAGGGATTTAATTTTTGTAAATTTTTGTTTCATTTTTGGATATTATTGATAGATTTGGCATAATCTAATTCTTGTTGTATGAAACGATGATTTTTGTTTAAAGTTGATACACATTTGCGCTTACAATCTTTTTCTGGTTTTTCTTGAATTTCTCTGAAATTTTCTAAAGAAAAAGTTGGGGCCGATCCGGATCGGGCTAGATGATCCGGATCCCGAACGCAGTTTCTCACTGCGGGTAGCCGATCCGGATCGCAGTTATGAACTGATCCGGATCGCGGCTAGGTTTTATAAAGAACGAAAGGGGTTTTTGATTTCTTTTACTCCAATCTTTTGTTCCAAAGTTTCCAGAGCCTCTCTCTCTAGATTTCATCCTTCCTGGAAGCTTTCAAACTCAAGTTCTTCAATTCCAAGTAAGTTTTATTGATCAAAATCTCGGTTTTTTCACCGTTTTTTCTCTTTTCCTCCTCAAACGTGATGAATTTCTTGGATCAACTTTGTTTGTGGATGGTTTTTGATCAAATTTCTTTTGAAATAAGAACTCTGGGTAGATTAGTTTTGATTATATGCTAGGTATTCTCCTGATTAACGGATTTTTAGGCTTCGATTTCTAAAATTTCGGTTTTAGGGCATATAATAAGGATTTTCGAAAATCATGCAATTGATCTATTTTTAAAAGTCCTTTTGCAAAACTAATTTGATTCTTAGTCTCTCTACATGATTATGATTGTTTGGGTACAATTTTTCAAATCTTTGGAAATTAACAATTTTTTTTCATGTGTTCTTGAGTTGGTCTACACAAGATTCCTTTTCTCAAGAAACCATTAGCAATGGTGATCACTTGGATTGTTTTTCTACTTGCGGCTATGGTTCATACGAGAGACACCGTCAAGCCCAAGAGGGCTAAGAAGGCTAAGAAAGCGAAGAAAGCTAAAGATGATTCCGATACAGAATCTGAAACGGAATCAATTAATTGGGATGAACTGCAAGTTGAAGCAACGACTGTTCCGACTGCTTCAAAGGGAAAAGCACCTGCAGAAACATCAAAGGCTCCGCCCACTGCTGCTGAGAAAGGCAAAGCTCCAATGGAAGAAACTTCTGGGAAGACAAGAAGAAAAAGTATTGCTCGCAAAAGAGGGAGTGCACAAGGAATCTCCATTGAGCAACCAGCTGATAGGCAAGCACCTCCTCAAGACTTTGTCAGCTCGGCTAGAATAAAGGATTTTGAAAACAGAGAATGCATTGGAGAAAGGCATGTTGATGTAAAAGCCTTAAAGCAGCGTTCTCAGACGTTTGGGACTTTGTTTGACCAGAGAGGTCTTGCTTCCATTTGCGAGTTCCCGGAGACCACTGGGTATTGTCTTCACTCAGTGAGGATGTTTTATCAGAATGCCTGCTATCTAGTTGATCAGGAAAGCGGGCGTCGGGATTTTCAAACATTAGTCAAGAATGTCAGAATCAAAGTAACGCCTCAGCTAATTGGTGAAGTACTAGGGATGGACGCCCGAGCCGATGGCACTCATTACCTGAAGAATCAAGCCTTCAACACCTACTCCTGGAGAGTGGTAGTTGATGGAATCTGTGTTCCAAATACTCGGTCGACAGGAAACTCCGTTTTCTCGAAAGAACTACGACCAGAGTACCGCATCTTAAACCTTATTGTTTGTTACAATATTATTCCAAACATGAACACAAAGGTTCTTCGGTGGGAAAGAATGATATTCCTTTATCTACTTGGAAACCCCGCAGCAGCAATGGGAGCTAACTTAAACATTCCCTACGTCATCTGGTCAAGGATGGCACGATATGTGGAGCAAGCTCATCCGTCAGAGAGACTACCTTTTCTAATGATCATCATGCGCATTCTTCGCAAATTTAAAGCTGACACAAATGCGAGTTCCTATCTGCACAGTCTAGGAACGATCAATGACACAACAATTGTAAAGTCTCTTTCGACGAAGCCAGATGAACCTTTCATACCTCTTCACCGGCAACGAGAACAACGACAACAAGCAACAACCTCTGCACCGGCTGCAGCTCCTCCAGTCCAACCAGCACCACCATCACAACCAGCACCTCCGGCACAACAAGCACCACAATCAACTTCTGATGATGATGCATCTGTTACCTCAATCTATAAAGAACAGCAAAGGCTCTCCAACGAGCAAGAACGTATATCAAATGAACTAATTGAGGTAAAGGAAGAAATAAAGAAGGTAAATAAAAATCAATCAGCAATGAACAAGCGAATAAAGAAGATTTTCCAAATCCTCGGCTGTATCAGTTCAGACGAGTCTGAATAATCCGTATCCTTCTAATTTCTGTTTATTATGCATATGTTTAAATCCTTCTGTTGTGCAGGTTTTTAAGTGTTAATTTGAGTTTTTAGTTCTCTAACTTAAACTGTTAACCATTCTCTCCACTTCTGTAATCTTTGGCTTTGTTTGTGACAAAAAGGGGGAGAGAGTTTAGAACAATGATTTGAACAATGAACAATGATTGTGAAAATCTTGATGATGAAGATTTTGTATACATCAAGGTAAGTATCACTTCAACTTCAACTTTGGTTTTCATCTTGTGATTGGTTGCATGTCTCGACTAACTATTCGACTAACTATTTGGGCATGTAATATAGCTAACAAGTTGATGTTGGACTAACATTTTGTGACATTTGGTTTTTAATTGCATAGAAGATATGTTGGTTTTTGACTATGATTCTCTTACATATCTGAATTCTCAAATGTCATGATGATTAGATAAACTCTATCTCTGTACTAGGTTTTGTATGCTAAATATTCTTGAGGTATCTAACGATCTCTTTTTGTCAAGAATGATTTCTTTGTGCAGAGAGTACAGATGTCTAAGTCTAGAGTCTGTTTTAGGAGTTTATCTCATGTTTTTAAATTTTTGGATCTCCATTGTAAATTTTTGTTGTATGGTGATAGCAACAAAAATATCTTTTTGAATTTTCTTTAGTGGATCTGTGTTTTGTCACGAAACCGCCAAAGGGGGAGATTGTTACGGAATTTGAGTTGGCGTAGTTTCGTGAAAGTCTCAAGTCTTGAAGATTGAAGGTGAAGAAAGTTGGATCGTTTAACTCAATCTCAAGAAAGAAGAATTCAAAAGGATCAGGTATGTTTTACTAAAGATTTTGTGTGATCCGAATACTTCTTATAGTGTAGAAACACTTGGAAGAATCTTTCATTGCATAAAAATCAAAAACTGGACTTGGGACATGTTCAGGATCCGGATCAGGTTGTTCGATCCGGATCCCGAAGGTGGTTCGTTCATACACCAGTTCAATCCGGATCGTAGCCTCTCTTGATCCGGATCCCGAACACTGAGTTTACCATCTTCCTTGAACGATCCGGATCAGGCTTCGCAATCCGGATCCCAAACGTTGATGTTTGGTGAACTGTATGAACGATTCGGATCAAGCACTTCGATCCGGATCCCGAACCTTCGTTTTTCTGGAATTGCCTAACTCGTTACGACGATCCGGATCACAGCTAATCCGATCCGGATCGCCGTCCGTAAAATCTCCAGAAATGTTAGGTTTTTGATTTCTATCTCCTTCCTAGGGTTTCTAACCTATAAATAGACCCTATGACTCTTCTTCTAGGGTCAATCCAAAAAGAGGCCGAAAATAACAATAGCCGTCATTTTCATATATACGCCTCTAGATCCACATATAGAGAAGAAAGTAAATCATTAGAGAATACTCTATGTTTCTTCATCTATATTGATTAGTTTGATTCTAGGTTTTCATACTCACATCTTGAGTTGAATCAAACTAATGAATACTTAGATGGTATTTCCGATCTATCTTTGATCTAAGTATTCGGCGGATCATCACCACCCAAAACAACGATTTACCCCAAAAATCGGCGCGTGGATTCGCGTGTCCTTGTGGATTCAAGGTTCAACCGCTCTCGTGGATTCGGAGCGAGGCACGTTCGTGGATTCGAAGGGTGCTATTGGGTGAAGACCGTGGATTCGGTCGGACGTCGTGGATTCGACGTTGGACGCCGTGGATTCGGCGTTGGGCGCAGATCGTGGATTCGAGAAGCGTCGCGGAGCGAGCGGAGAAGATCCTCTAGGAGCGTATGGAAAAGGTTGAGTCGTAAGTGTGTACGGTAAATCACCTTGTACGTGTTTTAATTCTAGTGGATTTCTGCCGTGTTATCGGTCCCGTGGTTTTTTACTCCGGTGATGGAGTTTTCCACGTAAAAATCTTGCATATTATTTTTATTTCCGCATTGGGTTTTTATCGCAATGATTTTTTGAGTGTTTATGCGTTTACACCTATTCACCCCCCTCTAGGTGTTTTTTCCCCTATTTAGATCCTTATTACATATAACCCAACAGCCTGAACTGTCGACAGTCTTCTAGATTTATTCTGGGAGATTCCGGGGTCAGAATCCAAAACCGATCGCGCCGCCGTTCTCCGTTTCGCGAGCTTTATTGTCTAAAAATACCCGCGAGCCCCGACAGTCTGCCCAGAAATGAAGAAATATTAGCCACCCTTCAGACCCCTTTAGCGAACCGCGGTGCAAATAAAAATTAAAAGGAAGGATCCGTGTGTCCTGAAACCCGCAGATATTACATTTATAATCATTGGAAACAGGAAATTAATGAAAACCGGTTTAGACTTGGTTTTAGGAACTTGGTTTTAACTTACAACTTAATTTAAGTTTGGATTCCGATACTTGGTTTGTTTTGGATAAAGTTTATCTTGAAAAAA
The DNA here is from genome assembly GCA_029204045.2 of Tillandsia leiboldiana. Taxonomy (NCBI): domain Eukaryota; kingdom Viridiplantae; phylum Streptophyta; class Magnoliopsida; order Poales; family Bromeliaceae; genus Tillandsia; species Tillandsia leiboldiana. The sequence goes on from CM055064.1 coordinate 24,302,869, forward strand.
TCAGTTTTTACATTGAGTACCGGAACCACACTTGAAGTTCCTCAAACCCGACACAGAATTTTCTGAAATTTGTATTGCGTACCGGAACACAGACTCGCGTACCGGAACACAATAGAAAAATCTGTGTTTTGCACCATTGAGTACCGGAACACAATATTTGGTACCGGTACACAATGTTGCCTCGGGAAAAGTTTCCTAAACCGACTCTAATTTGTTTCCAAGGGTTATAAATAGATACTTAGGGTTTCTCGACTACAATGACCAATACCGAAAACACTCGAGAGCAACCCGAGAGGCTGGTTTTTATCTTTCTTCTCTTTAGCCTCTTTTAGGTCAATTTGACGGTTCTTTTAAGATCTATCCTTTGTCGAATTGATCTAAACTTTGCTTGGACTCACCAAGTCCGCTCACTTTTTACCGGTACAGGTGACTTGGTCACTCGAGCGGCTGGCACACCTGTACTTAGACGAGGTGGTGAGGCTGCATGGTGTACCCGCCTCCATTGTATCTAATCGAGATCCGAGGTTTGTTTCGCACTTTTGGAGGAGTCTGCAGGCCACTTTGGGGACACAGCTCAGTTTCAGCACAGCGTTTCACCCACAGACAGACGGACAGTCAGAGCGGACTATACAGATTCTTGAGGACATGCTCCGAGCTTGCACGCTAGACTTTGGAGGAGGTTGGGTGCGACACTTATCACTGGCAGAGTTTTCGTGCAACAATAGCTTTCAAGCGAGCATCCAAATGGCTCCGTTTGAAGCATTGTATGGACGCAAGTGTCGTTCCCCGTTTTATTGGAGCGACGTGGGTGAAAGACGGACCTTGGGGCCAGAGTTGCTGCGAGAGGCAGAGGATAAGGTCAGGGTAGTCAGGCAGCATCTTCAGACCGATCAGAGCAGACAGAGGAGCTACGCAGATGTGCGGAGGCGAGACCTTGAGTTTATGGTTGGAGATCATGCCTTTTTGAAAGTCTCGCCTTCAAAGGGGATCCGGAGATTTGGGATTCGTGGGAAACTGAGCCCTCGTTATATTGGACCTTTCGAGGTATTGGAGCGCATAGGGCCAGTTGCTTATAGACTTGCACTCCCTCCCAGACTTGCTGGTGTTCACGATGTGTTTCATGTATCGACTCTGAGGAGGTATGTTTATGACCCGTCGCACATCATCGATTTCACCCCACTGGAGATCACTGAGGACTTTAGCTATGTCGAGCGGCCATTGAGGATCTTGGACCGTGAGGTTAGGGAGTTGCACAGCCGGGCCATCCCTTATGTGAAGATCCTCTGGAGCAGCCATGATGAGCGCGAGGCTACTTGGGAGCTGGAGTCAGCGATGATGGACGCTTACCCCCACTTGTTCGAGGCCCCGGCTTGAGGTATGACTTTTGTTTCAAGGACAAAACTTTTTCTTGTATGGGAGGATGTAGTGGTCCTGATCCCCATGCAACCTTTTCGACAAATCCACTGTGTAGAACACCTAGTGTTGGTGTGTCTGGCCCATGGTTCATCAAAGGGATGCCACAGATGGACCCTGTGAGACATCTTTAGCTGATTTGGCCTTCGGCTGTATTTGTCGAATTTTAGAAAAGGTTTTGGGCCAAACTGAGTTAGGGATTTGGATTCAGCGCGGAAAAATGCTTGAAAACGGCTATTCGCTTGTTAAATTCGGAGTCCGGATGACCAAAAAGGGGCTTCCGGAAGTTTTCGGGGATTTTCGGTGCATGGGAGGTGACCGTGGACCGGCCTGAGCCACGTGGCGGCCTGTCATTGGCCAGCTCACGCAGTTCGGTCCAGCAGGAGGCGCGGCGGGTGCATGGACCGCCGTGCGGGCCATGTGGCGCGCCCGGAATGGCGGGTGCACGCGGCGCGGTTCAGGGGAAACCGCGCGGCTTCGGTGGACCGGGTGCTTGACACGTGGCAGCCTGGCATTGGCTGGCTAACGAAAACGCGGTCCACAGAGTGCACGGGCGGCACCTCGGGGCGCGTGCACGCAGAGGCGCCAGGCACGCTGTCGGCCGCACTCGAGTGCGGCCACGCGTCAGCCCGCGAGTGGCGGGCCATACCTACCCCCGCTGACCGAGTGTGGACACGCGGCCGGTTCCCAGTCGCCCGTTCACGCTGTCCGCTGTTTGGGGACACATGGCGGGCGCAGGGACTTCCGAGCGCTAGGTCGGACAAGGGAAATCCGACTTTTCGGATTCGGGCGCCCGGATTGGAGCGCCCGAATCCGATAGCTCATGGGCTGCGGGTTTAGGCCTATAAATAGCAACTTTGAGGCCCTATAACTCTTTTTCTGGGCTTCTTTTTGCAGAGGGTGCTTAAGGAGACTTCTCCCTCTCACTGTGCTTTGTACATTAGTGGATCCCTGGGATTTTTTAGAGGCACGCATCCCGAGGTTCTCAGTTTTACGGCGCGGCGCGACGCTCGTTCACCGGCGACCCGTTTCGTAGCATCTCAGTGCGCGGGCTCCCCCGGCTTACCCCGACCTCCGATTTAGGCGATTCTTGCGCCGTTGGACTTACGACAGGTAGGGCTCCAACTTCCGTGTTTTGAGCTTTCTATTTTTTCATGTTGATCTTGGAGTTTTCCGAGCATCCTTTTTACCCATTTTTCCTCGCGGAGTTTTGGACAGCACTGGGGTGTTTTGGCTATATCTTCGCGCACAGGCGTCGGATCGAGGCGTGCCAGTAGGCGTTTTTCATCTCCACAGCGCAAGGAACACCCTTGAATTTTCGGGGAATTTTCTGAATATTTCTAGAAGGTGAAAATCTTTCTTTTCCCGAGTTCTTCGACACTGAATTCCTGTACAGTATATTTTGGGGTGGTTCCCATGCAGAATTTGTATCTCAGCGTAGGAAACTCGGATTTGAACGTGCAGGTACTCGTTTCGACCGGTTCGTCGCGAGGATCATGGCAGTATTTTTCTTGGAATTTTTCGAGCAGTTCTCACAGGTGAAAAAGGCAGAATTGTGGACTGTTGTAATTTGGGCAGATTATGTTGGAACATTGTATGTTTATTTGTGTATGTTCTTTTGGGGTATGTTGTGCAGTGTTGTGGAGATTGTTTGGACCGAGCGTGGACTTCACTTTTGGGACCAGGATTTAGCGCTCGAGGTGGGTACCGTTGTCACCTCCTACTTTTAATCACCCACTAGGCATACTAAGAGATGTTCCTATATCATGATTGATAGTTGAATTAGTGGGATGAACCTAGCATGCTTGCATGGAATTATTGGTTGTTGTCAGCACTTGCATCCTTAGGGGACTAGACATTAATGAATTATTGCTTCTTGCAAAGGATAAGATGTTTAAACTATATTATGTTTTGAGAATATTGGGAGGCTTATGCATGTGTGTAGACTAATTTGTGGCATATTAGTACATCACATATTTAAACCAATGTATACCTTAATGCTCATGAGAATTGGAATGCTGGGAACATTTTATTAAGTAAAAGGACTTTGCATGCTTGTATGGTCACCTAGTTAGGCCACTATTTTCTGCTACACTATCATACTGGAACTGACTTAGGAGAAACCATGCTTTTTATCCTTTCTCCTGTTGTCTTGTCTTAGGGGATATTATACTCAGGATAGAGCAGGGGCTAGGATAGTGTAGTCAGTTATTGGGGATTTGGGACAGGCAGGCTTGATGACAGGGTAATTGCGGCAACCGCGGATTTTGGGCGGTTGACCGGGTTGTTACTAATGCATCAGATTTAGGGGAGAGGGGATCGGATTTTCTTTTAGTGGATGGTTTTTCCCACTTGATTAGAGTCTTGATCCAGTCCTACTATATCAGGTTACTTCTGGCGACTTATTTTACTCGTGAGGGTCGCTCCCCTCGAGTGCCACTCCGGAGTGTGTGTATGTGTGACCGTGCCGGTCAGGAGCCGATCTGTTGCCCTTGGGATGGGACTGTGTCGGTCAGGAGCCGGTCCGCATCCCGCAGCTGAGTTGTGAGTTAGTAGGCATAGCAGGCAGTACCGGTGTTCGCCGGTGTCTTGATTGGGTTACCCAGGCAGGCATATATACTCTGATGCATACATTTAGCTATTCTATTAGCATATTATTTTAGAGGCATATTAGTGGTAGCTTTTATCAGTTGTTATATTTTTAGCTTACCACCCTTGTTTTAGTTTCGCCTCTAGTAGTCCAAGTGGGCATGTCTGAGTTTGAGGCCTACCCACTAGGGGAGGCTACTGTTTTTATAGTAGTTCTCACCCCCACTGTTTTTCCCCTTTCTTTTCCCCTTTGTTTTGCAGAGTCCTCTGCTGGAGTTGCGGGACCCTCTTCCCAGGATCGAGGTAAGAGGATCGCTGATTAGATAGCTACTTCCCCGATCTCGAGTTTATCAGTTTTGATGTATCCCCTGTACACTCAGACGATTGCATTTTCCTTTATTTTGGGTCTGGCTTCGGCCAGCTGGTTGTATTTATTTCGTGAGCTGGGAGAGACACATGTATATATATGAGAGTTATGTTGTACTTTTATTTTCAGCATTTGTCTGAGATGTATTAGTTTTAGTTTAGCTCTGTTTTATGCTCCTTTATTATATCTTTATATCTGAGCAGGTTACCAGCGCTTCGTGTACACGGAAAATTTTGTGTGCACGGCGGATCTGTGGACGAGCCCGGGTTCTGGTTTACACCCGGGGCGTGACACTCTGCACGTTTGCAGAGTGAATTTGTATATGCGGCGGGTCTGGGCACGCACCGGGGGAGATCAAAAAAAAAAAAAAAAATGTATGTAAATTTGGGAGCATCGGTTGCTATCCTTCCGCGCGTTTAAACCCCTGGGGCGTGACACTAGATGACCATACAAGCATGGATATGTCCTCATGAAAGATAAAAGAAAGTGTGACAAATAGTGGTTCCACATGTGTATCAATTAATAGCTCCGCATGGATATAACCATCATGCTAAAATCATTATCCAACCACACATGTCTATAATCCACTAATTACCCTCACATAAATCATCCACCTATGCATGTCCAAAAGATCCTCAAGTGGTACCCTCCCACAAGACATTTCATATTATCCCAACATGAAAGTAAATTCCACATGCAAGGTTAAGTGCTAATATTATATCCATATAAACATGTATAAGTCCCAACCACTATCAGATTTCCACAATAGTATTTTCCATATGATAGGCTCACAATTATTTTAATTTAAGCATGCATGTCCATTAGGTGATCATTCAATATGTCCAAATAAAAGGATCTCTCTAATATTCCTAGTGAGTATGTCAGAATAGAGGGATATAGCAACCACCCACCTCGATCACGAAGCACGGATCCAAATGCGCCCACACTCCAGGGAAACCTCGGTACACCGCAAAACTGCAAAAAATAACCCACACAAGGCACAATTAATTCTCAAATCCTCAATTTACCGCCGTCCACAAAACCAGCCAGAAAAAGGCTAAATTTCACCTATGAGAAGACCTCAAAAAATTCCAGAAAAATAACCATTGCGATCCTCGCGGCGAGCCGATCGAAATGAGTACTTGCACGTCCAAATCCGACACCTGTAGGTCAAGAAACAATTAGAACATCGCCGTATGCCAAAACCTTCACGAACACAAGCCTGCAGAAACTCAGTCCCAAAGAAGCTTAATTATCACCTTTGAAGAGTCCTCCAAAAATTTCGATAAAAATACGGGTGCATTCCTCACGAAGCGTAGATGTCGATCGAGTCCTCATAAGTCTCATTCCGATGCCCGTAAACCGAGAAATCACAACAATACTCCTCCGCTGTCCAAATCCTCATAGCGGTACAAGGGGTCAACAAATACCTCGGGAACCATGCCAAAAACCCAAAATGAGGAAAAGTAAACAACACAAAAATCGAAGCCTTACCTCTTAGGAACACACTGTCGTAGAAATTGCCAAAAAATTCCTCCTGGTTTGAGCACAGGAAATTTCTGACTGAACTGTGACGGAAACGGGCCAAAAAAGGGAAACGTCGAGGCGCACTGTAAAACCAAGATCGCCGCTGCCGAGACTCCAAAAATCCAGGGGATCCACCACAAGATCAAAAACAGAAAGGGGAACAACATTCCTATAGGGCTCTCTCGGAGAAAAGGTCCAAAAAGCCTAAAAAAAAACAAAAAGAAAGAGGAGAGGGGGGTATTTATAGGCCCAGCCCAGCCCATAAGGAAATCCGGATTCGGGCGCCCGAATCTGGCCCGACCCGCTACTGTGCAAGCCCGAATCAACCACAGCCCGCCACGTCACCGCGCCCCGCGCGCCCGGTGTACGCGCGCCCGCCAATCGCGGTGCGCCGCTTGGCGATGCGGTCCACGGCAGGAACCGTGGGCCGTGGTTCACGCCGGATCCGCCGGGTCACTGCGCCCGCCAATGAGCGGGCGACACGTGGCCCGGTCGGTCCATCGTGCGCCGCGCCCTGCGCCCTTGTCGCGCGTGCGTTGACCGTCCAATCCCTGAGCGCCACGTGTTAGTGCCTACACTCGCTGCGCTCGGTGCACGAACCTGATGCACCCGACGAATCCGGAGCCGCCACGTGTCCCAAGCGCGTCCAATGGGGAGCCGCCACGTGGCACACCCAACTCTGAACACCGCGCCTGCCCGCGCCCGCGCCCTCGCCCGCGCCGCCGTGCTCCGCCGCCGCCGGCGCTGCCCCGGCCGCCGGAACAGTAACTTTTGCCTCAAAATCCGTGTTCGCGCATCCGGGCTCCGAAAAATACAAGTAAATAGCCCATTTTTATCGTTTTCGCGCGCTGAGTCCAAATTTGAAGTCCGTTTTGCCAAATTCCGCTTCTAAAATTTGTCGAAGGCATCCAGACAGGTAAACTTAATCCAAATTTCGCGTTGGGTCCATTTCTTGAGTCCGATTTGCGCACAAACAACTCTAACACCCAACAAAGGCCTCCAAAAGTTGTTGATCCAACATTAATTCTCTTGCGAAAATTCGGGTCCTCACAACTATGACTCTAAATGCAGTGCCAGAAAGAATAACTGTATGAGTGTAAGACCCGCCATTTTCTTCCGGTTGATCTCTTTCTTTTTCCCACTGGTGGGGAATCCGGCGGGTGCAAATTTTCGCTTAATTCTGGGCGATCCGTCGGGGCTCGTGGGTATTTTTAGGCGATAGAGCTCGCGAAACGGAAAGCGGGGGTGCGATCGGATTCGAATTCCGACCCCGGGACCTCCCAGAACTTACTTCAGAAGTTTGGACCCCTTTCAGACGTTCCGGGATCCGTGCGGGCGATCAGCATGCTTTTCGAGGTAACTGTTAGCCGCTGACTATTATTATTTTATTAGTATTATTATTAGTAGTATTATTATTTTATTATTCTTTTTGAACGGGGGTTTATAAAAACCGGACTTAGGGTTTCGGGATCCTTCGTATCTCCTTTTTCTCTTTTCCTCGACCATGCGGCTAGGGCGTCTGGGGACCGATCAGAAGTGAGGAGAGGAAGGAACCGGCAACCCAATCTCTTTTCGCTCTCGCTCGAGACGATCCGGAGGAAGAAAAAGGGGGAAAAAGGTGGACGGTCCCTCTCCTCCATCCCTCGCGTTTCAAGGTGAGTTTATTAGGTTTTGTTTTTGGCTCAAGGTTTAGTCGTCGTTCCGAGGGATCACCGCGCTGCCATGTTGGAGGCGGACGCCGCCGGCGACGGGACGCCGCGGCCGCGAGCGGCGCGCCCGCGCGGCTTGTTGCCGCGCGGGGCCGCAGCGGGTGGGACGCCCGCGCGGCATGTTGCCGCGCGGGGCCGCCCGCGGGTGGGGCGCTCGCGCGGCGTCTTGCCGCGCGGGGCCGCCCGCGCCCGCGAGCAGCGCGCCCGCGCGGCCTGTCACAGCGCGGGGCCGACCGCGGGTGGGGCGCCCGCGCGGCGTGTTGCCGCGCGGGGCCGCCCGCGCCCGCGGGTGGGGCGCCCGCGCGGCGTGTTGCCGCGCGGGGCCGCCCGCGCCCGCGGGCGGCGCGTCCGCGCGACTTGTCGCCGCACGCGCGGCATGTTGCTGTTACAGAATTTAAGTTGGCGTATTTCGTGAATTCGGTTAAGTCTTGAAGATTAAAGGTAAAGAAGGATGGATCATATAACTCAATCTCAAGAAAGAAGAATTCAAAAGGATCAGGTATGTTTAACTTAATATCTTTGGTGATCCGAATACTTCTTATAGTGTAGAAACACTTGGATGAACTTGTAATTGCATAAATATCAAAAACTGGACATGGGACATGTTCAGGATCCGGATCAGACTTTGCAATCCGGATCCCGAAGGTTGTTCGTTCATACACCAGCTCAATCCGGATCGTAGCTTCCTTTGATCCGGATCCCGAACACTGGGTTTACCATTTTATTTGAGCGATCCGGATCAGGCTTTGCAATCCGGATCCCGAACGTTGATGTTTGGTGAACTGTATGAACGATCCGGATCAGGCACTTCGATCCAGATCCCGAACCTTCGTTTTTCTGGAAACTGTTTTTTTCGCTACTGCAATCCGGATCGCCGAACTCCGATCCGGATCGTCGTCATGTAAAAATTCCAGAAAAGGATAGTTTTTTATCCTTATCTTCTTCCAAGGGTTTCTAACCTATAAATAGACCCTATGATTCTTTTTCTAGGGCTAATCCACATAATCCAAAAAGAAGCCGCTAAACCTAAAAGCCGTCATCTTTTATACGGCCTAAGATCCACATATAGAGAAGAAAGGAAATCATAGATTCTATCTTATGTTTCTTCATCTATATTGATTGATTTGATTCTAGGTTTTCATACTCACATTTTGAGTAGAATCAAATCAATGAATACTTAGATGGTATTTTCGATCTATTTCTAATCTAAGTATTCGGCGGATCATCACCACCCAAAAAACAACGATTTACCCCAAAATCGGCGCGTGGACTCGCGTGGCCTTGTGGATTCAAGGTGTAACCGCTCTCGTGGATTCGGAGCGAGGTACGTTCGTGGATTCGAAGCGTGCTACTGGGTGAAGATCGTGGATTCGGTCGGACGTCGTGGACTCGACGTTGGACGCCGTGGATTCGGCGTTGGACGCAGATCGTGGATTCGAGAAGCGTCGTGGAGCGAGCGGAGAAGATCAACTAGGAGCGTATGGAAAAGGTTGAGTCGTCTGTGAGTATGGTATATCACCTTGTACGTGTTTAATTCTAGTGGATTTCACCGTGTTATCGGTCCCGTGGTTTTTTTACTCCGATTTGGAGTTTTCCACGTAAAAATCTCTGCGTGTTATTTATTTTTCCGCATTGGGTTTTATATCGCAAAGATTTTTGAGTGTTTATTGTTTACACCTATTCACCCCCCTCTAGGTGTTTTTTCCCCTATTTAGATCCAATTATACATATAACCCAACAGTTGCCGCCCGGGGCCGCCCGCACGGCTTGTCGTCGCGCGGGGCCGCCCGCGGCAGCCCGACTTGCTGCCGCGCGGGGCCACCGCGGGTGGGGCGCCCGCGCGGCGAGTTGACGCGCGGGTCCGCCGGCGCCCGCGGGCAGCGCGCCCGCGCGGCCTGTCACCGCGCGGGGCCGCCCGCAGGTGGGGCGCCCGCGCGGCGTGTTGCCACGCGAGGCCGCCCGCGCCCGCGGGCAGCGAGTCCGCGTGGCTTGTCGCCGCGCGGGGCCGCCTGCGCGTCATGCTGTAGCACGGGGCCGGCCGCGCCCGCGGGCAGCGCGCCCGCGCGGCTTGTCGCCGCGCGGGGCCACCCGCGGGTGGGGCGCCCGCGTGGCATGTTGCCGCGCGGGGCCGCCCGCGCCCGCGTGCAGCGCGCCCGCACGGCTTGTTGCCACGTGGGGCCGCCCGCGCCCGCAGCAGCGCGCCCGCGCGGCTTGCTTCCGCGCGGGGCCGCCGCGGGTGGGGCGCCCGCGCGGCTTGCCGCCGCGCGGGGCCGCCCGCAAGTGGGGCGCCCGCGCGGATTGGTGCCGCGCGGGGGGCGAGGCCGCCGCAGACGAACCGGGGGCCGCGCGGGGCTGTCCGCAGGTTGTGCGCGCGCTGCACGGGTCGGTGCCGTGCGGGGGTTTTCACCGTGCGGAGTCCGGGGGTCGCATCGGGTCTCTCGCTTTTCGGTATTTTAGTCAGCTTTAGCGTTGGTCACTTAGTCTGAGCCTTCTGTTGTTCCCTCAGGGGCGCGGGACGCCATAAGCTCGGCGGACGTGCAGGCGGGGACGAACCGATCACCGATCTTCTCTCAAGGTGGGTACAATTTCCAAGGTCAGTTGGGAAAGGGTGTAGGTCACATAAATTGCATGTTCGGGCAAAGGTAAAACTTAAAGTGATTACTATTTATAATGCTAACCCCGTTTACACAAGTTATTTATTAAATCGATTATGAGGCTCTTGTTTTGCTACACGCACACCGGCGGTTTGGCCACCGCAAGGGTGTGCTTTTCCAAAAAAGTGGTACGTTGACCCGTGTACCCCACGTGATGGTGACGTAAGATGGGGGCCCTCGTGGGTGGGGGGTGTGAGCGGCGAAGCCGAGGCAGGTGCTCGGCGGCCGAGGCAGGTGCTCGGCAGGGGACACCGGGGTAGGCGCTCGGTGTGGTGGTCGGGAAAGGTGCCCGGTTTTACTTGATACAGTGTTGGTCACTGTTGATTGTACTCTGAGGAAAGGGGTTGCTCCGGCTATCGTGGTTTGAGTTATTTTAGCCCTATTTGCATATTATGTTATTCCTAGTCACTGATTTCCCACTCTGTGACAGGTTCGTCCAGGGGCGAGTGCTAGGGTGCTGGTGAGGCCGCTTGAGCGATGTTCTACTGACTCTGAGTGACTGCAGATACAGTTGACTCTTCCCTCTTGTTTTTATTATTCATGTTAGCTAGTCGTGGAGTGCGATACCCCCGTGGGATCGATGTGGATGTTGCCTTTTCTTTTGATAACTGCTGAACGAATGTGGTTCCTTTTCCCTTCTTACTTGGCCGTTTTAAATTACGAACAAAAATCAAGGAAAACTGTTTGCGAAAATCGTCTTTAAAACGTGGGTGTCGTGTGGGCACCGTTTCTAAAACCCTGTGGGATTTATGTGGTTTCGAAACGGATTTCAAAAATATAGGCGTCGGGTGGGCACCGCTTTCAAAACCCTGTGATGATTTATCCTTCAAAACAGTCGGCCTTTTCCTAAGTAGGAAGATAGATGGCATGTATGAATGCACGTTGATTGTGTTTGAGCCTCGGTCTAGTGTGATCAAAGTTTGTATGAGATGTATTAGGTAGCCAGGACGCTGTGCATATACAAAGGAGACTCCGCCCGTTTGCGGAGTGAATTTGTATATACGGCGGGTCTGTGCGCGCACTGGGGTGGATTCGTTTTCAAAAAAAATATATGTACGCTGATCTGGAAGCATCGGTGACTCTTCTTCCGCTCGTTTGAACCCCCGGGGCGTGACAATGAGTGCATCTGTAAAAATATCTGCCTACACAAACCCAATCAATGAACCAGTAAAAACTAGTACAGCCTGCTCTGCTGTCGAACTCAAGAACCAAGTAGCGGGATCGGCACACATGGCTCGCATCCCAATATAACTAACAGACCTGCACACATGGTGTCACGCCCCGGGGTCGAAACTGCGACCCGGGTTCGCCAACAGATCCGCCACCTATGCCAACCTACATAGGCGAAGCGTCCTTCCTGCAAGAAAAGAACTACAGCTAAACAAAATATCAGAGCTATAAATAAAAGATCTGCTGTATAACTAAAAATCAATCACTGTACAACTGGAAATAATACAATAAGTCTGTCTCCAAAAAATGATAATCATACAATATCCTCATGTACAAGCTCTGGACTCAACCGGGAGGTAACTCCAATAAATACAACGGTGTACAGTCTCACGGTACATAATGTCCTCACTACATCAGTCTCTCAAAAGAGAAAAAAGTAAAACAACTAATCTGCTGTAGATCTCCTCTGAAGGGGTACCGCTACTCTCCAACGACGAGTAGGGATCTATCTCGCAACTCTCTCGCCTCGATCAACAATCGCAGAATCAGCAACATCCGCTAGGACTCTGCAAAATAGAGGAGTGGAAAGAAAATGAGGGGGAAAACCCCCAGAGGGTGTGAGAACTACACCAAAAAGGGAGTTCTCAGTGGGTACCACCGCCAGACCCAACGGTCTGCCCACTAAGTCCTCAAAATACAAAAGCTAACCAAAACCGTAAAGACTGAAATAAGGAAGCTGGAGACCCTCAACAGCTACCAAGCCTCCAACTAAAAGCCCAAAAGGGAAGAACCAAAGGGCGGTATGCAACCACCAGCACATGAAGTGCACAATCGACCCAATCGATAGACCAGTAATCACTAGCACTGCCTACTATGCCTGCCATGCCTACTATGCCTGCTATGCCTGCCATGCCTGCCATGCCTGCCATGTCTGCCCTGCCTGCTATGCCTGCCATGCCTGCCTATGCCTGCTATGCCTGCCCTGCCTGCCTATGCCTGCTATGCCTGCCATGCCTGCTGTGCCTGCCCTGCCTGCCTATGCCTGCTATGCCTGCCATGCCTGCTGTGCCTGCCCTACCTGCCTATGCCTGCCCTGCCTGCTATGCCTGCCATGCCTGCCTATGCCTACTATGCCTGCCCTGCCTGCCTATGCCTGCTATGCCTGCAATGCCTGCCATGCCTGCCATGCCTGCCATGTCTGCCCTGCCTGCTATGCCTGCCATGCCTGCCTATGCCTGCCATGCCTGCCATGCCTCCTCGAAAAGCGCGAAACGAGAAAACGCTGAAGAAACCAAAATCGTAGCCTTACCTGTCGCGGATCCAACAGCGAAGAAATCGCTCGAAAATATGGTCGGAGTAGGCCGGGGGAGCTCTCGCACCGAAATGCGACGAAGGGGAACACAAATGGACGAGCGTCGCGCCGCGCCGTAAAAATGGAAACCTCGATAAGCGTGCCACCAAAAATCCCCAAACTCTGCAGATGGATGCAGCACTGCGTGGGGATCAACTTTGCTGAAGGCCTCAAGTCGTTTTGCAGCTCGGAAATGGCGGAAAAGGGGGAAAGAAGAAGGCTCGGATCGCTATTTATAGGCTCCAGAAACAAATCCGAAAATGACGGCCATGTCCTAAATTCCGGGCGCCCGATTCTTTCGGGCCGCTACAGTGTTGGGCCCGGCCCAACACTGTGCGGGCCCGAATTCCCGTCGGGCCTCCACGTAGCCCGCCGCACACCGCACACCGAAGCAGCCCCACTAGATTTCCGCCACGTGGCCTGCCGAACACAACACACCAAAACCATCCACCCACATCGCGCCACGTGGCCCGCCGTGGTGCCGACACGTGGCGCGCCCGAGCGCGGGAAAGGCCGACAGCGGCCATGTGCGCGCCTGTGCCGCCTGCCCGCGCACTGTGCGCTGCCCGCGCCTGCCCGCCGTCGCTCCCGTGCCTGCCCGCCGTCGTGCCGCCGCCCTCCGCCGTCGCCGGAGCTGCCCGCCTGGCCGGAGTTACTGTTCCGGCAGTGAACAGTAAGTTTATTGTAGCCAACTCCGAAAAAAACATGTAAATAGCCCATTTTGACCGTTTTCGCGCGCTGAGTCTAAACTTGCCGGCGTCCATTTTGCCAAATTCCAATCCGGCGTCCATTTTGCCAAATCCGGCGTCCATTTTGCCAAATTCCAATCCTAAAAATTGCCGAAGGCTCCCGAAAAGGCGTTCTTAATCCGAATTTTCGCGCTGAGTCTAAACTTGATATCCATTGCGCGCAAAACCAATTCTAAGCACTCGACGGGGTCATCTGACTATTCTCAAGATCCATTCAACACTCTGAGTCCATCTCTAGTGTCCAATTGGTGCACAAACACCACCGACGCGCCATATAGGCCTCCAGAAGCTGCTGGTCAACCAGTAATCACATCGTGGGGATCCAGGTCCTCACATCCTCCCCCACTAAAGAAAGTTTCGTCCTCGAAACTAGCTCATATCCACCTGGAGTTACAAATGCCACGGGTAGGTATCCCTCAATAACGCCTCCAGCTCCCCAAACACCATTCACTCCCCGTGATTACACCTTAACAACAACAGCAGCAAATCCAGAACGGCATAGCCCGATCGCGCAATTCCCCCATCTCACGAGCCAGAATTCGCAACGGGCGTCCCTCGTACTCCAAACGATCATAGACCTCAAAGAGGCAAGTCAATCACGGGCGAGGAATCCAAAAAGACATGCCTGCAATGCCTGCAATGTCTGCCCTGCCAGCTATGCCTGCCATGCCTGCCTATGCCTGCTATGCCTGCCATGCCTGCTGTGCCTGCCCTGCCTGCCTATGCCTGCTATGCCTGCCATGCCTGCCATGCCTGCCTATGCCTGCTATGCTGCCCTGCCTGCCTATGCCTGCAATGCCTGCCATGCCTGTCTACGCCTGCTATGCCTGCCATGCCTGCCATGCCTGCCATGTCTGCCCTGCCTGCTATGCCTGCCATGCCTGCCTATGCCTGCTATGCCTGCCCTGCCTGCCTATGCCTGCTATACAACGGTCAACAACTCACAATGACTCTGGGACCACCGTATCCCCACACGGTTCCCAACAACACTAGCACTGGTCTAAACACAGCTACTAGACTCCACTCTGTCCCCCTGACACGAGTGCAACTATAAAGCAAGTGTCTGTAATAAACCCAACCTAATGCCACCAGTAGAACTGGTACTGCCTACTGTGCCTGCCAAATCGGGTGTGCCAGCCTATGCATAACACCGATAGGGGATGGGAGTCTCAAGGACTCGAAGTCTGAAAATCGCACACTCCGGAGTGGCACTCGATGGGAGCGACCCACACGAGTAAAGTGCCTCAGTAACAAGTATCGTAAATCAGCAGGACTGGATCATGACTCTGATCAAAGTGGGAAAGCCCAACCACTAAAGAAAGCCTCGGTCCTCAATCAGATGCAAAAATACTCAAATAGTGGAAAACTCTGTCCACTAGAGAAATCAGATACCCAATCTGGTGCATAAATAAATGTCCGGTCAACCGCCCAATATCCGCGGTTGCCGCAAAGCCCCACAACTAATCCAACCTGTCCCAGACACCAAGTCCCGACTACACTACCCAGAACCCCTGCTCGAACCTGAGCAACACAGACCACCTGACTAACAAAGAATGAGAAAAGGAATACATTGTTTCTCCTAAGTCAAGTTCCAAAAGTAGTGTAGCAGTAAAAGATGGCCTAACTACATGTCCATGCAAGCATGCTTTGTCCTCATAAATAATAAAAGTGGGTGAAACATATATTAGTAAAGCATGCTGAAATATTCCTACTATGGTATACCAATCTCCCCCAAGTAGGTCATTCCTTGCTTACCTCTCGCTCATATCGGTTGTACAACAATATGCCTGTTATCAATCATAGAGGGGTGATATCCCCACATGTGCACTTGCATTCACCATGATATAAGAACCTCATACAGTTACCAAATTAAGCTTACCCACCTGAAGTGCTCAATCCAAGGCAAACCTGGGGGTCGGCGAAGAGTGTAGACGCTCTCAGTCCAAAATCTGCTAAAACTGCTCCCTCGGTATAAGTTGTGCGAGCCTCGGCTCCAAACAGTTGAAAACACCCAGAATTCACTATCTCCAATTTTCCCCAGTTCCAACAGGTTCAGAATCAGTTGCGAACCTTCCTGGGTACAACAATAAGGTTCAAGATTACATTTTATTCCAAAATATCCAAGTACGTACAATTCTGTTGGAACGGTCCCAAAGATGCGGATTTTCCACCTGCGGCAAGAACCCGAAAAAATCCAACAAAAATAGTATCGCGTTCCTCGCGTCGATACCTTCGAAACGAGTACTCGCACGCCAAATTCCGAGCCCCGTAGGCCGAGTTACAAATTCCACAACACAGGGCGCTCACAAACACACAACCATACGTCTGTATTTCCATGCACAGAAAAAGGAAGAAAAATCTACCTCCGGGCAAACCTCAGAAAAATCCAATAAAAATACGGTGATAATCCTCATGTCGAGTAGATGAAAAAAGTGTGCAGGCACGTCTCCAACTGATGCCCGGTTGCGGAGATAAAAATCCGGCAAGGTGTCGCTGTCCAGAAATTCCATCAGAAAAAGGGGTCCCAGTAAGCATGGAAAAACTCCTCGAAAAGCACGAAATGAGAAAATGCTGAAGAAACCAAAATCGTAGCCTTACCTGTCGCGGATCCAACAGCGAAGAAATCGCTCGAAAATATGGTCGGAGTAGGCTGGGGGAGCTCTCGCACCGAAATGCGACGAAGGGGAACACAAATGGACGAGCGTCGCGCCGCGCCGTAAAAATGGAAACCTCGATAAGCTTGCCACCAAAAATCCCCAAACTCTGCAGATGGATGCAGCACTGCGTGGGCATCAACTTTGCTGACGGCCTCAAGTCGTTTTGCAGCTCAGAAATGGCAGAAAAAGGGGAAAGAAGAAGGCTCGGATCGCTATTTATAGGCTCCAGAAACAAATCCAAAAATGACGGCCATGTCCTAAATTCCGGGCGCCCGATTCTTTCGGGCCGCTACAGTGTTGGGCCCGGCCCAACACTGTGCGGGCCCGAATTCCCGTCGGGCCTCCACGTAGCCCGCCGCACACCGCACACCGAAGCAGCCCCACTGGATTTCCGCCACGTGGCCTGCCGAACACAACACACCAAAACCATCCACCCACATCGCGCCACGTGGCCCGCCATGGTGCCGACACGTGGCGCGCCCGAGCGCGGGAAAGGCCGACAGCGGCCATGTGTGCGCCTGTGCCGCCGCCTGCCGCCTCTGCTTGCACGCGCCCCGAGGCGGCCTGCGCCCGCTCTGTGGACCCGGCGCACAACACCGCGCCAATGATACTCCGCCACGTGTCACCCACGGTCCACCATACACCCGCGGTCTATTCCGTGGACCAAGCCTGCAGAGCCAACAATTCCTACCATGCCACGTGGCCCGCCTCCGGTGCACGACGGCGCGGTGGACCGCGCGCCTGCCCGCGCGCTGTGCGCTGCCCGCGCCTGCCCGCGCGCTGTGCGCTGCCCGCGCCTGCCCGCGCGCTGTGCGCTGCCCGCGCCTGCCCGCCGTCGTGCCGCCGCCCTCCGCCGTCGCCGGAGCTGCCCGCCTGGCTGGAGTTACTGTTCCGGCAGTGAACAGTAAGTTTACTGTAGCCAACTCCGAAAAAAACATGTAAATAGCCCATTTTGACCGTTTTCGCGCGCTGAGTCCAAATCCGGCGTCCATTTTGCCAAATTCCAATCCTAAAAATTGCCGAAGGCTCCCGGAAAGGCGTTCTTAATCCGAATTTTTGCGCTGAGTCTAAACTTGATATCCATTGCGCGCAAAACCAATTCTAAGCACTCGACGGGGTCATCTGACTATTCTCATGATCCATTCAACACTCTGAGTCCATCTCTAGTGTCCAATTGGTGCACAAACACCACCGACGCGCCATATAGGCCTCCAGAAGCTGCTGGTCAACCAGTAATCACATCGTGGGGATCCAGGTCCTCACATCCTCCCCCACTAAAGAAAGTTTCATCCTCGAAACTAGCCCATATCCACCTGGAGTTACAAATGCCATGGGTAGGTATCCCTCAATAACGCCTCCAGCTCCCCAAACACCATTCACTCCCCGTGATTACTCCTTAACAACAACAGCAGCAAATCCAGAACGGCATAGCCCGATCGCGCAATTCCCCGATCTCACGAGCCAGAATTCGCAACGGGCGTCCCTCGTACTCCAAACGATCATAGACCTCAAAGAGGCAAGTCAATCACAGGCGAGGGATCCAAAAAGACAACACTCCTTAGCTTGAGACGTGAAATACAACAGGGTTCCATCCAAAGCTGGGGGAAAACAAGATAATCGCCAGTACAACACGCACCAAACCACAACCTGTGTCAACTCAACCAAGGCAATCCGAAACACATCCCCGCAATCATCCAAGAAAGAAGGAAGCCCTCACAAACAAGGGTCCTCACTCGGTCACTCCCGAATCCTGACCATCCGAGTGAACTACTCAGCTACGGTCTACCATAAAAGGAACCCTCAGGGACACAACCGCAAGCCATGTTTGCCGCAACAGCCCACACAGCGCCAGTTGTGGAATCATCCAACTCAACCCCAGCCAGCTCTCCTGTTCCAGGTATCTGCCATCACAGTGGCCCTGTCGGGGTAATCCGGAATGCTCACTAATAACCCAACGGTAATTCCACAGTCACTATGGGAGGTATCACTCAAACTCGCAGATCTCTCTCCCAACACTGGAAATGCTAGTATTGGCGCGGTATCAGTCTCATCAACCGATTGCCAAGCTCTCCTGGCACTGCCCAGTCCAAGAAGCTCCTTACTTTGACCATAAATATTGATCTCGGCTGATTCCCAATTAGTATCCATATTGGCTGGATTTCCACTGCCGCCCCTACGGCTAACACAAAGCGACCCAAGAAGGCATGCACTTGGAGCTAGAACTTGTATCTCAATAACTTGGCATACAGCTTCATCCACAAGTGCTCCAAGTCGCTCTAGGAGTAAATCAAAATATCCTCGAGGAACACCACTCCCAATCCATCCAAGTACAACTAGGACACACAATTCCTCAAATCTTGAGGTCACAGGACATTAGTCATTCCATTTGGCCTCACAATGAGCTCATAATGCCCTTACCGGATCCTGAATGCCATCAAGGCAAAATCCTTGGCTGTCTGATTCCAAGTAAGTACTCGCACCATACTATAGTTGCCGGAGTAGAACTCCAACAAAAGGTCCTTGATAATACCTGAACCTGCCTGTGCTCAAGTCATAACAAACCCTCATCATCGTCTATCCAAGACGTGGTACTAGGTCAACCAGACCCCTTGATCCATCAGATCCTGCGACTGTGCCATCAGCTCTCTCAGCTCCACAGGCGATATCCAATGAGGTGCTGTCGAGGGTGACGCGGTCCCTCGAACCACGTCAAACGCAATCTCTATCTCCCTAACCGGCGGCATTAACAACAGCTCAGGTGGAATCACACTCGGGATCTCATGGGCAACCGAGATATCCTTGAGTCCCGGTGCCGCCGTAAGCACCTCTCATACTGTCGCTATAACCTGCATGCTCTAATAATCTCAACAAGCAAGCCTCATCTTGTCCGCTTTGCCGAAGGTCCAAGTCCTCTCTCGCCGCATTCAAACATTCTGTGGCATTGTGCCAATCAATCTCAGGCACATGGTCCAAATACCGAGCTGCCACAATTACCAATAAATCTGTCGGTAACTCGCAGCCTCAGCTGCACTGGACATGATCCAAAAGCCTCTTCCACATGTACAACAACAACAGAAACCTGTATCTCCAGTGCACATGGTAACAAATCTGCCTCTAGTCCATGCAGGAAAACAACATGCTCAAACTCCGACTGCTGTGATGAAATCACACCTGCGACAACTTAATCCACTACCGTGGCGCCCTCCAACCGGGCGGCACAGATTCATCCGCACGATGCAAAGGGTTGTCGCTCAATCAATAAAGAAAATCAGAACTATCCACATAGGGAGCACGACCTCTGTCTTTGTTCCTACTGAGGTGACGAACAAGGTCCTCCGCAGATAACAAATCCCCGCTACCGCTGCGCCACTCCGATATAAATACTGATGCTGCCATCGGGGTCCACCCGACCTCTGATATCTCGGGAACTCGTTATCCAGGAAAAAGAAATCGGAATGCCCCTGCCGGCCGATCTGTCCTCCATCACCCGGCGCCAAGCGCCAAAATACAGAACTCGCCTCTGGCGGCAGATCCCTATCCAAAGGAACTGCAATGCTACGCTCCAAACACAACACCTACTCCAACGAGGCGTCCAAAACCTATAACGGAGGGACTGAATAAACTGAAAGGTATCCTGGCACAATCCACTCCCAGTCTCACACATCCTATGCGCCTCTCCCCTCGAAACCTGGAGCGCGCAGTTCAACAACTGCATAAACTCTCTAGCACAGGGAGGCTCTCAATTGATCACTCCATCACTACCAACCACAACTCTGCCGCTGATATGCCTCAGACAATCCTGTCATCCGGGTCCGGAGTTCTCTGACCTCAAACTAGGTATACCGGCCCAAAACCAACCGCTCGAGCTCAATCACTAAGACAAGATGCCCACGGGTCGAAACCCAGCGTCGGGGAGACACCGCTCTCCACGACGGAACCACAAACAGCACACAAAAGCCACTCGACCCAATCCAGCGAAAGTCTAAAGCATGTTACCCGTTCCACAGCATTATGTTGTCTGCAGCCAACATAATTACTTCGGAGAATAAACATGCCAGTCACTCCTCCCGTCCCTTGGGAGAGGTATAAAACTCAATCAGGACTCTCGCTAAAAGTCACGACTCTCACGAAGTCAACCAAGGGTCAAACCATAAGCCTAGGGTTTCTAAGTCCCAACCGACCTATCCCTAAGCTCTGATACCACTCTAATCTGTCACGCCCCGGGGTCGAAACTGCGACCCGGGTTCGCCAACAGATCCGCCACCTATGCCAACCTACATAGGCGAAGCGTCCTTCCTGCAAGAAAAGAACTACAGCTAAACAAAATATCAGAGCTATAAATAAAAGATCTGTTGTATAACTAAAAATCAATCACTGTACAACTGGAAATAATACAATAAGTCTGTCTCCCAAAAATGATAATCATACAATATCCTCATGTACAAGCTCTGGACTCAACCGGGAGGTAACTCCAATAAATACAACGGTGTACAGTCTCACGGTAAATAATGTCCTCACTACATCAGTCTCTCAAAGAGGAAAAGTAAAACAACTAATCTGCTGTAGAACTCCTCTGAAGGGGTACCGCTACTCTCCAACGACGAGTAGGGATCTATCTCGCAACTCTCTCGCCTCGATCAAACAATCGCAGAATCAGAAAACATCCGCTAGGACTCTGCAAAATAGAGGAGAGAAAAGAAATGAGGGGAAAACCCCCAGAGGGTGTGAGAACTACACCAAAAAGGGAGTTCTCAGTGGGTACCACCGCCAGACCCGACGGTCTGCCCACTAAGTCCTCAAAGTACAAAAGCGAACCAAAACCGTAAAGACTGAAATAAGGAAGCTGGAGACCCTCAACAGCTACCAAGCCTCTAACTAAAAGCCCAAAAGGGAAGAACCAAAGGGCGGTATGCAACCACCAGCACATGAAGTGCACAATCGACCCAATCGATAGACCAGTAATCAACTGGCACTGCCTACTATGCCTGCCATGCCTACTATGCCTGCCATGCCTGCCATGCCTACCATGTCTGCCCTGCCTGCTATGCCTGCCATGCCTGCCTATGCCTGCTATGCCTGCCCTGCCTGCATATGCCTGCTATGCCTGCCATGCCTGCTGTGCCTGCCCTGCCTGCCTATGCCTGCTATGCCTGCCATGCCTGCTGTGCCTGCCCTGCCTGCCTACGCCTGCTATGCCTGCCCTGCCTGCCTATGCCTGCTATGCCTGCCCATGCCTGCCTATGCCTGCTATGCCTGCCCTGCCTGCCTATGCCTGCTATGCCTGCCATGCCTGCCTACGCCTGCTATGCCTGCCATGCCTGCCATGCCTGCCATGTCTGCCCTGCCTGCTATGCCTGCCATGCCTGCCTATGCCTGCTATGCCTGCCCTGCCTGCCTATGCCTGGCTATACAACGGTCAACAACTCACAATGACTCTGGGACCACCGTATCCCCACACGGTTCCCAACAACACTAGCACTGGTCTAAACACAGCTACTAGAGTCCACTCGGTCCCCCTGACACGAGTGCAACTATAAAGCAAGTGTCTGTAATAAACCCGACCTAATGCCACCAGTAGAACTGGTGCTGCCTGCTGTGCCTGCCAAATCGGGTATGCCAGCCTACGCATAACACCGATAGGGGATGGGAGTCTCAAGGACTCGAAGTCTGAAAATCGCACACTCCGGAGTGGCACTCGAGGGGAGCGACCCACACGAGTAAAGTGCCTCAGTAACAAGTATCGTAAATCAGGAGGACTGGATCATGACTCTGATCAAAGTGGGAAAAGCCAACCACTAAAGAAAGCCTCGGTCCTCAATCAGATGCAAAAATACTCAAATAGTGGAAAACTCTGTCCACTAGAGAAATCAGATACCCAATCTGGTGCATAAATAAATGTCCGGTCAACCGCCCAATATCCGCGGTTGCCGCAAAGCCCCACAAACTAATCCAACCTGTCCCAGGCACTAAGTCCCGACTACACTACCCAGAACCCCTGCTCGAACCTGAGCAACACAGACCACCTGACTAACAAAGAATGAGAAAAGGAATACATGGTTTCTCCTAAGTCAAGTTCCAAAAGTAGTGTAGCAGTAAAAGATGCCTAACTACATGTCCATGCAAGCATGCTTTGTCCTCATAAATAATAAAAGTGGGTGAAACATATATTAGTAAAGCATGCTGAAATATTCCTACTATGGTATACCAATCTCCCCCAAGTAGGTCATTCCTTGCTTACCTCTCGCTCATATCGGTTGTAACAACAATATGCCTGTTATCAATCATAGAGGGGTGATATCCCCAACATGTGCACTTGCATTCACCATGATATAAGAACCTCATACAGTTACCAAATTAAGCTTACCCACCTGAAGTGCTCAATCCAAGGCAAACCTGGGGGTCGGCGAAGAGTGTAGACGCTCTCAGTCCAAAATCTGCTAAAACTGCTCCCTCGGTATAAGTTGTGCGAGCCTCGCCTCCAAACAGTTGAAAACACCCAGAATTCACTATCTCCAATTTCCCCAGTTCCAACAGGTCAGAATCAGTCGCTAACCTTCCTGGGTACAACAATAAGGTTCAAGATTACATTTTATTCCAAAATATCCAAGTACGTACAATTCTGTTGGAACAGTCCCAAAGATGCGATTTTTCCACCTGCGGCAAGAACCCAAAAAAATCCAACAAAAATAGTATCGCGTTCCTCGCGTCGATACCTTCGAAACGAGTACCTGCACGCCAAATTCCGAGCCCCGTAGGCCGAGTTACAAATTCCACAACACAGGGCGCTCACAAACACACAACCATACATCTGTATTTCCATGCACAGATAAAGGAAGAAAAATCTCCCGGGTAAGCCTCAGAAAAATCAATAAAAATACGGTGATAATCCTCGCGTCGAGTAGATGAAAAAAGTGTACAGGCACGTCTCCAACCGATGCCCGGTTGCGGAGATAAAAATCCGGCAAGGTGTCGCTGTCCAGAAATTCCATCAGAAAAAGGGGTCCCAGTAAGCATGGAAAAACTCTCGAAAAGCGCGAAACGAGAAACATGAACAAACCAAATCGTAGCCTTACCTGTCGCGGATCCAACAGCGAAGAAATCGCTCGAAAATATGGTCGGAGTAGGCCGGGGGAGCTCTCGCACCGAAATGCGACGAAGGGGAACACAAATGGACGAGCGTCGCGCCGCGCAAAAAATGGAAACCTCGATAAGCGTGCCACCAAAAATCCCCAAACTCTGCAGATGGATGCAGCACTGCGTGGGGATCAACTTTGCTGAAGGCTCAAGTCGTTTTGCAGCTCGGAAATGGCGGAAAAAGGGGAAAGAAGAAGGCTCGGATCGCTATTTATAGGCCCAGAAACAAATCCGAAAATGACGGCCATGTCCTAAATTCCGGGCCCGATTCTTTCGGGCGCTACAGTGTTGGGCCCGGCCCAACACTGTGCGGGCCCGAATTCCCGTCGGGCCTCCACGTAGCCCGCCGCAACACC
>CM055064.1:24326644-24370481 GCA_029204045.2 Tillandsia leiboldiana
TCCGAAAAAAACATGTAAATAGCCCATTTTGCCGTTTTCCGCCCCCCCCGCGCGCATGAGTCCAATATTCGGCTTCCATTTTGGCCAATCCAATCCGTAAAAATGCCAGAAGGCTCCCAGGAAAGGCGTTCTTAATCCGAATTTTTGCGCTGAGTCTAACTTGATATCCATTGCGCGCAAAACCAATTCTAAGCACTCCGACCGGGGACACTGAACTATTCTCATGATCCATTCAACACTCTGAGTCCATCTCTAGTGTCCAATTGGTGCACAAACACAACCGACGCGCCATATAGGACCTCCAGAAGCTGCTGGTCAACCAGTTAATCACATCGTGGGATCCTCAGTCCTCACATCCTCCCCCACTAAAGAAAGTTTCATCCTCGAAACTAGCCATATCCACCTGGAGTTACAAATGGCCACGGGTAGGTATCCCTCATAACGCCTCCAGCTCCCCAAACACCATTCACTCCCCGTGATTACTCTTACAACAACAACAGCAAATCCAGAACGGCATAGCCCGATCGCGCAATTCCCCCATCTCACGAGCCAGAATTCGCAACGGGCGTACCCTCGTACTCCAAACGATCATAGACCTCAAGAGGCAAGTCAATCACAGCGAGGATCCAAAAAGACAACACTCCTGAGCTTGAGACTGAAATACAACAGGGTTCCATCCAAAGCTGGGGAAACAAGATAAATCGCCAGTGCAACACGCACCAAACCACAACCTGTGTCAACTCAACCAAGGCAATCCGAAACACATCCCCGCAATCATCCAAAAAGAAGGAAGCCCTCACAAACAAGGGTCCTCACTCGTCGTCATCCCGAATCCTGACCATCCGAGTGAACTACTCAGCTACGTCTACCATAAAAGGAACCCTCAGGGACACAACCGCAAGCCATGTTTGCCGCAACACACCCACACAGCGCCAGCTGTGGAATCATCCAACTCAACCCCAGCCGCTCTCCTGTTCCAGGTACTGCCATCACAGTGGCCCTGTCGGGTAATCCGGAATGCTCACTAATAACCCAACGTAATTCCACAGTCACTATGGGGGTATCATCACTCAACTCGCAGATCTCTCTCCCAACACTGGAAATGCTAGTATGGGCGGTATCAGTCTCATCAACCGATTGCCAAGCTCTCCTGGCACTGAGCCCAGTCCAAGAAGCTCCTTACTTTGACCATAAATATTGATCTCGGCTGATTCCCAATTAGTATCCATATTGGCTGGATTTCCACTGCCGCCCCTACGGCTAACACAAAGCGACCCAAGAAGGCATGCACTTGGAGCTAGAACTTGTATCTCAATAACTTGGCATACAGCTTCATCCACAAGTGCTCCAAGTCGCTCTAGGAGTAAATCAAAATATCCTCGAGGAACACCACTCCCAATCCATCCAAGTACAACTAGGACACACAATTCCTCAAATCTTGAGGTCACAGGACATTAGTCATTCCATTTGGCCTCACAATGAGCTCATAATGCCCTTACCGGATCCTGAATGCCATCAAGGCAAAATCCTTGGCTGTCTGATTCCAAGTAAGTACTCGCACCATACTATAGTTGCCGGAGTAGAACTCCAACAAAAGGTCCTTGATAATACCTGAACCTGCCTGTGCTCAAGTCATAACAAAACCCTCATCATCGTCTATCCAAGACGTGGTACTAGGTCAACCAGACCCCTTGATCCATCAGATCCTGCGACTGTGCCATCAGCTCTCTCAGCTCCACAGGCGATATCCAATGAGGTGCTGTCGAGGGTGACGCGGTCCCTCGAACCACGTCAAACGCAATCTCTATCTCCCTAACCGGCGGCATTAACAACAGCTCAGGTGGAATCACACTCGGGATCTCATGGGCAACCGAGATATCCTTGAGTCCCGGTGCCGCCGTAAGCACCTCTCATACTGTCGCTATAACCTGCATGCTCTAATAATCTCAACAAGCAAGCCTCATCTTGTCCGCTTTGCCGAAGGTCCAAGTCCTCTCTCGCCGCATTCAAACATTCTGTGGCATTGTGCCAATCAATCTCAGGCACATGGTCCAAATACCGAGCTGCCACAATTACCAATAAATCTGTCGGTAACTCGCAGCCTCAGCTGCACTGGACATGATCCAAAAGCCTCTTCCACATGTACAACAACAACAGAAACCTGTATCTCCAGTGCACATGGTAACAAATCTGCCTCTAGTCCATGCAGGAAAACAACATGCTCAAACTCCGACTGCTGTGATGAAATCACACCTGCGACAACTTAATCCACTACCGTGGCGCCCTCCAACCGGGCGGCACAGATTCATCCGCACGATGCAAAGGGTTGTCGCTCAATCAATAAAGAAAATCAGAACTATCCACATAGGGAGCACGACCTCTGTCTTTGTTCCTACTGAGGTGACGAACAAGGTCCTCCGCAGATAACAAATCCCCGCTACCGCTGCGCCACTCCGATATAAATACTGATGCTGCCATCGGGGTCCACCCGACCTCTGATATCTCGGGAAACTCGTTATCCAGGAAAAAGAAATCGGAATGCCCCTGCCGGCCGATCTGTCCTCCATCACCCGGCGCCAAGCGCCAAAATACAGAACTCGCCTCTGGCGGCAGATCCCTATCCAAAGGAACTGCAATGCTACGCTCCAAACACAACACCTACTCCAACGAGGCGTCCAAAACCTATAACGGAGGGACTGAATAAACTGAAAGGTATCCTGGCACAATCCACTCCCAGTCTCACACATCCTATGCGCCTCTCCCCTCGAAACCTGGAGCGCGCAGTTCAACAACTGCATAAACTCTCTAGCACAGGGAGGCTCTCAATTGATCACTCCATCACTACCAACCACAACTCTGCCGCTGATATGCCTCAGACAATCCTGTCATCCGGGTCCGGAGTTCTCTGACCTCAAACTAGGTATCCGGCCCAAAACCAACCGCTCGAGCTCAATCACTAAGACAAGATGCCCACGGGTCGAAACCCAGCGTCGGGGAGACACCGCTCTCCACGACGGAACCACAAACAGCACACAAAAGCCACTCGACCCAATCCAGCGAAAGTCTAAAGCATGTTACCCGTTCCACAGCATTATGTTGTCTGCAGCCAACATAATTACTTCGGAGAATAAACATGCCAGTCACTCCTCCCGTCCCTTGGGAGAGGTATAAAACTCAATCAGGACTCTCGCTAAAAGTCACGACTCTCACGAAGTCAACCAAGGGTCAAACCATAAGCCTAGGGTTTCTAAGTCCCAACCGACCTATCCCTAAGCTCTGATACCACTCTAATCTGTCACGCCCCGGGGTCGAAACTGCGACCCGGGTTCGCCAACAGATCCGCCACCTATGCCAACCTACATAGGCGAAGCGTCCTTCCTGCAAGAAAAGAACTACAGCTAAACAAAATATCAGAGCTATAAATAAAAGATCTGTTGTATAACTAAAAATCAATCACTGTACAACTGGAAATAATACAATAAGTCTGTCTCCCAAAAATGATAATCATACAATATCCTCATGTACAAGCTCTGGACTCAACCGGGAGGTAACTCCAATAAATACAACGGTGTACAGTCTCACGGTAAATAATGTCCTCACTACATCAGTCTCTCAAAAGAGGAAAAAGTAAAACAACTAATCTGCTGTAGAACTCCTCTGAAGGGGTACCGCTACTCTCCAACGACGAGTAGGGATCTATCTCGCAACTCTCTCGCCTCGATCAACAATCGCAGAATCAGAAACATCCGCTAGGACTCTGCAAAATAGAGGAGAGAAAAGAAAATGAGGGGGAAAACCCCCAGAGGGTGTGAGAACTACACCAAAAAGGGAGTTCTCAGTGGGTACCACCGCCAGACCCGACGGTCTGCCCACTAAGTCCTCAAAGTACAAAAGCGAACCAAAACCGTAAAGACTGAAATAAGGAAGCTGGAGACCCTCAACAGCTACCAAGCCTCTAACTAAAAGCCCAAAAGGGAAGAACCAAAGGGCGGTATGCAACCACCAGCACATGAAGTGCACAATCGACCCAATCGATAGACCAGTAATCACTGGCACTGCCTACTATGCCTGCCATGCCTACTATGCCTGCCATGCCTGCCATGCCTACCATGTCTGCCCTGCCTGCTATGCCTGCCATGCCTGCCTATGCCTGCTATGCCTGCCCTGCCTGCATATGCCTGCTATGCCTGCCATGCCTGCTGTGCCTGCCCTGCCTGCCTATGCCTGCTATGCCTGCCATGCCTGCTGTGCCTGCCCTGCCTGCCTACGCCTGCTATGCCTGCCCTGCCTGCCTATGCCTGCTATGCCTGCCATGCCTGCCTATGCCTGCTATGCCTGCCCTGCCTGCCTATGCCTGCTATGCCTGCCATGCCTGCCTACGCCTGCTATGCCTGCCATGCCTGCCATGCCTGCCATGTCTGCCCTGCCTGCTATGCCTGCCATGCCTGCCTATGCCTGCTATGCCTGCCCTGCCTGCCTATGCCTGCTATACAACGGTCAACAACTCACAATGACTCTGGGACCACCGTATCCCCACACGGTTCCCAACAACACTAGCACTGGTCTAAACACAGCTACTAGAGTCCACTCGGTCCCCCTGACACGAGTGCAACTATAAAGCAAGTGTCTGTAATAAACCCGACCTAATGCCACCAGTAGAACTGGTGCTGCCTGCTGTGCCTGCCAAATCGGGTATGCCAGCCTACGCATAACACCGATAGGGGATGGGAGTCTCAAGGACTCGAAGTCTGAAAATCGCACACTCCGGAGTGGCACTCGAGGGGAGCGACCCACACGAGTAAAGTGCCTCAGTAACAAGTATCGTAAATCAGGAGGACTGGATCATGACTCTGATCAAAGTGGGAAAGCCCAACCACTAAAGAAAGCCTCGGTCCTCAATCAGATGCAAAAATACTCAAATAGTGGAAAACTCTGTCCACTAGAGAAATCAGATACCCAATCTGGTGCATAAATAAATGTCCGGTCAACCGCCCAATATCCGCGGTTGCCGCAAAGCCCCACAACTAATCCAACCTGTCCCAGGCACTAAGTCCCGACTACACTACCCAGAACCCCTGCTCGAACCTGAGCAACACAGACCACCTGACTAACAAAGAATGAGAAAAGGAATACATGGTTTCTCCTAAGTCAAGTTCCAAAAGTAGTGTAGCAGTAAAAGATGGCCTAACTACATGTCCATGCAAGCATGCTTTGTCCTCATAAATAATAAAAGTGGGTGAAACATATATTAGTAAAGCATGCTGAAATATTCCTACTATGGTATACCAATCTCCCCCAAGTAGGTCATTCCTTGCTTACCTCTCGCTCATATCGGTTGTACAACAATATGCCTGTTATCAATCATAGAGGGGTGATATCCCCACATGTGCACTTGCATTCACCATGATATAAGAACCTCATACAGTTACCAAATTAAGCTTACCCACCTGAAGTGCTCAATCCAAGGCAAACCTGGGGGTCGGCGAAGAGTGTAGACGCTCTCAGTCCAAAATCTGCTAAAACTGCTCCCTCGGTATAAGTTGTGCGAGCCTCGCCTCCAAACAGTTGAAAACACCCAGAATTCACTATCTCCAATTTTCCCCAGTTCCAACAGGTTCAGAATCAGTCGCGAACCTTCCTGGGTACAACAATAAGGTTCAAGATTACATTTTATTCCAAAATATCCAAGTACGTACAATTCTGTTGGAACAGTCCCAAAGATGCTGATTTTCCACCTGCGGCAAGAACCCAAAAAAATCCAACAAAAATACTATCGCGTTCCTCGCGTCGATACCTTCGAAACGAGTACCTGCACGCCAAATTCCGAGCCCCGTAGGCCGAGTTACAAATTCCACAACACAGGGCGCTCACAAACACACAACCATACGTCTGTATTTCCATGCACAGATAAAGGAAGAAAAATCTACCTCCGGGTAAGCCTCAGAAAAATCCAATAAAAATACGGTGATAATCCTCGCGTCGAGTAGATGAAAAAAGTGTACAGGCACGTCTCCAACCGATGCCCGGTTGCGGAGATAAAAATCCGGCAAGGTGTCGCTGTCCAGAAATTCCATCAGAAAAAGGGGTCCCAGTAAGCATGGAAAAACTCCTCGAAAAGCGCGAAACGAGAAAACACTGAACAAACCAAAATCGTAGCCTTACCTGTCGCGGATCCAACAGCGAAGAAATCGCTCGAAAATATGGTCTGAGTAGGCCGGGGGAGCTCTCGCACCGAAATGCGACGAAGGGGAACACAAATGGACGAGCGTCGCGCCGCGCCATAAAAATGGAAACCTTGATAAGAGTGCCACCAAAAATCCCCAAACTCTGCAGATGGATGCAGCACTGCGTGGGGATCAACTTTGCTGAAGGCCTCAAGTCGTTTTGCAGCTCGGAAATGGCGGAAAAAGGGGAAAGAAGAAGGCTCGGATCGCTATTTATAGGCTCCAGAAACAAATCCGAAAATGACGGCCATGTCCTAAATTCCGGGCGCCCGATTCTTTCGGGCCGCTACAGTGTTGGGCCCGGCCCAACACTGTGCGGGCCCGAATTCCCGTCGGGCCTCCACGTAGCCCGCCGCACACCGCACACCGAAGCAACCCCACTGGATTTCCACCACGTGGCCTGCCGAACACAACACACCAAAATCATCCACCCACATCGCGCCACGTGGCCGGCCGTGGTGCCGACACGTGGCGCGCCCGAGCGCGGGAAAGGCCGACAGCGGCCATGTGCGCGCCTGTTCCGCCGCCTGCCGCCTCTGCTTGCACGCGCCCCGAGGCGGCCTGCGCCCGCTCTGTGGACCCGGCGCACAACACCGCGCCAATGACACTCCGCCACGTGTCACCCACGGTCCACCATACACCCGCGGTCTATTCCGTGGACCAAGCCTGCAGAGCCAACCAATCCTGCCATGCCACGTGGCCCGCCTCCGGTGCACTACGGCGCGGTGGACCGCGCGCCTGCCCGCGCGCTGTGCGCTGCCCGCGCCTGCCCGCCGTCGCTCCCGTGCCTGCCCACCGTCGTGCCGCCGCCCTCCGCCGTCGCCGGAGCTGCCCACCTGGCCGGAGTTACTGTTCCGGCAGTGAACAGTAAGTTTACTGTAGCCAACTCCGAAAAGAACATGTAAATAGCCCATTTTGACCGTTTTCGCGCGCTGAGTCCAAATCCGGCGTCAATTTTGCCAAATTCCAATCCTAAAAATTGCCGAAGGCTCCCGGAAAGGCGTTCTTAATCCAAATTTTCGCGCTGAGTCTAAGCTTGATATCCATTGCGCGCAAAACCAATTCTAAGCACTCGACGGGGTCATCTGACTATTCTCATGATCCATTCAACACTCTGAGTCCATCTCTAGTGTCCAATTGGTGCACAAACACCACCGACGCGCCATATAGGCCTCCAGAAGCTGCTGGTCAACCAGTAATCACATCGTGGGGATCCAGGTCCTCACACATGGCTCGACCATAAGCCTACCTCCGGAGTGGCACTCAAGGGGAGCGACCGACACGAGTAAAGTATCTCTGTCACAAGTATCACGATATAGCATGACTGGATCACGACTATGATCAAAGTGGGAAAATCCATCCACTAAAGAAACCCCGATCCCCAATCTGATGCACAAGTAAACATTCGGTCAACCGCCCAAACATTCGGTAAACATTCAGTCGCCGCAATACCCCACAAATCCACAATCTGGTACAACAACCGACATCCGTCAACCGCCCAATATCCGCGGTCGCCGCAATACCCCACAAATCCATAATCTGGTACAACCAATCCAGACTCGATAATCTCGGCTACACTATCCTACAACCCTGCTCGAACCCGAGCAATATACATCATATATCTTAATAAAGAGGAGAAAAGAGCCAACATGATTTCTCCTAAGTCAAATCCCAATATGATAGTGTAGAAGTAAAAGATGGCCTATCTAGATGTCCATACAAGCATGCAAGTGTCCTCATGTAGAATAAAAGAAAGACATCTAACAGTGTTCTTACATCTATTAGAGCATGATATCTTTTGTCTGCGATCTCGAATGACTCATCTCGCGCGGTTCCTCTCGGGGATTCCCGTTGGATGGTATTTGCGATTCAGATTTATATTTGTATGTAGGTGGGTATATGTGGGTATCAGGTATTGCGGATTCATGACTTCCAATAGACGCAGGCATCTATTGTTAATTACCCCCGTGTGATTGGGGCACCTTCGATTAAGAGACCTTTGTGAGGAGGATAGAATAAATCGTATCCTAATGATTGACCAAATCCTAAGTATATGTGTTAGGATTTAGCTGGATCTGAAATTGACTTGATCCCGATTATATGAGTTGAGGACTAGTCGATATTAAACTCTAAGTATATGTGTTAGAGTTTAATTGGGTTCGATTGGCTCTAAGTATATGTATTAGAGTCCAATTATATTTGATTCCATATTTGGCGTATGTTCCAAAGTGGAGAGACCAAACCCCAAGGATATGTATTGAGGTAGGTCGGGATTTGATGCTACTCGAAAGTAGGAGGTGGCTAAGTCCTATATGTATTAGGATTGGCCGAGTTTGATATGTTTTTTCACTCTAGTTATATGTGCTAGAATGAGAGATTGACTAATCCTAAGTATATGTATTAGGATTAGTTGAGTCGATTTGGTTTCTACTCTAGATATATGTGCTAGAGTAAAAAGGTTAACTACACCCTAAGTATGTGTATTAGGGTTAGTTGGGTTGGTTTGGATGAACTCTAAGTATATGTGTTAGAGCTCGATCAAATTTGATTTGACTAAATTCTAAGTATATGATTTTAGAATCTAGTCGGTTTGGATATAGTTTTGCCTTAATTATATGTGTTAAGGCGATGAGATTGAATGGGTTTTGGGTTTTTAGGTTTTATTTGTGGACTCGACTTATATTATATCTGGACTGAATTTAGGACCCGTATGTGGACTGAGCCTTATTTTCATATGGGTAGATTTGAGGCCCGCATATGGGTTGAGCCTTATTGAGTTCATTTATTAGTCCTTTTTGAATCGGACTTAGGCTACCAGTTGATTAGGATTCATTTGAATTTTGTCTCGATTCAAAGAAATTCCTATTTATCCCCTTTTATTTTATTTGGCGTCCGTTTTAATTTTATCTTGGGATCCGGAGAAATACCGTTATTTTATTTTGATGTGGGATCCGAAGAAATTCCTTTTTTTGGAATTATTTGGGATACGAAAAAGTTTCTATATTTTTTTTTTTACTTAGGATCTGAAGGAAATGTAATTTGATTTGGGATCCGAAGCGGTTCATTTTTGGCTTAACCTAGGTTCGGATGTCCGAAGAAATCCTCCAAACCGGTTTTTTTTCTTTTCTTTCTTTTCTTTTCTTTTCCTATTATTATTTTTGTTTCTCTTTTCAGCCTGAAGTAAGGGGCGTCCGCGGAGTTCCCAAACCGGCTTTCAAAAAAATTTGTTTATTAATTTTTCCTTTTCTTTTCTCTTTTTTTTTTTCTTTTTTTTTTTTTTTCTTTTTCTTTTCAGCCTGAAGTTTCAGCCTGAAGTAAGGGTCGTCCGCGGAGTTCCCAAACCGGCTTTCAAAGAAATTTGTTTATTAATTTTTCTTTTTTTTTTCTTTTTTTTTTCTTTTTTTTCCTCTTTCTTTTCAACCTGAAATAAGAAATTTGTTTATTAATTTTTCTTTTTTTTCTTTTTTTTTTCTTTTTTTTTTCTCTTTTCTTTTTTTTTTCTCTTTTCTTTTCAACCTGAAGTAAGGGTCGTCCGCGGAGTTTCCCAAACCGGCTTCCAAAGAAATTTGTTTATTAATTTTTCTTTTTCTTTTCTCTTTTTTTTTCTTTCTTTTCAGCCTGAAGTAAGGGTCGTCCGCGGAGTTCCCAAACCGGCTTTCAAATAAATTTGTTTATTAATTTTTCTCTTTTTTTCTTTTTTTTTCTTTTTTTTCCTCATCCGCGGAGTTCCCAAACCGGCTTTCAAAGAAATTTGTTTATTAATTTTTCTCTTTTTTTCTTTTTTTTTCTTTTTTTTTTCCTCTTTCTTTTCTCTTTCTTTTTCTCTTTCTTTTCAGCCTGAAGTAAGGGGCGTCCGCAGAGTTCCCAAACCGGCTTTCAAAGAAATTTATTTTTTTTTTTTTCTTTTCTTTTTTTCTTTCTTTTGAACCTGAGAAATACGTCAAAAAGAAGAGGAACTCGCTCGGAGGAGTTGAGGAAGTCGCTCGGAGGAGTTGAGGAAGCCGCTCGGAGGAGTCGAGGAAGCGCTATTTCTCCTTTTTTTTTTTGCGGTGGAGTCTGGGAGGAGGTTTTTTTTTGTGGTGGAATATGAGAGGTTAATTTTTTTTGCGGTGGGATATGGGAGGTTCTATTTTTTGTGGTGGAATATGGGAGGTTATATTTTTTGTGGTGGGATATCGGAGGTTGTATTTTTTTGTGGTGGAATATAGGAGGTTATATTTTTTTTGTAGTGGAATATGGGAGGTTGGTTTTTCTTTGTGGTGGAATATGGGACGGGTTTTTCTTTTGTGGAATATGGGATTGAATGGGTTTTGGGTTTTATTTGTGGATTGGATAGGTTTTGGGTTTTATTTGTGGATCGAATAGGCTTTGGGTTTTATTTGTGAACCGAATTGGTTTTGGGTTTTATTTGTGGACTGAGCTTTGGGACCCGTATGTGGTTGGGATCATTAGTCCTTTTTGAATCGAACTTAGACTCCAAGTTGATTAGGACTCGATTCAGAGGAATTTCCATTTATTTCAATATCCTCTTTTATTTTTATTCTATTTTGCGTCCGAAGAAAATTTCCTAATTTTATCTTGGTGTTCGCAGAAAATCCCTTATTTTATTTTGATGTGGGATCCGAGTAAATTCCCTTTTCTTTTTTTTCTTTTTTTTTTTGAAATTATTTGGGATCTGAAAAAAAAAATTATTTGGGATCCGAAAAGTCCTCTTTTTATTTTATTTTTATTTGACTTGGGATATGAAGGAAATCCACTTTGATTTATCTTTGGAATCCGAATCCGCTTTGACTTATCTTGGGGTTCAATCCCTTTTGTCTTGTAATTTGACTTGGGATGCAAGAAAAAATTTTATTTTGATGTGGGGCCCTTTTTGAAAGGGATCCGAGAAAGTTTCTATTTTTGAAATTATCGGGAATCCGAAAGAAGAAACTATTTGAGATCCGAAAAAGAAATTATTTGGGATCCGAAGAAGTCCTCTTTTTACTTTATTTTTATTTGACTTGGGATATGAAGGAAATCCACTTTGATTTATCTTTGGGATCCGAATCCACTTTGACTTATCTTGGGGTTCAATCCCTTTTGTCTTGTAATTGATTTGGGCTCCGAAGGGAATCCACTTTGACTTAACCTAAGTTCAGATGTCCGAAGAAATCATCCGAATCGGTTTTGGGCCTAAAGTTAGGGCGTCCGGAGAGGTCCTAACCGGCTTTGTTGACTTTCTTTTTTTTCTTTTTTTTTCTCTTTCTTTTCAACCTGAAGTAAGGGTCGTCCGCGGAGTTCCCAAACCGGTTTTGAAATTTGTTTATTAATTTTTCTTCTTTTTCTTTTTTTTCTTTTTTTTTTTTCTCTTTCTTTTCAGCCTGAGAAATACGTCAAAAAAAAGGGCGAGGAAGTCGCTCGGAGTTGTTGAGGAAGTCGCTCGGAGTTGTTGAGGAAGTCGATCGGAGGAATTGAGGAAGTCGATTGGAGGGGATGAGGAAGTCGATCGGAGGGGATGAGGAAGTTGACCGGAGGTGCTGAGGTCGATTGAAGGAGTTGAGGAAGTCGATTGGAGGGGATGAGGAAGTCGATCGGAGGGGATGAGGAAGTTGACCGGATGTGCTGAGGTCGATTGGAGGAGTTGAGGAAGTCGATTGGAGGAATTGAGGAAGTCGATTGGAGGGGATGAGGAAGTCGCTCGGAGTTGTTGAGGAAGTCGATCGGAGGAATTGAGGAAGTCGATTGGAGGAATTGAGGAAGTCGATTGGAGGGGATGAGGAAGTCGATCGGAGGGGATGAGGAAGTTGACCGGAGGTGCTGAGGTCGATTGGAGGAGTTGAGGAAGTCGATTGGAAGAATTGAGGAAGTCGATTGGAGGGGATGAGGAAGTCGATCGGAGGGATGAGGAAGTTGACCGGAGGAGTCGAGGAAGTCGATTGGAGGAATTGAGGAAGTCGATAGGAGGGGATGAGGAAGCTGAGGTCGATTGGAGAAGTTGAGGAAGTCGACCGGAGGGGATGAGGAAGCGCTATTTCTCTTTTTTTTTTTGCGATGAGAGATATGTAGTGGAGTCTGGGAGGAGGTTGAGGTTTTTTTTTGTGGTGAAATATGGGAGGTTGATTTTTTGTGGTGGAATATGGGAGGTTCTATTTTTTGTGGTGGAATATGAGAGGTTATATGGTGGAATATATGAGGTTATATTTTTTTGGGGTGGAATATGGGAGGTTGGTTTTTCAGACGACCGAAAATTCATTAAACTAAACCCAAGTTCAAACGACCGAAAATTCATTAAACTAAACCCAAGTTCAAACGACCGAAAAGTCATTAAACTAAATCCAATTCCAAACGACCGAAAAGTCATTAAACTAAACCCAAATTCAAATGACCGAAAAGTCATTAAACTAAACGCAATTTCAAACGACCGAAAAGTCATTAAACAAAACCCAATCCAAACGACCGAAAAGTCATTAAACTAAACCCAATTCAAAAACGACCGAAATGTCATTAAACTAAACCCAAATTCAAACGACCGAAATGTCATTAAACTAAACCCTATTTCAAACGACCGAAAAGTCATTAAACTAAACCCAATTCCAAACGACCGAAAAGTCATTAAACTAAACCCAATCCAAACGACCGAAAAGTCATTAAACTAAACCCAATTTCAAACGACCGAAAAATCATTAAACTAAACCCAAATCCAAACGACCGAAAAGTCATTAAACTAAACCTAAATCCAAAAGACCGAAAAGTCATTAAACTAAACCCAAGTTCAAACGATCGAAAAGTCATTAAACTAAACCCAAGTTCAAACGACCGAAAAGTCATTATTGTTGTAACGACCGAAAAGTCATTAAACTAAACCCAAATTCAAACGACCGAAAAGTCATTAAACTAAACCCAATTTCAAACGACCGAAAAGTCATTAAACTAAACCTAATTCCAAACGACCGAAAAGTCATTAAACTAAACCCAACTCCAAACGACCGAAAAGTTATTAAACTAAACCCAAATCCAAACGACCGAAAAGTCATTAAACTAAATCCAATTCCAAACGACCGAAAAGTCATTAAACTAAACCCAAATTCAAATGACCGAAAAGTCATTAAACTAAACCCAATTTCAAACGACCGAAAAGTCATTAAACTAAACCCAATCCAAACGACCGAAAAGTCATTAAACTAAACCCAATTCAAAAACGACCGAAAAGTCATTAAACTAAACCCAATTTCAAACGACCGAAAAGTCATTAAACTAAACCCAATTCCAAACGACCGAAAAGTCATTAAACTAAACCCAAATCCAAACGACCGAAAAGTCATTAAACTAAACCAAAATTCAAACGACCGAAAAGTCATTAAACTAAGCCCAAATTCAAACGACCGAAAAGTCATTAAATAAACCAAAATCCAAACGACCGAAAAGTCATTAAACTAAACCCAAATCCAAAACGACCGCAAAGTCATTAAACTAAACCCAAATTCAAACGACCGAAAAGTCATTAAACTAAACCCAAGTTCAAACGACCGAAAAGTCATTAAACTAAACCCAAGTTCAAACGACCGAAAAGTCATTATTGTTGTAACGACCGAAAAGTCATTAAACTAAACCCAAATTCAAACGACCGAAAAGTCATTAAACTAAACCCAATTTCAAACGACCGAAAAGTCATTAAACTAAACCTAATTCCAAACGACCGAAAAGTCATTAAACTAAACCCAACTCCAAACGACCGAAAAGTCATTAAACTAAACCCAAATCCAAACGACCGAAAAGTCATTAAACTAAATCCAATTCCAAACGACCGAAAAGTCATTAAACTAAACCCAAATTCAAATGACCGAAAAGTCATTAAACTAAACCCAATTTCAAACGACCAAAAAGTCATTAAACTAAACCCAATCCAAACGACCGAAAAGTCATTAAACTAAACCCAATTCAAAAACGACCGAAAAGTCATTAAACTAAACCCAATTTCAAACGACCGAAAAGTCATTAAACTAAACACAATTCCAAACGACCGAAAAAAATTAAACTAAACCCAAATCCAAACGACCGAAAAGTCATTAAACTAAACAAAAATTCAAACGACCGAAAAGTCATTAAACTAAGCCCAAATTCAAACGACCGAAAAGTCATTAAATAAACCAAAATTCAAACGACCGAAAAGTCATTAAAGTAAACCCAAATCCAAAACGACCGCAAAGTCATTAAACTAAACCCAAATTCAAACGACCGAAAAGTCATTAAACTAAACCCAAGTTTAAACGAACGAAAAGTCATTAAACTAAACCCAAGTTCAAACGACCGAAAAGTCATTATTGTTGTAACGACCGAAAAGTCATTAAACTAAACCCAAATTCAAACGACCGAAAAGTCATTAAACTAAACCCAATTTCAAACGACCGAAAAGTCTTTAAACTAAACCTAATTCCAAACGACCGAAATGTCATTAAACTAAACCCAAGTCCAAACGACCGAAAAGTCATTAAACTAAACCCAAATCCAAATGACCGAAAAGTCATTAAACTAAATCCAATTCCAAACGACCGAAAAGTCATTAAACTAAACCCAAATTCAAATGACCGAAAAATCATTAAACTAAACCCAATTTCAAACGACCGAAAAGTCATTAAACTAAACCCAATCCAAACGACCGAAAAGTCATTAAACTAAACCCAATTCAAAAATGACCGAAAAGTCATTAAACTAAACCCAATTTCAAACGACCGAAAAGTCATTAAACTAAACCCAATTTCAAATGACCGAAAAGTCATTAAACTAAACCCAAATCCAAACAACCGAAAAGTCATTAAACTAAACCAAAATTCAAACGACCGAAAAGTCATTAAACTAAGCCCAAATTCAAACGACCGAAAAGTCAATAAATAAACCAAAATCCAAACGACCGAAAAGTCATTAAACTAAACCCAAATCCAAAACGACCGCAAAGACATTAAACTAAACCCAAATTCAAACGACCGAAAAGTCATTAAACTAAACCCAATTTCAAACGACCGAAAAGTCATTAAACTAAACCCAAATCCAAACGACCGAAAAGTCATTAAACTAAACCCAATTTCAAACGACCGAAAAGTCATTAAACTAAACCCAATTTCAAACGACCGGAAAGTCATTAAACTAAACCCATATCCATACCGACCGCCATGTCACTAAACTTAGCAACCCATATTCAAATTGACCGCCATGTCACTAAACTGAGCAAACCCATATTCAAATTGACCGCCATGTCACTAAACTGAGCAACACATATTCATATAGACCGCCATGTCACTAAACTGAGCAACACATATCAAATAGACCGCCATGTCACTAAACTGAGCAACATATATCATATAGAGCGCCATGTCACTAAACTGAGCAATACAAATCGTATAGACCGCCATGTCACTAAACTGAGCAACCCATACTCATATCGACCGCCATGTCACTAAACTGAGCAAACCCATATTCAAATCGACCGCCATGTCACTAAACTGAGCAACCCATATTCAAATCGACCGCCATGTCACTAAACTGAGCATCCCATATTCAAATCGACCGCCATGTCACTAAACTGAGCAACCCATATTCAAATCGACCTCCATGTCATTAAACTGAGCAACCCATATTCAAATCGACCGCCATGTCACTAAACTGAGCAACCCATATTCAAATCGACCGCCATGTCACTAAACTGAGCAACCCATATTCAAATTGACCGCCATGTCACTAAACTGAGCAACCCATATTCAAATCGACCGCCATGTCATTAAACTGAGAAATCAAATTGAATGCGTACGAAAAAAAAAAAATGAAAAAAAAAAATATTTGAAAAAAGATGAAGAGAGAAAAATAATTGAACGTGCATCTTTTCACCGTACTCGTACCTCGTACAACGAAAAGATGGGGGCATTTGTTTGAGGTAAAAAAAAAATTATATAGAAAAAAAAAAGGGGGAAAGATTATGGTTGGTCCGTAATATTGATTTGTCTGTATAAGCCCCGTATAAGCCCAAAACTTTTAACATATTAATAATTTGGGTCAAACAAATTTTACTACAAGTTAAAACCCCCTTAATAGATCATTTGCGAATACAAGCTTAGGTTATTTGTGAACACAAGCTTATGGGTCTCATCAAAGCTCCGTCGATTTTTAAGTCGGATCCTATTTTTTTGTGCCCAGCGGGACTTACATTATAGTAAACTTTTTGTTTAAAAATTTAACTTCAAAAAAAATTATATTCAAATTGAATTTTGAATTTTCAATCAAATTTCAAAATATTTTTCAACCGGCTTATCCAAATTCATATTAAAAGTCTCCAACCAAATTTTAAAATATCTCTCAATTCAATTTTGAACTTTCCTCGTTCGTTAATCGTTCAATTTTAAAATTTGAACATATTTAATTGTGAAATTTAAAATTTGAAATTTAAATACAACCATACTTTCTCAATTTTAAACATATTCAATTGTGAAATTTAAAATTTAAAATTTAAATACGAACATACGTTCTCATAACATACTCAATGTTGAAATTTAAAATTTAAAATTTAATACGAGCATACTTTCTCATAACATATTCAATTTTGAAATTTAAAATTTAAAATTTAAATACGAACATACGTTCTCATAACATACTCAATTTTGAAATTTAAAATTTAAAATTTAAATACGAACATACGTTCTCATAACACACTCAATTTTGAAATTTGAAATTTAAAATTTAAATACAACCATACTCTCTCAACATATGAAAATTTGAACATAACTGCTCAAGTTTGAACATATTCAATTTGAATTTTAAACATATCCTTTCAATTTTAAAATTTAAATCTGAAATTTGAAATTTAAAATTTGAAATTTGAAAGCGGAATATAATAACCTCCCCAAGTTTGAACCTCGTCTTTTCCTCAACGAAAAGATATTCCAACGCACGTACTCTCCTCAACGAACCCACATTTTCTCGCTAACCCCTAACATTTTCTCGCTAACCCCTCAACGAATCCCAACGAATCCCACACGATATTTCTCTGCCCCTCCCCACTATAAAAAGGGGAGATTTTCCTTTGCCAGAGAGGAACTTTCCATTTTTTTCCCCACCACAAAAAAAGACAACGTCCCATATTCCACAAAAAAAAAAAAAAAGCTTGTCAGATATTCCACCGCAAAAAAAAACTCCTCCCCATAGTTCACCACAAAAAAAAAAAAAAAAAAAAAAAAAAAAAAAAAAAAAAACCGTCCCATATTCCACCTTATCCTCAGCTCCGGTCGGCTTCCTCAGCTCCGGTCGGCTTCCTCAACAGCTCCGGTCAACTTTCTCGACTCCTTCGGTCAACTTCCTCAACCTCCTCTGGTCAACTCCTTCGATCAACTTCCTCGACACCCGCAATCGACTTTCTTGGTTTTTTTTTTTCTTCTTTTGGAAGTATTTCTCAGGTAAAAATTTATTTAAGAGAAAAAAAAAAAAAAAAAAAAAAAAAGGAAAAATCAATAAACAAATTTCTTTGAAAGCCGGTTTGGGAACTCCGCGGACGACCCTTACTTCAGGTTGAAAAGAAAGAAAAAAAAAAAGAAGAAAAAAAAAAAGAAAAAAAGATAAATTAATAAACAAATTTCTTTGAAAGCCGGTTTGGGAACTCCGCGGACGACCCTTACTTCAGGTTGAAAAGAAAGAAAAAAAAGAAAAAAAAAGGAAAAAAAAGAAAAATTAATAAACAAATTTCTTTGAAAACCGGTTTGGGAACTCCGCGGACGACCCTTACTTCAGGTTGAAAAAAAAATAAAATAAAAAATAAAAAAAAAAAAAATAAACAAATTTCTTTGAAAACCGGTTTGGGAACTCCGCGGACGACCCTTACTTCAGGTTGAAAAGAAAGAAAAAAAAAAGAAAAAAAAGAAAAAAGAGAAAAATTAATAAACAAATTTCTTTGAAAACCGGTTTGGGAACTCCGCGGACGACCCTTACTTCAGGTTGAAAAGAAAGAGAAAAAAAAAAAGAAAAAAAAGAAAGTCAACAAAGCCGGTTAGGACCTCTCCGGACGCCCTAACTTTAGGCCCAAAACCGATTCGGATGATTTTTTCGGACATCCGAACTTAGGTTAAGTCAAAGTGGATTCCCTTCGGAGCCCAAATCAATTACAAGACAAAAGGGATTGAACCCCAAGATAAGTCAAAGTGGATTCGGATCCCAAAGATAAATCAAAGTGGATTTCCTTCATATCCCAAGTCAAATAAAAATAAAGTAAAAAGAGGACTTCTTCGGATCCCAAATAATTTCTTTTTCGGATCTCAAATAGTTTCTTCTTTCGGATCCCCGATAATTTCAAAAATAGAAACTTTCTCGGATCCCTTTCAAAAAGGGCCCCACATCAAAATAAAATTTTTCCTTGCATCCCAAGTCAAATTACAAGACAAAAGGGATTGAACCCCAAGATAAGTCGAAGCGGATTCGGATTCCAAAGATAAATCAAAGTGGATTTCCTTCATATCCCAAGTCAAATAAAAATAAAATAAAAAGAGGACTTTTTCGGATCCCAAATAATTTTTTCCTTCGGATCCCAAATAATTTCAAAAAAAAAAAGAAAAAAAAGAAAAGGGAATTTACTCGGATCCCACATCAA
Organism: Tillandsia leiboldiana; assembly: GCA_029204045.2. Taxonomy (NCBI): domain Eukaryota; kingdom Viridiplantae; phylum Streptophyta; class Magnoliopsida; order Poales; family Bromeliaceae; genus Tillandsia; species Tillandsia leiboldiana. Next base: position 24,345,473 of record CM055064.1, read on the forward strand.
AATAAAATAAGGGATTTTCTGCGAACACCAAGATAAAATTAGGAAATTTTCTTCGGACGCAAAATAGAATAAAAATAAAAGAGGATATTGAAATAAATGGAAATTCCTCTGAATCGAGTCCTAATCAACTTGGAGTCTAAGTTCGATTCAAAAAGGACTAATGATCCCAACCACATACGGGTCCCAAAGCTCAGTCCACAAATAAAACCCAAAACCTATTCGGTTCACAAATAAAACCCAAAGCCTATTCGATCCACAAATAAAACCCAAAACCTATCCAATCCACAAATAAAACCCAAAACCCATTCAATCCCATCGCCTTAACACATATAATTAAGGCAAAAGTATATCCAAACCGACTAGATTCTAAAATCATATACTTAGAATTTAGTCAAATCAAATTTGATTGAGCTCTAACACATATACTTAGAGTTCATCCAGTTCATCCAAACCAACCCAACTAACCCTAATACGTATATTTAGGGTCTAGTCAACCTTTTACTCTAGCACATATGTCTAGGGTAGAAACCAAATCAACTTAACTAATCCTAATACATATACTTAGGGTTAGTCAATCTCTCATTCTAGCACATATAACTAGAGTGAAAAATATATCAAACTCGGCCAATCCTAATACATATAGGACTTAGCCATCTCCTACTTTCGAGTAGCATCAAATCCGACCCACCTCAATACACATCATTGAGGTTTGGTCTCTCCACTTTGGAACATACGCCAAATATTAAATAAATATAATTGGACTCTAATACATATACTTAGAGCCAATCGAACCCAATTAATGTCACGCCCCGGCGTCGAAACTGCGACCCGGGCTCGCTAACAGATCCGCCGCCCATACGGTGAACCCCGTATAGACGAAGCGTCAAACCTGCAAAAGATAGATACTAAACTACCCAGATATCAGAGCTGAAAATAAACCACTAGAAATAAAATAAATTAGTACAAAGTCCTCACCAAAGTACAAGTCACTCAACTCAGAAGGAAAAGTACAACTCTATACCTCACTACAAGGTCTCTCAACAAGAAACTCTCAAAATAAAAAAGGGTACATCTACTCTCTGGACGACGACTGGTAGGGATCTAGCTCGCGACTCCCTCACCACGATCAGAAGAAGCAGCAACAGGAGCAGCAGGAACAGGAGTAGAAGTCCCTGTGGGAAAATACACCACGACGGGTGTGAGAACTACGTCCCAAGTAGTTCTCAGTGGGTGCCGCCAACAAGCCCAACGGACTGCCCACTAAGTCTACTAGAGGCATAAAGTAACAATATAAAACTGAAATGAAAGGGCTGGAAAAGTATCTCTACAGCTACTATGCCTCTATCTAGATGCTCAAGAAAAGGAACAGACGAAACGTGATGCATCTACTAACACACACAGTAAACTCACCAAATCTAAACTGACTGCCTCAAAGGGTCCAGTCAAACCTGCGCCCACCTACTGCCGCATATCCTCAACAGGACGGGTCTACCGTAGGGTGTCCGTGACTGCCGCTAACTGGGCCAGTCAGAGGGACGGCGTCGACAAGTCGCGATAGCAAGTAACAGGCCCAACTCCGGAGTGGCTCTCGAGGGGAGCGACCCCACCGAGGAAAGTATCCGCGTATCTCTGTCGAGCTCAAATATGGCTCATGCAGGCTATAGTCCAAACCACGATCAACAAGATCGACCAACAACACCAACTCTCAACCACAAGCTGGAAGTCACACAGCTGGGGCCACTGTCCACCAGACGGCTCCCACAACAGAACACTAAACTCTCCAGAAAGACCGACACCATAAGGGTTCGGAAACCCGATAGACCGGTGCTAAGAACCCTATCAAACAAGAACAGACTCTAGGCTCGGACTATCGAAGTTCCCGATCCCTTATAGTTCGGGAAAGCAAAACACAGTACAACTCGCAGAAGACACCAACAGGGCCCGAAAGTCCCGGGAGACCTACACCTACAACCCTATCAAACAAGAACAGGTTCCAGGCTCGGCCCCCGTGGCTTTCGTCCCGACAGAGGAACGACCCCTAGAACCCAGACCACTCGAATCCTTTCGAGTGGGGAGATTTACCGGAAAAAGGTGACATTTGTTATTGAAAACTAATTTGATCTGGAAGAAATCCATATTTAATGATTTTAGTTCTTTTTAGAAAAACAGTTAGAAAACAAGTGTTTTACCCAAACCCCGAAGGGCTGATGCCTTTGTCCAAATCAAACAAGAACAGACTCCAGCGGCCCTTCGATGTTTGGAAGAAAACATTAGTAGACTAAAATCATGTGTATATCGAAAAGGGTTCTGGGTTCTAGGTCCGGCTAACACTAGTAAACTATTTCCACTAACACAGTGGCAACAACCCAAACAGGGGAAAACAAAACCTCCCGGGACCACCGCTTACCCCCAACGGTTCCCGGTACAGACAAGCAATCCACTACAGCTACCAGACTCCACTCTGCTCCCAAGCACGAGTGCAAACGCATCCCACACTAAAAAAAAAGTCCCGACCGCTCGGCCCACTACCCGGGCGAGGATAACACTAAGTCCAGGAATGAAACATAAAGTGTGGATGTCTAAGCATAAATAACCCTAGCCCAAGTGAGGGTTTTCTACTAGTCTGGTTACACATGCAACATATGACGGGGGTGCTAGGTCAGGTTCCAAGATAACAAATATTTAACATGATAGAAGGAAGCAAGAGATCACAAGATCGACAGATAAAACAAGGAACAACAATTCCTACACTCTAGCATGCTACCCAAGTCCAATCACTATCATGCAAGATTCTATATCAATAGAATTAGAGCATAGTCCATAGATCTTGAAAGCAAGCCACCCACCTGAAGGTGCACAACTGTCCAGGGTCGTACAGCTGAAAATACCAGGAAATCCAAATCTCCTACTCCAAAAGATCCAGCAACACTCGTAACTCTCCTGGGTACAACACAAAGCCCACAAATACACATCAAGTCCAAAACTGTCCATAAAAACGTACACAGAATTTCAGTCCCAAAGATGTCCCTTTTTCACCTGCTGAAAATGGCCAGAAAAATCCAATAAAAATATCACAGCGATCCTCGTGTCGATATCTTCGAAACGGTACCCTGCACGTCCAAATCCGAGCCCCGTAGGCCGAGTTACAAATTCTACAGTACAGGTGCGCAAACACTCACAACCACACAACTGTAAAACTCTGCACAGTAAGAGGGGAAACAGTATACCTTCGGGCAAGCCTCATAAAAATCCCAAAAAAATACGATGATAATCCTCGCGATGAGTAGATCCAAAAAGTGTACAGGCTCGTCTCGATCCGATGTCCAGTTGAGGAGATAAAATTCCGGCAAGGGGCCGCTGTCCCAAAAACTCCACCAGAAAATAGCGGCTTAGAAATGCCTCGAAAACCATGTCATAAACTCTGAATCCAGCAAGATGATCAACACGAAAGTCGAAGACGTACCTCTCATGATTCCAACGCCGCAGAAATCGTCCAAAAATACTGACGGAGTAGCTCGGTAGACCTCTCAGATCAAACTGCGACGATAACGGGCCTCCGATGAAAAATCGCCACACTGCGCTCCGATGCCGAAGTCGTCGACGCCGCGGCTTCCAAAAAATCCGGGCCTCCGCCAGAAGATGCGCAAGATGAAGGTCTCCAACTTTGCTAAAGGGGCCATGGGCAGGGGAGCTCGGGAAAGGGGGCAAAACTCCCTCACAAGATAGCTATAAAAAGGCCCAGCCCAAAAATCCAACTGTTTGGAATTTTGGCCCAAAACTGAGCGCCCGAATCTTCCGGGCTGCTACAGTAACGGGCCCAGCCCGTTACTGTTCACGCCCGGAAATCCCCCAGGCTACCACGTAGCCTCCCAAACAGCAAACAGCTGTTTGGGCCAACCGCGCTGCGCCACGCGGCCGAAGCGGGTGCCGACACGTGGCGCCCCCGAGCGGGAAGCGCGGGTCAGCGCGCCCACGTCGCGCCCCACGTGCGCCCACGCGCGCCTGTCGGGCACGCATCCCGAGGCACCTGCTACCAGTTGCGTGGACCGCGCGCCCGTGCACCAGCCAATGCCATCACGCCACGTGGCATGACCACGGTCCACCGTGCACCCCGCCAAGGTCCATGGACCGCGCCTGCTGCGCCGGCCAACCGGAACTCGCCACGTGGCCCGCGCCCGGTGCACGACTCCCGCGGTGGACCGACCGGCCTCTCCTCGGCCCGCCGCCGCGCTCCGCCGCCCGCCGCCGCCGCCGGCGACCCTCCGGCGGCCGGAACAGTACCAAACCACCTCGAAATCCGTGCCGGGTCATCCGGGCTCCGAAAAAAACAAGTAAATAGTCCATCTTGACCGTTTTCGCGCGCTGAATCCAAATCCGAAGTCCGATTTGCCAAATTCCACTTCTAAAATTTACCAAAAATTCCGGAAAGCAAACTTGATCCGTTTTTTCATGCCGGGTCCAATCCTTGGGTCCAATATGCGCACAAACACCTCTAACACCCAACAGGGGTCTCCAGAAGCCGCAGATCCAACAGTAATCCAAACGTGGGAATTTTCGGGTCCTCACAATTAAACTCTAACACATATACTTAGAGTTTAATATTGACTAGTCCTCAACTCATATAATCGGGATCAAGTCAATTTCAGATCCAGCTAAATCCTAACACATATACTTAGGATTTGGTCAATCATTAGGATACGATTTATTCTATCCCTCCCGCAAAGGTCTCTTAATCGAAGGTGCCCCAATCACATGGGGGTAATTAACAATAGATGCTTGCGTCTATTGGAAGTCAAGAATCCGCAATATCTGATACCCACATACATCCAATCACATACAAATATTAATCTGAATCGTGAATACCATCCAACGGGAATCCCCAAAGAGGTGAACCGCGCGAGATGAGTCATTCGAGATCGCAGACAAAATGGCACGCCCGGTGGGACCTGACTTCTCCTTCCATCTTTGAGACCTTTAATATATATATAAAAAAAAAAAAATCAAAAAAAAAAAACCCAAAAAAAAAAATCAAAAAAAAAACCAAAAAAAAAAAAAACAAAAAAAAGAAAAAAAATGAGAAAAAAAAGAAAAAAAAAACCAAAAAAAAAAGAAAAAAAAAAAGAAAAGAAAAAAAAGAACAAAAAAAAATGGAAAAAAAAAATGAAAAAAAAAAAAAGAAAAAAAAAGGAAAAAAAAAGGAAAAAAAAAAAAAAAAAGAAAAAAGAAAAAAAAAAAGAAAAAAAAAAAATCTCAAAAAGAAAAATCTCTCAAAAAAAAAAAGAAAAAAAAAGGAAAAAAAAAGGAAAAAAAAAAAAAGAAAAAAGAAAAGAAAAAAAAGAAAAAAGAAAAGAAGAAGAAAAAAAAAGCGGTAAAGGTGAATCTTAATGATTACATCGAGAAAATAACACCAACATATATGAACATAGCTGCTTTTACTGGGGGCATGATTACCTTTACTATCCTTTCCCAATAATGCACAAAACATGGTCAATTTCTCGGCTGCAACATCGAAAAAATAATCTAATGGGGGCATACCCAATCCTCTTCACCAACCCGTTGGTAAACAGCTCACCTACTCACCTACATCCAAAAGGGCGGTGTTCAAAGGTAAGCTCATATTTTCGAAAAAAAAAAAAAAAAAAATGAAAAAAAAAATCTCAAAAAAAAAAGAAAAAAAAAATCTCAAAAAAAAATCGCAAAAAAAAAAAAAATCTCTCTCAAAAAAAAAAAAAAAAAAAAAAAAAAAAAAAAAAAAAAAAAAAAAAAAAAAAACACCATTCCCGGCTGTGGTATAACCCCACAGGCAAAAATGGGATCCCCGCTGTGAGAATACACAATTCGAGCTCACAGGCAAAAGTTAGGGGAAGGTATCGGGTGAAAACCCATGTGGGCGCCCGATTGCCACAAAAAATATATTTTTCTTCCAAAATAAACCCATATTTTTTAATAAATCCATAATTTTCAAAATAAACCAAAAAAACATATTTTTCTTCCAAAATAAACCCATATTTTTCAATAAATCCATATTTTTCAAAATAAACCAAAATAAACCCATATTATTTTCAAAACTCAAAAATATTTTTCTTTCGAACATATTTTTGTTTACAACGAAATGCTAACTGATCTTAGGGTCAGTTATGTACAGCAATTTTGTTTGCTCATCGATACAAAATACACTCGTATTTTTCAATACCAAAAAAAAAGCTCAAAAAAAAAAAAGAAAAAAAAATTCTCAACAAAAAAAAAAGGAAAAAAAAAATCTCGAAAAAAAAACAACAACAAAAAAAAAGAAAAAGAGAAAAAAAAAAAAAAAAAAAAAAAAAAAAATCCCGGCTGTGGTATAACCCCACAGGCAAAAATGGGATCCCCGCTGTGAGAATACACAATTCGAACTCACAGGCAAAAGTTAGGGGAAGGCATCGGGTGAAAACCTATATGGGCGGCCGATTGCCACCAAAAATATATTTTTCTTTCAAAACAATATTTTTCAAAATAAACCAAAATAAACCCATTTTTGTCTACGAAGGAATTCTAACTCACCTTAGGGTAAGTTATACGCAACAATTTCAATTGCTTCCCGAGACAAAATAAACTCATATATTTCAATACAAAAAAAAAAAAAAACAAAAAACAAAAACAAAATGCCCCCAAATTATAAGCCAGTTCAACCTAAATCGAATTTAGGTGGAATCATATGAACTGAACCATGCACCAGCTCGACCCCAAATCAAAGTCAAAGGGTTTTGAGCCAAACCGCAAAGAAGGTGATTCGAACCAAATCAAACCACAGGCCGGTTCGGCTTAAACCAAACCATAAAGAATTCAACTTATCGGCTCAACCCAAACAGAACCACATGAGGCCCAAGCTAAGCCGAAAGAAATTACGAGTCAGCTCAACTTGAACGGAATCACAGGAGTATCGAGCCAAGTCGAACCGAATTAGCTCGACTTAAACCGAGCCATGAAGGATACACCTTGAACCTAGGCTGATTCAACTTAAACTGAACTGCATGAGGTTCGAGCCAAACCAAACAACAAGCCGGTTCGACTTAAACCGAACCAGAAAGAATTCAACTTGAACTACAAATTGGTTCAACCTGAACTGAACCGCAGGAGGATCAAGCCAAGCCGGATTAAACCATAAGCCGATTCAAGCTAAATCGAGTCTGGACGGAACTATATGCAACTTGAACCAGGCCATGAACCAGCTTGACCCCAAATCAAAATCAAAGAGTTCTAAACCAAGCCGCAAAGATGGCGAGTCAAATCAAACTCAAACGGATTTCGAATCAAATCACAAGAGTTCAATCTAAACCAAATGCAAAGGGATTCTAAGTTGAACCGAACCCCAAGGTGGCTCAACCTGAATCAAACTCAAACGGATCTCGAACCAAACCACAAGATTATGATCCAAGTTGAGCCGAACTATAAGGGCCCGACTGAAATTGAATTCAAAGGGTCTCGAACTAAGTCATAAGGGTTCGACCTAAGCCATGTCCCAAAGGGTGCTGGACCAAAGTATAACGGTTCGACTCAAGACAAATTCAAAAAGGACAAATCAAGCGAAGGCCTAAACCGGTTCAGCCCAAATCAAATACAAAAAGTTCAAACCAATTCAATTTGAACCCAACCTGAACAAAGGTTCAAATCGAACTTCAGGGATGATCCAAATCAAGCAAACTAGCTCCACCCGAACTAAAACAAATCAAGAGTTCAAACCGAGCTAACTCCAAAAAAGTCTGCTGAGTCAACTTAATCGACTCACAAACCCAAATTCAAACGACCGAAAAGTCATTAAACTAAACCCAATTCCAAACGAGCGAAAAGTCATTAAACTAAATCCAAATCCAAACGACCGAAAAGTCATTAAACTAAACCAAAATCCAAACAACCGAAAAGTCATTAAACTAAATCCAAATTCAAACGACCGAAAAGTCATTAAACTAAACCCAATTCCAAACGACCGAAAAGTCATTAAACTAAACCCAAATCCAAACGACCGAAAAGTCATTAAACTAAACCCAAATCCAAACGACCGAAAAGTCATTAAACTAAACCCAAGTTCAAACGACCAAAAAGTCATTAAACTAAACCCAATTCCAAACGACTGAAAAGTCATTAAACTAAACCCAAATTCAAACGACCGAAAAGTCATTAAACTAAACCCAATTTCAAACGACCGAAAAGTCATTAAACTAAACCCAATTTCCAACGACCGAAAAGTCATTAAACTAAACCTAATTTCAAACGACCGAAAAGTCATTAAACTAAACCCAATTTCAAACAATCGAAAAGTCATTAAACTAAACCCAATTTCAAACGACCGAAAAGTCATTAAACTACACCCAAATCCAAACGACTGAAAAGTCATTAAACTAAACCCAATTCCAAACGACCGAAAAGTCATTAAACTACACCCAAATCCAAACGACCGAAAAGTTATTAAACTAAACCCAATTTCAAACGACCGAAAAGTCAATAAACTAAACCCAAATCCAAAAGACCGAAAAGTCATTAAACTAAACCCAATTTCAAACGACCGAAAAGTCATTAAACTAAACCCAAATCCAAACGACCGAAAAGTCATTAAACTAAACCCAAATCCAAACGACCGAAAAGTCATTAAACTAAACCCAAATTTCAAACGACCGAAAAGTCATTAAACTAAACCCAAATCCAAAGGACCGAAAAGTCATTAAACTAAACCCAAATCCAAACGACCGAAAAGTCATTAAACTAAACCCAATTTCAAACGACCGAAAAGTCATTAAACTAAACCCAAATCCAAAGGACCGAAAAGTCATTAAACTAAACCCAAATCCAAACGACCGAAAAATCATTAAATTAAACCCAAGTTCAAACGACCGAAAAGTCATTAAACTAAACCCAAATTCAAACGACCGAAAAGTCATTAAACTAAACCCAATTTCAAACGACCGAAAAGTCATTAAACTAAACCCAATTTCAAACGACCGAAAAGTCATTAAACTAAACCCAAATCCAAAAGACCGAAAAGTCATTAAACTAAACCCAATTTCAAACGACCGAAAAGTCATTAAACTAAACCCAAATCCAAAAGACCGAAAAGTCATTAAACTAAACCCAATTCCAAACGACCGAAAAGTCATTAAACTAAACCCAATTCAAACGACCGAAAAGTCATTAAACTAAACCCAAGTTCAAACGACCGAAAAGTCATTAAACTAAACCCAAGTTCAAACGACCGAAAAGTCATTAAATTAAATCCAAATTCAAACGACTGAAAAGTCATTAAACTACACCCAAATCCAAACGACCGAAAAGTCATTAAACTAAACCCAATTTTAAACGACCGAAAAGTCATTAAACTAAACCTAATTCCAAACGACCGAAAAGTCATTAAACTAAACCCAACTCCAAACGACCGAAAAGTCATTAAACTAAACCCAAATCCAAACGACCGAAAAGTCATTAAACTAAACCCAAATCCAAACGATCGAAAAGTCATTAAACTAAACCCAATTTCAAACGACCGAAAAGTCATTAAACTAAACCGAAATTCAAATGACCGAAAAGTCATTAAACTAAACCCAATTTCAAACGACCGGAAAGTCATTAAACTAAACTCATACCCATATCGACCGTCATGTCACTAAACTTAGCAACCCATATTCAAATCGACCGCCATGTCACTAAACTGAGCAAACCCATACTCATATCGACCGCCATGTCACTAAACTGAGCAAACCCATACTCATATCGACCGCCATGTCACTAAACTGAGCAAACCCATATTCAAATCGACCGCCATGTCACTAAACTGAGCAACCCATATTTAAATCGACCGCCATGTCACTAAACTGAGCAACCCATATTCAAATCGACCGCCATGTCACTAAACTGAGCAACCCATATTCAAATTGACCGCCATGTCACTAAACTGAGCAACCCATATTCAAATCGACCGCCAGGTCATTAAACTGAGAAATCAAATTGAATGCGTACGAAAAAAAAATGAAAAAAAAAATATTTGAAAAAAGATGAAGAGAGAAAAACAATTGAACGTGCATCTTTTCACCGTACTCGTACCTCGTACAACGAAAAGATGGGGGCATTTGTTTGAGGTAAAAAAAAAAAATTATATAGAAAAAAAAAGGGGGGAATGATTATGGTTGGTCCGTAATATTGATTTGTCTGTATAAGCCCCGTATAAGCCCAAAACTTTTAACATATTAATAATTTGGGTCCAACAAATTTTACTACAAGTTCAAACCCCCTTAATAGATCATTTGCGAATACAAGCTTAGGTTATTTGTGAACACAAGCTTATGGGTCTCATCAAAGCTCCGTCGATTTTTTAAGTCGGATCCTTTTTTTGTACCCAGCGGGACTTACATTATAGTCAACTTTTTGTTTAAAAATTTAACTTCAAAAAAAAAATTATATTCAAATTGAATTTTGAATTTTCAATCAAATTTCAAAATATTTTTCAACCGGCTTATCCAAATTCATATTCAAAATCTCCAACCAAATTTTAAAATATCTCTCAATTCAATTTTGAACTTTCCTCGTTCGTTAATCGTTCAATTTTAAAATTTGAACATATTCAATTTTGAAATTTGAAATTTGAAATTTAAATACAACCATACTTTCTCAATTTTAAACATATTCAACGGTGAAATATAAAATTTGAAATTTAAATACAACCATATTTTCTCAAATTTGAACGTAACCATTCAACTTTGAAATTTGAAATTTAAAATTTAAACACAACCATACTTTCTCAAATTTGAACGTAACCGTTCAATTTTGAAATTTGAACATATTCAATTTTGAAATTTGAAATTTAAATACAGTCATATTTCCTCAAATTTAAAATCTTGAAATTTAAATACAACCATACTTTCTCAAATTTGAACATAACCGTTCAATTTTGAAATTTGAACACATATTAAAATTTGAACATAACCGTGCAATTTTGAAATTTAAGGATATTCAATTTAAATTTTAAAATTTGAACATATCCTTTCAATTTTAAAATTTAATTTTGAAATTTAAAATTTAAAATTTGAAATTTGAATATAATAATTTCCTCAACGTATTCAAATTTTGACGTCGAATTTTTCTCAACAAACCCACATTCCCACAAACGTTCCTCAACAAACCCGCACATTCTCGCCAACCCTTTAACAAATCCTAACAAACCCCACACGATATTTCTCTACCACTCTCCACTATAAATAGAGGTATATTTTTCTCTAGCCTGGGCTGAAAAACCAACCTCCCATATTCCACCACAAAAAAATATAACCTCCTATATTCCACCACAAAAAATATAACCTCCGATATTCCACCACAAAAAATATAGCCTCCCATATTCCACCACATGTCACGCCCCGAGTCCAAAAACTAGTGTATAAATTTTTTTTTTTTTTTTTTTAAATCAGAGTTGCAAAAACAACCAGGGCAATGACAGACCGCCACATATATAGAAGAGTCCCAATCCCCAATGGAATTGAGCCTTTTCTATATATGCACGGCTAGCTTGGCAACAATCATCAGAGTACTAACTACGTACAACTACAAGCAAAAGTTATAATTAACTTTACAATTATTTACATCTGAATTACAACTCTTTCCTTTAACATCAAATAATACATGAACTTTCGGCTGTCCAGGATCAACATCTAACACGGAATCTCACCAACACGTCCCGACATCCCAGTACCCACTCGGCCTGAAAAACAGTCACCCGAGGGTGTGAGATACACCGGAGTTTATCCCAGTGGGCACGACGAGCCGAGAAATAGCAGATCGTACCTACTGGTATACAATGCTAGAGGATAGTAATAGATCAGGGGTTAGGGTAAAGCAGATATATAACTGGTGCTGTAAAGAAAGCAAAACTTATAATCTGGGTACGAGCATAGGAGATAATTTTAGCAGAATTTAAAATAGGACAAACATGTATCAGGATAATCAACGCATCAAGGAGTTAGGACAATCAGAAAGATAACAATGAAACTATAATCAAGGCATCAAGGAGTTAGGACAATCAGCAATATAACAATGAGATTATAATCAAGGCATCAAGGAGTTAGGACAATCAGCAATATAACAATGAGATTATAATCAAAGGCATCACATGGAATCATATATAGGTAGATAACTAGAAGCCAGATCAAAGAATCAAAGAAGTATGTTAAAGCAACTTAACAACACATGCATCAAATAGATGAAAACACAAAGACCCAATCACAAGCTACCATATTGGCCTTCACAAGACCTCAGGCAAGGCTGCCCAACCTAGCACCAACCTAGTTGACATTCCCTTCGCAAGGGTCACGGGTTGCCACAGCTAACCACTTTACCGGTAAAGTACACCGCTACGGGGGATCAGTCCGCTGGTGTACGTGAAGAACAACGGTGCGGGCGATCATAATGCAAATGCTCAAGCTCTCGGTCCACTGACCGGGTAATCGGCAACAAGCCGGGAAATCCCCACTGGGATGCAATAACCAAATCAACTGAATCTCAACTCATATGCAAGACCAAGGCAAATCTCAACTCAGCATAAGCTCAACCGAAAAACTCAACTCAATCATGCAGACCAACCAAATGATACAAAACTTAAACACATATTTTTAAGAAAACTGTTTTGAAAAGTCCAAACCCCGAAGAGCATTGCCCTCGTCCTATCAAACAAGAACAGACTCAGGCGACACTACGAAGCTTGGGTTTCCAAACCTCGCAGAGCAATTGCCTTTGTCCTATCAAACAAGAACAGACTCCGGCGACCCTACGAAGCTCGGTAAAAACATCAGTTAAACAAATTTATGTGTTCAGCAGTGTATCATTTGATCGACAGGACAAACAGGCTTACTCATCAACCATGGAAATGTTCCAAGATAAGATATAAATACCAGAGGCACTAAGAATAATCATGTAAGGCAGAATAGAACTGATAACAGGCGTAGCTCAACATCTAACAACCAATCAGACAGACTAACCCCTTATGCAACTAAACACATGTTTTTAAGAAAACCTTTGAAAACAATGGGTCCCAAACCTCGTAGAGCGTTGCCCTTGTCCTATCAAACAAGAACAGACTCAGGCTACCCTACAAGGCTTGGTAAAAATATTTATTTTAGAAGATCATGTATTTAGCAGCATAACAGGCGAACAACAAGGAAGCAAGCTCAACTATCAGATGACCAAACAGGCATGGCAATATGTAGAGCAATAATATAACCACTGGAAACAACTAATCAGCAGATATGGTAAAGATCACTAAAGAAGATCATAATCAGGCATAAAGCAGTTATAACGTAGCAAATAACTGAATCAAAGGAAGGGCAGGCTCAAGCATTGGTAGATCAATATAATAATCAAGCATAGGAGTGCAACTACGAAATGGTCAATCAATCAAAGCAACTAACAGTAATATATATTGCAACCAAAGGCAGACAGGCTCAAGATAAACTAGGTTACCAAAAACAGGAGTCCAACCAATACCGTACACCGAGGGCCGAACTGATAAAGCCCGGACCGAAGATAAACCCACCTGATATAACGCAGGCGGCCAAACTGAACCAACTGTACGCTCAGCACACCAGATGCTACCGAATAACCTTGAATGTGAATTAAGGTTCAGGAATCAACTTACTAACCAGTAAATGATGTGACTTTTGCATCTAGACCCCTAGGGCTTTTAAATTTTCACTTTTAGTGACAGTTTGGGCACTGTTTTCGCTCGTTCTTTCAACTGGAGATTCATTTTAACATTCCGTCACTTCCAACAGGTGACATTTATCTTGCTGAACACCGTGCTCACCAATTTGCGGCAGCACGGGACCCGAGGAAAACTTCGGGCCATAAAATATTCTTCCAACCTAGCCAAAATGAATTTTTGTTTCTCCGGATCTTCAAAATCAGTTTTTAACGTGAGCATCGTGTCCAGTGACCCCAAATTAGTCAAGAACTCACTGTCGCGGCTTCGCAACCAGCCTAGAACAAGGTTTTGTGCCAAAATTACTCTTAAAGGTTGATTTCACTACAACTTTTAATCTAAACCTCTTTTAATTAAACTTTGTATACGAAAGTGTCTCTAAACATTGCAAGGGTCACAGGGCTCACCTTGGTTGCAGCCCAGATCAGTTGGTTCAACCAGAACCATAGCCTTGCACACTTACAAGTTCACAATGCTCCAATTTTAATTCACACAGAACCATCTTGGTCGGAAGTGAGCATTAAGCTCAGGGAATAAATTGGAGCAAATTTTATTTTTATAGTGAAGCCTAATTCCAACATTTTTTTCATTGAGGCATTTTATCAAACATCTAACATGCATAACTCATACACACATACGCAAGCACCAATCTGAATTGGGTTCTCTGCAGATGTTACCCCTAGAGCATTATAACTTGGAAAAGATCATTCTACTAAGCTACTGGAGCTTTCCCAGCAACTCGGGTGCAGGCTGGCACCATGTTTTGGCCGAGCTCGAGGAGAAAGATGGAGCTCAATTCTTGAAAATCGTGATGCTTCAACCAGAAGCTCTGGGACCAAACCAAAGGCACCTACAGATGCTAAATACCTCACTGAAGCTTCCTGTGCCCATGCCCGGTCGGTGGGGTGCGGCGGCGGCGGCGGGGAGCCAAGCTCGAGTTGGAGCTTAACACCTCTAATGGCGGATTTTCACAGAGCCACTTTAGATCCCTCCAACTTGGATGGAAATACTCTAATGGTCCACATGAAGCTTCCCGACCATCTCACCCCGGCCAAAGATGGCCGGAGCGCCGGCGGCCGCAACATGGTGCAATTTCGGGTCAACCATGGCCGCCACCATTTCGGGCTGCATGGTTGCCATGCAAAAGCATGGTTGAGATCCCCTCACTCCCAGGAAGAGTTCTGGGCAAGTGGCCGGCGGTGGAGAAGCTCGCCGGCGCCGGAGCAAAGAACTCGGCCAAGTGCAAAATACCCGAAAATTAGGGTTTTGATCTGCGACTTCCACACTTGATCAAACTTCACCAAATTTGGTGGGGTTGATCCTCATCTCCTATAGTATTTTTCCACCAACCTTTGTTCATTTTGGTCCACTGGTTGAAGAGTTTGGCCGAGGCGGAGCTTCCCTAGGTTTCCGGCGAGGGTTTGCTCCCGCCGGCCAACCAGCGTGCATGGGAAGCTCGGGCTTTGCACGAAGCATCCTTAGGACTTAACTAACCTACTGCTAGTGGTCTTGGGTTCAAACAACCGATGGTTTAATAGCCTCACCTTGGCCGGAGTTGTAGAAGATGGAAGAAGCCGGTTCTCTTCCTCCTCCTTCGCGCGGCCACAGAAAGCCTCCAGATGCTCCACAGTCACCAGGGAACACCCCAGAAAACTCCAAATCCAATTTGGTTGAAGTTGGCTCAAAGCTTCCCTCTCCTCTCTCGGATCTGTCATCAAGGAGTGGGTGTCTCTTCGGCCACCCAGCACTCCGGGCTTATGGGGAATAACTCTTGGGAGTTAGGAAATCCCAAGAGCCACCTCGTATAACCTCCACGGGCAGACCAAGAGACACCTTTGCATAAATGCTAGATTTTGCAATTTTGCAAAATAACCCTTGTACAAGAAACCCTAAGCCTTAAGGACCCAGCTGTAGCTCACAATTGCATTCAGAACCTTAGTGAATTAAGCTTGTTAATTTTGATACATAAAATATTAAGGTTTCTTCAAAAATACCCGCTTTTTCGGCACCTTTCACGCATTTCGAGACAAACTGTTCGCCAAATTGCGAAGCGGACTTCAACACGACGTCCAGCTCGTCGAGACCTGTCAGGTAGCGTGTTTGTTTGGTTTGTTCGACGCTCGGATTAAAAGTCGTTCCATAAAGTTCGTCGAATTATTGCGCGTGGCACGCACTTCGATGCACCCGGGTCGCCAAACGCGAAATCCGTCAGTGCCATTGCGCTCAGAACGTCGAAATTAGCTAGGATCCATTACTAATACTCCTATGTTCATATTCTAAAACAGTGAATCGGCCTTTAGTGTTCTAAGGGGAATTAAATTATAGTGTTTACTATTCACTTAAGTTGTGGGGCCTGCCCGCTTCTTTTCTGATTTCTAGAAGATCCGACCGTCGGATCGAAAACATATGAATATGAAACTTCTATGTTTCGACGAGACGATCGCAATGGTGACCTCGGATTTTCCAGATCAGACCCCGATCAAAAGTCGACATTTTAGGGCCACTGTTGCACTACTATCTACCAATTTTTGCTATTTAAATAATTCTGGAAATTATTTAAACCTGAATTCTGGATTTTAAAATCATGGTTACTACACCACAAAAAATAGAACCTCCCATATCCCACTGCGAAAAAAATCAACCTCCCATATTCCACCACAAAAAAAAAAAAAACCTCCTCCCAGACTCCACTACATATCTCTAATCGCACAAAAAAAAAAAAAAGAAATAGCGCTTCCTCGACTCCTCCGATCAACTTCCTCGACTCCTCCGATCGACTTTCTCAACAACTCCGAGCGCTTCCTCGACTCCTCCGATCAACTTCCTCGACTCCTCCGATCGACTTCCTCAACAACTCCGAGCGACTTCCTCAACTCCTCCGAGCGACTTCCTCGCCACTTTTTTTTTGACGTATTTCTCAGGTTCAAAAGAAAGAAAAAAAAAAAAAATAAAGAAAATAAATTTCTTTAAAGCCGGTTTGGGAACTCTGCGGACGCCCCTTACTTCAGGCTGAAAAGAAAGAGAAAAAAAAGAAGAAAAAAATATAAATAAATTTCTTTGAAAGCCGGTTTGGGAACTCCGCGGACGACCCTTACTTCAGGTTGAAAAGAAAGAGAAAAAAAGAAAAAAAAAAAAAATTAATAAACAAATTTCTTTGAAAGCCGGTTTGGGAACTCCGCGGACGTTACTCCAGGCTGAAAAGAAAGAGAAAAAAAAGAGAAAAAAAAAAAGAAAAAAAGAAAAATTAATAAACAAATTTCTTTGAAAGCCGGTTTGGGAACTCCGCGGACGCCCCTTACTTCAGGCTGAAAAGAGAAACAAAAATAATAATAGGAAAAGAAAAGAAAAGAAAAAAAATCGGTTTGGAGGATTTCTTCGGACATCCGAACCTAGGTTAAGCCAAAAATGAACCGCTTCGGATCCCAAATCAAATTACATTTCCTTCAGATCCTAAGTAAAAAGAAAAAACTTTTTCTGATCCCAAATAATTCCAAAAAGGGAATTTCTTCGGATCCCACATCAAAATAAAATAACGTCCGGATCCCAAGATAAAATTAAAAGATTTTCTCCGGACGCCAAATAAAATAAAAGGGGATATTGAAATAGGAATTTCTTTGAATCGAGACAAAATTCAAATGAGTCCTAATCAACTTGTAGCCTAAGTCCGATTCAAAAAGGACTAATAAATGAACTCAATAATGCTCACCCCATATGAAGGCCTCAAATTTACCCATATAAAAATAAGGCCCAGTCCACATACGGAGCCCAACCACATACGGGTCCCAAAGCCGAGTCCACAAATAAAACCCAAAACCTATTCAACACGCAAATAAAACCCAAAACCCATTTGATCCACAAATAAAACTATAATTAAGGCAAAATTATATCCAAACCGACTAGATTCTTATCCAAACCGACTAGATTCTAAATCATATTTTTTAGAATTTAGCCAAATCCAATTCGATCGAGCTCTAACACATATACTTAGAGTTCATCCAATTCATCCAAACCAACCCAACTAACCCTAATACGTATATTTAGGGTCTAGTCAACCTTTTACTCTAGCACATATATCTAGGGTAGAAATCAAATCAACTCAACTAATCCTAATACATATACTTAGGGTTAGTCAATCTCTCATTCTAGCACATATAACTAGAGTGAAAAACATATCAAACTCGGCCAATCCTAAAACATATAGGAGTTAGCCACCTCCTACTTTCGAGTAGCATCCGACCCACCTCAATACACATCATTGAGGTTTGGTCTCTCCACTTTGGAACATACGCCAAATATGGAATCAAATATAATTGGACTCTAATACATATACTAAGAGCCAATCGAACCCAATTAAACTCTAACACATATACTTAGAGTTTAATATCGACTAGTCCTCAACTCATATAATCGGGATCAAGTCAATTTCAGATCCAGCTAAATCCTAACACATATACTTAGGATTTGGTCAATCATTAGGGTACGATTTATTCTATCCTCCTCACAAAGGTCTCTTAATCGAAGGTGCCCCAATCACACGGGGGTAATTAACAATAGATGCTTGCGATTTTCCAAACCGAAAAGTCAAACGACCGAAAAGTCATTAAACTAAACCCATGTGATTTTTTTTGTTTTTTTCTTCTTTTTTTTTTTGTTTTTGAGGAGTTCCCACCGGGCGTGCCATTTTGTCTGCGATCTCGAATGACTCATCTCGCGCGGTTCACCTCTGGGTGTTCCCGTTGGATGGTATTCACGATTCAGATGGATATTTGTATGTGATTGGATGTATGTGGGTATCAGGTATTGCGGATCCATGACTTCCAATAGACGCAAGCATCTGTTGTTAATTACCCCCATGTGATTGGGGCACCTTCGATTAAGAGACCTTTGTGAGGAGGATGAAATAAATCGTATCCTAATAATTGGACAAATCCTAAGTATATGTGTTAGGATTTAGCTGGATTTGCAATTGACTAGTCCCCGAGTATATGAGTTGAGGACTAGTCGATATTAAACTCTAAGTATATGTGTTAGAGTTTAATTGGGTTCGATTGGCTCTAAGTATATGTATTAGAGTCCAATTATATTTGATTCCATATTTGGCGTATGTTCCAAAGTGGAGAGACCAAACCCCAAGGATATGTATTGAGGTAGGTCGGGATTTGATGCTACTTGAAAGTAGGAGGTGGCTAAGTCCTATATGTATTAGGATTGGCCGAGTTTGATATGTTTTTTCACTCTAGTTATATGTGCTAGAATGAGAGATTGACTAATCTTAAGTATATGTATTAGGATTAGTTGAGTTGATTTGGTTTCTACTCTAGATATATGTGCTAGAGTAAAAAGGTTAACTACACCCTAAGTATGTGTATTAGGGTTAGTTGGGTTGGTTTGGATGAACTCTAAGTATATGTGTTAGAGCTCGATCAAATTTGATTTGACTAAATTCTAAGTATATGATTTTAGAATCTAGTCGGTTTTGATATAGTTTTGCCTTAATTATATGTGTTAAGGCGATGAGATTGAATGGGTTTTGGGTTTTTGGGTTTTATTTGTGGACTCGACTTATATTATATCTGGACTGAATTTAGGACCCGTATGTGGACTGAGCCTTATTTTCATATGGGTAGATTTGAGGCCCGCATATGGGTTGAGCCTTATTGAGTTCATTTATTAGTCCTTTTTGAATCGGACTTAGGCTACCAGTTGATTAGGATTCATTTGAATTTTGTCTCGATTCAAAGAAATTCCTATTTATCCCCTTTTATTTTATTTGGCGTCCGTTTTAATTTTATCTTGGGATCCGGAGAAATACCGTTATTTTATTTTAATGTGGGATCCGAAGAAATTCCTTTTTTTGGAATTATTTGGGATACGAAAAAGTTTCTATATTTTTTTTTTTTACTTAGGATCTGACGGAAATGTAATTTGATTTGGGATCCGAAGTGGTTCATTTTTGGCTTAACCTAGGTTCGGATGTCCGAAGAAATCCTCCAAACCGGTTTTTTTTCTTTTCTTTCTTTTCTTTTCTTTTCCTATTATTATTTTTGTTTCTCTTTTCAGCCTGAAGTAAGGGGCGTCCGCGGAGTTCCCAAACCGGCTTTCAAAGAAATTTGTTTATTAATTTTTTCTTTTTTTTTCTTTTTTTTCCTCTTTCTTTTCAACCTGAAGTAAGAAATTTGTTTATTAATTTTTCTTTTTTTTTCTTTTTTTTTCTTTTTTTTTTCTCTTTTCTTTTTTTTTCTCTTTCTTTTCAACCTGAAGTAAGGGTCGTCCGCGGAGTTTCCCAAACCGGCTTCCAAAGAAATTTGTTTATTAATTTTTCTTTTTCTTTTCTCTTTTTTTTCTCTTTCTTTTCAGCCTGAAGTAAGGGTCGTCCGCGGAGTTCCCAAACCGGCTTTCAAAGGAATTTGTTTATTAATTTTTCTTTTTTTTTCTTTTTTTTTTTCTCTTTCTTTTCTCTTTCTTTTTCTCTTTCTTTTTCTCTTTCTTTTCAGCCTGAAGTAAGGGGCGTCCGCAGAGTTCCCAAACCGGCTTTCAAAGAAATTTATTTTTTTTTTTTCTTTTCTTTTTTTCTTTCTTTTGAACCTGAGAAATACGTCAAAAAGAAAAAGGGCGAGGAAGTCGCTCGGAGGAGTTGAGGAAGTCGCTCGGAGAAGTTGAGGAAGTCGCTCGGAGAAGTTGAGGAAGTCGCTCGGAGGAGTCGAGGAAGCTCTATTTCTCCTTCTTTTTTTTTTTGGTGGAGTCTGGGAGGAGGTTTTTTTTTGTGGAATATGAGAGGTTGATTTTTTTTTGCGGTGGGATATGGGAGGTTCTATTTTTTGTGGTGGAATATGGGAGGTTATATTTTTTGTGGTGGGATATCGGAGGTTGTATTTTTTTGTGGTGGAATATAGGAGGTTATATTTTTTTTTGTAGTGGAATATGGGAGGTTGGTTTTTCTTTGTGGTGGAATATGGGACGGATTTTTCTTTTGTGGTGGAATATCGGAGGAGTTTTCTTTTTTGGTGGAATATCGGAGGAATTTTCAGACCAGACAAAAGAAAAAAAATCCCCTCTATTTATAGTGGGGAGTGGCAGAGAAATATCGCGTGGGATTTGTTGGGATTGGTTGGGGATGGCGAGGAAATGTGAGTTTGTTGAGTGAAAGACGTGCGTGGGTTCGTTTAGGAATCGTTGAGGAAAATGCGAGGTTCAAAATTTGAATACGTTGAGGAAGTTATTATATTCAAATTTCAAATTTCAAGTTTCAAATTTCAAATTTCCAAAATTGCATATGTTCGAATTTTAAAATTAAAATGTTATGTTCAAATTTCAATATTGCAAGAATATGGTTATATTCAAATTTTAAATTACAAATTTCAAGATTGAACGATATGTTCAAATTTCAATATGTTGAGGGAGTATGGTTATGTATATTCAAAATTGAATATGTTCAAATTTTAAAATTGACGATTATGTTCGAATTTCAATATGTGTTCAAATTTCAAGATTGAACGGTTATGTTTAAATTTGAGGAAGTATGGTTGTGTTTAAATTTTAAATTTTATGTTTGAATTTGAGGAAGTATGGTTGTGTTTAAATTTCAAATTTTAAATTTATGTTTGAATTTGAGGAAGTATGGTTGTATTTAAATTTCAAATTTTAAATTTATGTTTGAATTTGAGGAAGTATGGTTGTATTTGAATTTCAAATTTTAAATTTATGTTTGAATTTGAGGAAGTATGGTTGTATTTGAATTTTAAAATTAAGCGGTTAATGAACAAGGAAATTTGTTTGGATTCAAAAATTCAAAACGAGATATAGGTGAGTTTGGGTAAGTCAGCTGAGAGATATCTTAAAATATGGTTGAAAATTTGTATAAGTGTGTTTGAGATAATTGACGGGTGAGGAGTTTCAATTGGATTCAAAATTTAAATTTGAGTATATGTGGCATTTGAGAGATATTTTAAAATTTGGTTGGAAATTTAAAATTCAAAATTCAAAATTTAATTTGAACATAATTTTTGAAATTGAATCTTTAAACAAGAAGCTGACTATAATGTAAGGCCCGCTGGGCCCAAAAAAATAGGATCCGACTTAAAAAATCGACGGAGCTTTGATGAGACCCATAAGCTTGTGTTCACAAATGACCTAAGCTTGTATTCACAAATGGCCTATTAAAGAATTGAATTTGTTGGGCCCAAATTATTAATATGTTAAAAATTTTGGGCTTTTACGGGGCTCATATAGACAAATCAATATTACGGACCAACCATAATCTTTCCCCCTATTTTTTTTATTATAATTTTTTTTTATGCCAACAAATGCCCCCCATCTTTTCATTGTACGAGGCACGAGTACGGTGAAAATATGCACGTTCAATTGTTTTTCTCTCTTCACTTTTTTCCAGATATATATATATATATATATATATATATTTTTTTTTTTTTTTTTTTTTTTCGTATGCATTCAATTTGATTTCTCAGTTTAATGACATGGCGGTCGATTTGCATATGGGTTGCTCAGTTCAGTGACGTGGCGGTCAATTTGAATATGGGTTGCTCAGTTTAGTGACATGGCGGTCGATTTGAATATAGGTTGCTCAGTTTAGTGACATGGCGGTCGATTTGAATATGAGTCGCTCAGTTTAGTGACATGGCGGTCGATTTGAATATGGGTTGCTCAGTTTAGTGACATGGCGGTCGATTTGAATATGGGTCGCTCAGTTTAGTGACATGGCGGTCGATTTGAATATGGGTCGCTCAGTTTAGTGACATGGCGGTCGATTTGAATATGGGTCGCTCAGTTTTTGTGACATGGCGGTCGATTTGAATATGGGTTGCTCAGTTTGGTGACATGGCGGTCGATTTGAATATGTGTTGCTCAGTTTAGTGACATAGCGGTCGATATGAATATAGGTTGCTCAGTTTAGTGACATGGCGGTCGATTTGAATATGGTTTGCTCAGTTTAGTGACATGGCGGTCGATATGAATATGTGTTGCTCAGTTTAGTGACATAGTGGTCGATATGAATATAGGTTGCTCAGTTTAGTGACATGGCGGTCGATATGGGTATGAGTTGCTCAGTTTATTGACATGGCGGTCGATATGAATATAGGTTGCTCAGTTTATTGACATGGCGGTCGATATGGATTTGATTTTTGTTTAATGACTTTCCAGTCGTTTGAATTTGGGTTTAGTTTAATGACTTTTCGGTCGTTTGGAATTGGGTTTAGTTTAATGACTTTTCGGTCTTTTGGATTTGGGTTTAGTTTAATGACTTTTCGGTCGTTTGGATTTGGGTTTAGTTAATGACTTTTCGGTCTTTTGAAATTGGGTTTAGTTTAATGACTTTTCGGTCGTTTGAAATTGGGTTTAGTTTAATGACTTTTCGGTCGTTTGAAATTGGGTTTAGTTTAATGACTTTTCGGTCGTTTGAAATTGGGTTTAGTTTAATGACTTTTCGGTCTTTTGGATTTGGGTTTAGTTTAATGACTTTTCGGTCGTTTGGATTTGGGTTTAGTTTAATGACTTTTCGATCTTTTGAAATTGGGTTTAGTTTAATGACTTTTCGGTCGTTTGAAATTGGGTTTAGTTTAATGACTTTTCGGTCGTTGGATTTGGGTTTAGTTTAATTACTTTTCGGTCGTTTGGATTTGGGTTTAGTTTAATGACTTTTCGGTCTTTTGAAATTGGGTTTAGTTTAATGACTTTTCGGTCGTTTGAAATTGGGTTTAGTTTAATGACTTTTCGGTCGTTTGAAATTGGGTTTAGTTTAATGACTTTTCGGTCGTTTGAAATTAGGTTTAGTTTAATGACTTTTCGGTCGTTTGAAATTGGGTTTAGTTTAATGACTTTTCGGTCGTTTGAAATTGGGTTTAGTTTAATGACTTTTCGGTCGTTTGAATTTGGGTTTAGTTTAATGACTTTTCGGTCGTTTGGAATTGGGTTTAGTTTAATGACTTTTCGGTCGTTTGAAATTGGGTTTAGTTTAATGACTTTTCGGTCGTTTGAATTGGGGTTTAGTTTAATGACTTTTCGGTCTTTTGGATTTAGGTTTAGTTTAATGACTTTTCGCTCGTTTGAACTTGGGTTTTGTTTAATGACTTTTCGGTCGTTTGGATTTGGGTTTAGTTTAATGACTTTTCGGTCGTTTAAAATTGGGTTTAGTTTAATGACTTTTCGGTCTTTTGGATTTATGTTTAGTTTAATGACTTTTCGGTCCTTTGGATTTGGGTTTAGTTTAATGACTTTTCGGTCGTTTGGATTTGGGTTTAGTTTAATGACTTTTCGGTCGTTTGAAATTGGGTTTAGTTTAATGACTTTTTGGTCTTTTGGATTTGGGTTTAGTTTAATGACTTTTCGGTCGTTTGAAATTGGGTTTAGTTTAATGACTTTTCGGTCGTTTGGATTTGGGTGTAGTTTAATGACTTTTCGGTCGTTTGGAATTGGGTTTAGTTAATGACTTTTCGGTCGTTTGGAATTAGGTTTAGTTTAATGACTTTTCGGTCGTTTGAAATTGGGTTTAGTTTAATGACTTTTCGGTCGTTTGGAATTAGGTTTATGAGTCGATTAGTTGACTCAGCAGCTCGGTTTGAACTCTTGATTTGTTTCAGTTCGGGTGGAGCTGGCTTGCTTGATTTGGATCATCCCTGAAGTTTGATTTGAACTTTTGTTCAAGTTGGGTTCAAATTGAATTGGTTTGAACCTTTTGTATTTGATTTGGGCTGAGCCGGTTTAGGCCTTCGCTTGATTTGTCCCTTTTGAAGTTGATTTGAGTCGAACCGTTATACTTTGGTTCAGAACCCCTTGAGACGTGGTTTAATTCGAACCCTTATGACTTAGTTCGAGACCCTTTGAATTCAATTTCAGTTGGGCCCTTATAGTTCGGCTCAACTTGGATCATAATCTTGTGGTTTGGTTCGAGATCCGTTTGAGTTTGATTCAGGTTGAGCCACCTTGGGGTTCGGTTCAACTTAGAATCCCTTTGCATTTGGTTGGATTGAACTCTTGTGATTTGATTCGAAATCCGTTTGAGTTTGATTTGACTCGCCATCTTTGCGGCTTGGTTTAGAACTCTTTGATTTTGATTTGGGGTCAAGCTGGTTCATGGCCTGGTTCAAGTTGCATATAGTTCCGTCCAGACTCGATTTAGCTTGAATCGGCTTATGGTTTGATCCGGCTTGGCTTGATCCTCCTGCGGTTCAGTTCAGGTTTAACCAATTTGTAGTTCAAGTTGAATTCTTTATGGTTCGGTTTAAGTCGAACCGGCTTGTGGTTTGGTTTGGCTCGAACCTCATGCAGTTCAGTTTAAGTTGAATC
>CM055064.1:24370581-24528757 GCA_029204045.2 Tillandsia leiboldiana
GTAGAGCAGAGAGAGCGATGGCAACGTCGCAGGATCTGATGGATCGAGGGGTCTGTTTTACCTAGTGACACGAGTTGATACACGGTGGGTGATGCCAAGTCGTGATTTACACGCCTGTGAACGCGTTATTTTATGGTTGAGTGTAGACAGGTCGGATGTATTTAGGCTTTGCGTGGAATTCTACTCGGCTAGTTGTTGTTATGCTGCGAGTACCTATTTGGAATCATACAGTGAGTATTTGCTTAGACGGCTGTTCAGGACACGATAGGGGCATTATGAGTCATAGGGGCCAAATGAATAAGTATGCCCGTTGTCTTTAAGATTTGCGGATTGTGTGTCCCAGTGTACTTGGAGGATTGGCGTAGTTGTGTTCCCGAGGATATTCTGATTACTCCCATGAGTGACTTGGAAGCAAGAGAAGAAACTTGTGGAGTGCTACCATGACTGTGTGATGAAGTGTAGGACAAAGTCATGATATAAAGTTTTTAGTTCAGAGGAATACCTTCTTGGGTCACACTTGCGTTGCCAAGGGGCGGCGGTGGAATCCGGCCAAATGTAACTATTGGGAATTGGCGAGATTGACAATATGGTCAAGATACGGAGCTCTTGGATGGGGCAGTGCCATGAGAGCTGGCATCTGATGCTGAGACTGGATACCAGCGCAATGCTAGTATTTCAGGGTGGGAGAGAGATCTGCGGCAGTTTTCGTGCTGACCTCCTATTAGAGCCTGTGGATTACGTGGTTTATCTGTTGGCGCATTTGGCGTAAGACCAAAAGGCCATGTGGTGCGGATAAATTGGAAACGGAGTCGTGAAGACCCGAAGTTCCCACGTATTGTAGTCATTGCCCGGGGGATTCATTTAGCGGAAACGGATTTACAAAAGGGTATATTTTTTTTTTGAAAACCTTCTTCCCCGGCGCGTACCCAGATCCGCCGCTATCTACAGGATCACTCTACAAACGGACAGAGTCTCCCCTGTATGCACGGCGTCGCGGTTTGTACAATGTTCAATAACGAGTAAACATTCAATCACAACAAAACCAAACGTATAACCCTTCACAAGGTGCAGAATAAAACTAACGGCGATTAGTTTGAAAGGATAAAACCCACAATTGTTGAAACGGCGCCCACCGGCACCCATATTTTGAAAACCCTTTTTCGAAAGCAACATAAATCAGGGGTTTGAAAACAGTGCCCACACGACACTTAGGTTTGAAATCCATTTTCGCAAACCATAAATCCACAAGGTTTTGAAACGGTGCCCAACGACACCCGAATTTTGAAATAGTAGTTTTCGCAATCTGTTTTTTATTTGCTATTTTATTTTCCAAAGCGGCCCACAGAGATGTAAAGAAAACTAAACAATTTAGTTGTCACCGTACGACATCCACCGACCCCACGAGGGTATCGAGAACATCCACAGTCTACAAATAATAAATGGAATGCGAAAGTAAAGAGTAAAATACTGTTCCGGTCTCCTGAGACCCAACACCTCTAGCCGTGGCCTCGCCGTCGCCTAACTCTCCCCCCTGTAGGACCCTGTCGCAAAGTGGGAAGTCAGCGACTAGTCATAAAAGATAATAATAAGCAGGTAAAGAAAACGTCCAACCGTAGTCTATCCGGAGCAACCACCCCTCCCCGCAAGGGAAAAGTAGAATCAAACACCTGTAAACCTGCAATACCCGATCCCGTCGGACAACTAAACCGACGAATCGCACCGCGCCAAGTCGGACAACTAAACCGAATGGGTCGCACCGCTCCCACGTCGGACAACTAAACCGACGGGTCGCACCGCTCCCACGTCGTACAACTAAACCGACGGGTCGCACCGCTCACACCTTGGCGCATACATGCCCCACAACTAAAGAGGCCCCACGCCGTCCTGTGGGTATACACGGGTCATGGACCACTTTTCCGGAAAAGCACACCCTTTGCGGTGGCCAAACCGCGGGTGCGCGTGTTGCAGCCGAGCATAGTAACGTGAACCATATATATATATATATCAATGGATGAACCGTATGAAATAACATAAACATATCCGTGCATGAGAATATAATGAAACAGTATATATATAAATCACAGCATACTCCTATACGTGCATGAGAACTATATGAAACAGTATATATATAATCACAGCATTCTCCTATACGTGCATGAGAACTATATGAAACAGTATATATATAATCACAGCATACTCCCATACGTGCATGAGAGCGACATGAACCAATATGTATGTCTAATCACGGGCACCGTAAAGCCATGACGAATAAATGATGCATCCCTACCAGGGTTTAACCCAAGTAACTTATGGATGACCCCGTCCACCATGATAGAATGAAAATGTTAAGACTTAAGAGTAAAAACCCACCTTTACGAGCGATGAACAATGCGCTAACCCCCGTGTCCCGGTGCCGCTCCCCAAAACTGCAAAAAGATCACCGGGAAGAAGTCAGCGACTACCCAACGTAAAACAAGGAACAAGAACAGATACTCGGGTCCCGTCGTGGAACGGCTCCCGGGTTCGACGGCGGCGGCGGCGGCCGAGTCGGAAACCCGAGGCGGCGGCGACCGTGCTGCCGCGGTGGCCGCACGCGTATCAGGCTCCGTGCGGTGTGTTGCCCGCACGGCTCCCTGACCGCAGGCGGCGCCCAGGTCCAGCACGGGCGCCCAGCCCGCACGCACGGGCTGCCCTGCGCGGCGCCCAGCCCAGCACGCACGGGCGGCCCGCGCGGCGCCCAGGCTCCCGCGCGGGCGCCCAGCCCGCACGCACGGGCGCCCCGCGCGGCGCCCAGGCCCGCGCGGGTGCCAGACCCGCACGCACGGGCGACCCCGCGCGGCGCCCAGGCTCCGCGGGGCGCCCAGACCCGTACGCACGGGCGACCCCGCGCGGCGCCCAGGCCCGCGCGGGTGCCAGACCCGCACGCACGGATGACCCCGCGCGGCGCCCGGGCCCGCGCGGGTGCCAGACCCGCACGCCCGGTGCCCTAGCCCTGCGCGCAAGGGTGCCTCGCGACGGCGGTGGTGCGGCCGGCCGGGGTGAACCGTCTCCCCCCCCCCCCCCCCTTCCCGTGCGACGATCCGGAAGAAAACCCTAGCTAAAAGATAATAAAAACTCACCGAACCAAAGCGCCTCCGACTCGCCGATGAAGAGGGAGGGAGAGACGAGGATTATCCCGTTCTTGCGTGCCCGGTTCCGGAGGTGTGCGGTTGTTCTTCCGTTCGTCGATTGCTCCGCCGCGGTGCCTCGCGCCGATCGGTGGGAAGAGGAGGGTTTGGGTGAGAGGAACGGTAGGAAAACTCCAAAACTAAAACCCAACACAAACGTATTAATATTAGCCGCCTCGTACACGGGAACTTAACCCTAAGTCCCAAAATACAATCAATCTCGGCGAAATGAGTTTGGGTGCGAACTGGGTCCGGTCCGCCTCGAAGAACGTGTAAGTCGCCTGAACTGCTGCCAACTTCCGGAATTTATTCTGGGAGATTCCGGGGTCAGAATCCAGATCCGATCGCGCCGCCGAAATCCATTTCGCGAGCTTTATTGTCTAAAAATACCCGCGAGCCCCGACAGTCTGCCCAAAGATAAAGAAAAATAATTCACCCCCGGACCCCTTAGTCGAAAAGTGGATTACAAGAATTTTAAAAGAAGGTCTAGAAAGGCAAATAAAGCCGCGGTTATTACACCACTCACCTCTAAAAACGAGTTTCGTCCTCGAAACTCAAACCCGGGTGGTGGTGAAGAGGTCGGGGTAGCACTCCCTCATCTTAGATTCCAGCTCCCATGTTGCTTCTCCGTTCTTCCTGGTTGCTCCAGAGCACCTTCACGTAGGGGATGACTCGGTTCCGCAGTGCTTTGCTTTCCCTTGCTAGGATACGCACGGGGGTTTCCTCGAAGCTTAGATCCTCCTTGAGCTCGAATGTGGAGACGTCCAACACGTGTGACGGGTCGGATAGGTATTTCGGAGCATGGACACGTGGAAGACGTTGTGGACCCGGTCGAGGTTAGGGGGTAGGGCAAGGCGGTACGCCACCGGGCCTATGCGCTCCATGATCTCAAAAGGCCTCACAAACCGTGGGCTCAACTTGCCCTTCAGCCCGAAACGCCTGATCCCTTTGGATGGCGAGACTCGTAAGAACACGTGTTTCCCCCACTTGAAATTCCAAATCGCGGCGCCGTCGGTCTGCGTAGCTCTTCTGTCGGCTTTGGGCGGTCAGCAACCGCCGCCTGATGAGGCGCACCTTCTCCTCAGTCTCTTCCACCAAGTCGGGTCCCAGGAATTTCCGTTTCCCCTAAGTCGTCCCAACAGATCGGGGATCGGCAGCGTCTCCCATACAAAGCTTCGTAGGGTGCCATCTGGATGCTGGCCTGGTAGCTATTGTTGTAGGCGAATTCCACGAGGGGTAGGTAGCGCGCCCAACCGACTCCCCAGTCAAGTACACAGGCGCGCAGCAGGTCCTGGAGGGTCTGAATTACTCACTCCGACTGTCCGTCCGTCTGAGGGTGGAAAGCTGCGCTGAAGTGTAGCTTGGTCCCCAGGGCTTGCTGTAGACTTTGCCAAAACTTCGAGACGAAGCGGGTGTCTCTATCCGAGGTGATCGATGCCGGCACTCCGTGCAGTCTCACGATCTCGCTGAGGTAGACTTGAGCCAACTGCTCTCTGGTCCAGGTTGTGTGGATGGGTAGGAAAAGAGCTGCCTTGGTTAGCCAGTCCACAATGACCCCGATCGGGTCGTGCCCCTGCTGTGAACGTGGGAACCCGGTGACGAAGTCCATAGTGATATGATCCCACTTCCACATCGGCACCGGTAAGGGCTGAAATCTTCCTGCAGGCCGCTGATGCTCTGCCTTTATCTGCTGGCATACCAGGCAGTGAGCAACGTGTCGTGTCACATCACCCCTTCAACTTGGGCCACCAAAAGGTCTGCTTGAGGTCCCTGTACATCTTCGTGCCCCCCCCCCCCCCCCCCCGGATGCGCCGCATAAGGGGCGCGGTGTGCCTCTGTCAGAAACTCCTCCTTCAATTCCGGCGAATCCGGTACACAGAACCGCCCACGGAACCGCAAGACACCGTCACTCTC
Source organism: Tillandsia leiboldiana (assembly GCA_029204045.2). Classification (NCBI taxonomy): domain Eukaryota; kingdom Viridiplantae; phylum Streptophyta; class Magnoliopsida; order Poales; family Bromeliaceae; genus Tillandsia; species Tillandsia leiboldiana. The sequence goes on from CM055064.1 coordinate 24,375,663, forward strand.
ACAGCCTGAAGTCATACATTATGAGAATGCTCAAAAGCTTAATCGGGGGCTACAGGTCAGTCGCATGGTATTTACAACTCTAAGGCTACCAATTTAGACCCAATCTGATACTCCCCACTACAGGGCAGAGTACTTCCTCAGTTCTCTCGACAGTCCGTTGCCTGCAGCCAACGTGCTTACCAAAAGAACAGCGGAATACCAAAGGTTTGTCGCCAACAACAAGTTGGGGACGTAATTCTTATTGGAAGGTATATCACATACCTCCCAACACAATCTCAGTGCCAAAAACATAACCTTTATCAAGGATTACTACCGCCTCGTGGTCGTAACCATCACCATGACTAACACATAGGCGAGTCCACGTCGATCCACAAAATCCGTGCAAGGGTGGGGTCAATTTGCATCCGTCCCAAAACAGGGTTACCCTCGGGTCCATGGGCCATTGAATTGCGACACGGGGACACTGAAGGATCAACAACTTGCTCAACCTCTACGCAAACTGTGAGGCCAGTGCAAGAATAGCAGTCCTCTACTGCTGTGCCATCAGCTGGACGAATCCGGCAAGAATAGTGATTTAACCTTTAACCACTGTACTGATCCGAGCACTCTGGTTCCATTGAAACACCAGGCCCCACGGCCGAAGCCATGACCTCGGCTAACCCTGCACTAACAACGATCCCGAAAACCAGAGTGCGTACGACTAATAACCGAAACAACGAGACTCAACTGTGCGAAACCCACCCGAGCTCCAAACCACTATGCCAATACCCTGCGCTCTCTCGTGAACACAAACCGTCCTAGGGGTCGTTCCTAACCAAACACCCAGGTATCGGATCGGGAAGGCAGAAATTCGTGCATCGGAGACTGTGCAATTCACGCACCGGTATGCAAATCACTAAGGTTAGATTTGCTTCCTCGCCCGTAAGCACACTAGACCGGAACGGTCGACGAGACGAAAGGTAGGGCTAAAGGCAGGAGGGCTCGCAAGGGTCTGGTAGGGTCGGGTTGCTCCGGCCCAAACGGTGCTTCTATGTAGGCAAGGGAAGGGAAGGCAAGAAGGGAAAAAAATATATATGAAATAAGTACCTGTCATTCCCTATTTCGGGACAACGCGTCGTCTGCCGGGGCGGCCGGGGGAGTCCGCCCACAATCCTTGGGCCAGCGTCGCGCCGCGTGTTGGGGTGGGGGTTTGCTGTCTAAAGAGTCCGCGCATCGTTGGTCGTCGGGCGAGTCCCTTGTCTGCACGGGGGCCGCCGCGCTCTCTGTTCCTCTTGGCGGTGGTGGCGCAGCGGCGGAGGCGGGGGTGGGCCCTTGGGGGCAGGAGAAGTAATTGTGATCTGGCAAGCCGCACCGGTTACAAAAGTGGTACCTCCAAGTGCATTCCGTCACTGGGTGCGCGCCCTTGCAGATGACGCAGGATCCCGGTTGCACGCGCGCGCTCCCCTTAAGCCCTCGTTCGTCCTCCGGTGCTTGCGTCGGGCGTGGATTTGGTCGGCTCTCTGGATCGGTGCCCCCTTGAGGGGTGGAGGCAGCAGTTCCCTTAGGCTCAGCATGTCGCGGCGCCGGGGGTCTACTGACAGCCGGCTTCAGAGGGCACTCATAACGCGTGTGGCCCGGCCTGCCACATCGGAAACAGTGTCCGTCCCGCCACGGGCAGCTCGTCATGAGGTGTGCGTTGCCGCATATGACGCACGGTTTCGGTGGCCTAGGTCTCTCCTCCGTCGTCTGCCCGAGGTTCTGCCCGGCTCTCGGGCGTTTGCTCGCCCGGCCCCTCCGATGGGGGTCCCCGGCCGACTCGGGGTAAGAGTATTCCTGCCGGGCGCGCTCTACGTTGGTGTGCACGGTCAGGTTAGTAGCCTCCTGGACGGTGGGAGGGCCCGTCGGCGGCACCCCGGGAGGGGCAACGCCTCTGCTGCCGCCCCGGAATCGGTCGACGCCCTCGAGTTCCTGTGTCAGCATGCTCAGGCGCTCCGCGAGAGTCAGCAGTTGCCCAGCCACGTCGCGCAGCTGGTTGCGGAGCAGGCGATTGGCTTCGTCGGCGATGTCCATTTCCGTCGTCGGTTGCTTGCTGAGTCGGCCCTCTATCTGGATGCACACAAAGAAGGTCGGCTTTAGTCTTTGCTAATAAGCAACGGCACATCGAACCACTTAGCGAGAGAAAGGACTCGGACTCTGACTCTGCGTCCCCGGCCGATGATCTAGTACGGGCCATGTCTGTCACACGCCACAAGAGTCAACTCTAGACCACCCTACTAACATGCAACGAACCCCCCCCTCGATCACTCGCGTCCTACTCTACTATAATCTATCCATTCCATTCCTTTGTAGTTAAGTGAGGTATTCCTGTGGACGTCGGCACCAATTGTTGTGATTGAAAGCTAAGTCTCTGATACCATCTTAATCTGTCACGCCCCGGGGGATTAATTTAGCGGAAACGGATTACAAAAGGGTATATTTTTTTTTTTTGAAAACCTTCTTCCCCGGCGCGTACCCAGATTCGCCGCATATACAGGATCACTCTACAAACGGACAGAGTCTCCCCTGTATATGCACGGCGTCGCGGTTTGTACAATGTTCAATAACGAGTAAACATTCAATCACAACAAACCAAACGTATAACCATTCACAAGGTGCAGAATAAACTAACGGCCGATTAGTTTGAAAGGATAAAACCCACAATTGTTGAAACGGCGCCCACCCGGCACCCATATTTTGAAAACCCTTTTTCGAAAGCAACATAAACTCAGGGGTTTGAAAACAGTGCCCACACGACACTTAGGTTTTGAAATCCATTTTCGCAAACCATAAATCCACAAGGTTTTGAAAACGGTGCCCACACGACACCCGAATTTTGAAATAGTAGTTTTCGCAATCTGTTCTTTTATTTGCTATTTTATTTTCCAAAGCGGCCCACAGAGATGTAAAGAAAACTAAACAATTTAGTTGTCACCGTACCGACATCCACACCGACCCCACGAGGGTATCGAGAACCATCCACAGTCTACAAATAATAAATGGAATGCGAAAGTAAAGAGTAAAATACTGTTCCGGTCTCCTGAGACCCAACACCTCTAGCCGTGGCCTCGCCGTCGCCTAACTCTCCCCCCTGTAGGACCCTGTCGCAAAGTGGGAAGTCAGCGACTAGTCATAAAAGATAATAATAAAGCAGGTAAAGAAAACGTCCAACCGTAGTCTATCCGGAGCAACCACCCCTCCCCGCAAGGGAAAAGTAGAATCAAACACCTGTAAACCTGCAATACCCGATCCCGTCGGACAACTAAACCGACGAATCGCACCGCGCCCAAGTCGGACAACTAAACCGAATGGGTCGCACCGCTCCCACGTCGGACAACTAAACCGACGGGTCGCACCGCTCCCACGTCGGACAACTAAACCGACGGGTCGCACCGCTCACACCTTGGCGCATACATGCCCCACAACTAAAGAGGCCCCACGCCGTCCTGTGGGTATACACGGGTCATGGACCACTTTTCCGGAAAAGCACACCCTTTGCGGTGGCCAAACCGCGGGTGCGCGTGTTGCAGCCGAGCATAGTAACCGTGAACCATATATATATATATATCAATGTATGAACCGTATGAAATAACATAAACATATCCGTGCATGAGAACTATATGAAACAGTATATATATAATCACAGCATACTCCTATACGTGCATGAGAACTATATGAAACAGTATATATATAATCACAGCATTCTCCTATACGTGCATGAGAACTATATGAAACAGTATATATATAATCACAGCATACTCCCATACGTGCATGAGAGCGACATGAACCAATATGTATGTCTAATCACGGGCACCGTAAAGCCATGACGAATAAATGATGCCTCCCTACCAGGTTTAACCCAAGTACACTTATGGATGACCCCGTCCACCATGATAGAATTAAATGTTAAGACTTAAGAGTAAAAACCCACCTTTACGAGCGATGAACAATGCGCTAACCCCCGTGTCCCGGTGCGCTCCCCAAAACTGCAAAAAGATCCACCGGGAAGAAGTCAGCGACTACCCAACGTAAAACAAGGAACAAGAACAGATACTCGGGTCCCGTCGTGGAACGGGCTCCCGGGTTCGACGGCGGCGGCGGCGGCCGAGTCGGAAACCCGAGGCGGCGGCGACCGTGCTGCCGCGGTGGCCGCACGCGTATCAGGCTCCGTGCGGTGTGTTGCCCGCACGGCTCCCTGACCGCGGCGGCGCCCAGGTCCAGCACGGGCGCCCAGCCCGCACGCACGGGCTGCCCTGCGCGGCGCCCAGCCCGCACGCACGGGCGGCCCCGCGCGGCGCCCAGGCTCCGCGCGGGCGCCCAGCCCGCACGCACGGGCGACCCCGCGCGGCGCCCAGGCCCGCGCGGGTGCCAGACCCGCACGCACGGGCGACCCCGCGCGGCGCCCAGGCTCCGCGCGGGCGCCCAGACCCGTACGCACGGGCGACCCCGCGCGGCGCCCAGGCCCGCGCGGGTGCCAGACCCGCACGCACGGATGACCCCGCGCGGCGCCCGGGCCCGCGCGGGTGCCAGACCCGCACGCCCGGTGCCCTAGCCCTGCGCGCAAGGGTGCCTCGCGACGGCGGTGGTGCGGCCGGCCGGGGTGAACCGTCTCCCCCCCCCCCCCCCCCCTTCCCGTGCGACGATCCGGAAGAAAACCCTAGCTAAAAAGATAATAAAAACTCACCGAACCAAAGCGCCTCCGACTCGCCGATGAAGAGGGAGGGAGAGACGAGGATTATCCCGTTCTTGCGTGCCCGGTTCCGGAGGTGTGCGGTGTTCTTCCCGTTCCTCGATTGCTCCGCCGCGGTGCCTCGCGCCGATCGGTGGGAAGAGGAGGGTTTGGGTGAGAGGAACGGTAGGAAAACTCCAAAACTAAACCCAACACAAACGTATTAATATTAGCCGCCTCCGTACACGGGAACTTAACCCTAAGTCCCAAAATACAAATCAATCTCGGCGAAATGAGTTTGGGTGCGAACCTGGGTCCGGTCCGCCTCGAAGAACGTGTAAGTCGCCTGAACTGCTGCCAACTTCCGGAATTTATTCTGGGAGATTCCGGGGTCAGAATCCAGATCCGATCGCGCCGCCGAAATCCATTTCGCGAGCTTTATTGTCTAAAAATACCCGCGAGCCCCGACAGTCTGCCCAGAGATAAAGAAAAATAATTTACCCCCGGACCCCTTAGTCGAAAAGTGGATTTACAAGAATTTTAAAAGAAGGTCTAGAAAGGCAAATAAAGCCGCGGTTATTACACGTATGGATCACTGTTGCCTCTGCAGCTTCTGGAGGCCTATATGGCTCGTCGGCGGGGTTTGTGCACAATTTGGATGCAAGTGATGGACTTCGAGCTTAAGATGGATCACGTGGGTGATCGGTGGACTCCGTCGGAGCTTTAGAAGTGGTTTCGCGCGCAATGGATATTAAAATTGGGCTCAGCGCGAAGTTTGGACAAAAGAACATCTTTCCGGATGCCTTCGGCAATTTTTAGAGTTGGAATTTGGCAAAATGGACTTCGGATTTGGATTAAGCGCGCGAAAACGATGAAAATGGACTATTCGCTTGCATTTTTCGAAGCCCGGATGACCCGGCACGGATTTCGAGGCAGAGTTACTGTTCCGGCGCGGCGGGCAGCGGCGGAGCGCGGCGGCGCGGACGCAGGCGCGGCGGCGGGCAGGCGCGGGCAGCGCACAGCGCGCGGGTAGGCGCGCAGGCAGGTGCGCGGTCCACGGGCCAGCGTGCACTGGAGGGCAGGCCACGTGGCAGCTTCTGACTCGTTGGTGTTGTGGGCGCGGTCCACGGAAAATTTGAGCGGGTGTACGGTGGACCGGGGGAGGACACGTGGCGATCTATGGTTGGCTGGTCTTCGTGCGCGCGGTCCACGGAGAGGGTGTTGGCCGCCTCGGGGCGCGTGCGTGCAGGGGTGGCAGGCGGCGTCGCATGCGCGCACGTGGGCGACTGTTGACCGAGTGCGGTCCACGTGTCGCCGCCACAGCGCGCCACGTGTCGAGCAGCGGATGGCCGGTGTGGCTGTCTGCTATTCGGGTGTCGACGTGGCGGGCCCTAGGCCTTTCGGGCTGCTACAGTGTTGGGCTCGGCCCAACACTGTTCACGCCCGGTTCCTGCGGGCGCACGGAAATTCGGCCCAAAAGCCCAATTTTGGGATTTTTGGATCTTTTCGGGGTGAGCCTATAAATAGGCCCTTTTGCTCATCATGTAGAGCCTTTTCTCGAGCCCTTTGGCCAGTGCACCCTTCACAAAAATTGTTGCTCACCTTGTCGCGCATCTTGTGAAGGAAGCTCGGGATTTTTGGGGAGTGCGGCGTCGATGACTTCGGCATCGTAGCGCAGAGCGACGTTCTTTCATCGGAGGCTTATTATCGTCGCACTTCGGTCGGAGAGGTCTACAGAGCTACCTCGACAGTTTTTTTGGACAATTTTCATGGAGTTGGATTCACGAGACGTATATCTACGATTCTTGTATTGTCCACTTTTCTAAGATTTGAGCTTTGTTTGGGGTTCTGGGTACGTTTTTAACCCCCTTTGCCGCTGATGGAATTTCTGGACAGCGACACCTTGCCGGATTTTTATCTCCGCAACCGTGCATCGGATGGCGACGTGCTTATACACTTTTTTCATCTACTCGACGCGAGGATTGTCACAGTATTTTTATTGGATTTTTCTAAGGGTTGCCCGAAGGTATATTTTTCGCCCTTTATCTGTGCATGGAAATACAGATGTGTGGTTGTGTGTTTGTGAGCGCCCTGTATTGTGGAATTTGTAACTCGGCCAACGGGGCTCGGAATTTGGCGTGCAGGTACTCCTTTCGAAGGTATCGACACGAGGAATGCGACAGTAATTTTGTTGGATTTTTCAGAATCCGTTCTGCAGGTGAAAACTGCACATCTTCAGGGCTATTTTCTGATGTTGTATATACTTGGAATATTTTTGGAATAAAAGTGTAATGATGGACCTTATTGTTGTACCCAGGGGTGTTTGCAAGTGTTGCTGGACCTGTTGGAACTGGAGAAAATTGGACATAGTGGATTCCGGGTGTTTTCAGCTATTTGAAGCCGAGGCTTTCGCGTCATGTACCGAGGGTGCTGTTTTGGCGGATTTTGGACTGTGAGCGTCTACACACTTCACCAACTTCGGCTTTGCCTGCGGAAAGCGCTTCAGGTGGGTGCTTTGTTTCCAGAACCGATGGACGGTTCTCTAATTCTGTATGTTAGGATGCATGCATGTTTAGGGTACATGGTTTATGTTTGTAAGGTATGTAAGCTTAATAATGATAATTGTTTAAATAATTGCAAGAATAGTATTTATGATGTATACTGAGGACTTGCATGATTTGGATGCTTATGTTGGTGAATAGTGTAAGCTTACCTAGGATAATGTTACCCTATGTGATTATGTAACATGCCATGTTAGCACATAGCCTTTTATGTGGTTGGTTTATGCATTGGGGCAGGATTTAGTAGCTATGTGCGGATTTGTACTCTGAGGAGTTATTATGATCGAGGATTATGGTCAGGTGTAGGCATGTGGATTACTTTGTTGTATCTTCCTTGAGGACAAATGCATGCTTGTAAGGACATATAGTTAGGCCCCCTTTTATTGCTACACTACTTATTGGAACTTGACTTAGGAGAAACCATGCTTTTCCTTTCTCCTTCTTGTTAGTCAGGTGGTCAGTGTTGCTCGGGTTCGAGCAGAGGTCTGGGTAGTGTAGTCGGGACTTTGTGTCTGGGACAGGTTGGATTAGTTGTGGGGCTTTGCGGCAACCGCGGATATTGGGCGGTTGACCGGATGCTTATCTATGCACTAGATTGGGTATCAGTTTCTCTAGTGGATGGAGTTTCCCACTTATCGTTTAGTTGCATCCGATTGAGGTCGGGTCTTTCTTTTGTGGTTGAGTTTTCCCACTTTGATCAGATTTGTGATCAAAGTCCTGCTATACAGAGATACTTGTTACTGAGATACTTTACTCGTGTGGGTCGCTCCCCTCGAGTGCCACTCCGGAGGTAGGCTTTTCGGACCCAGCCTTGTGTGCCGGTCTGATACTTATTTTAGGATGCGAGCCGTGCGGGCCGATCCCGCGGTTTCGAGCCTTGTGTGCAGATTCCGCTGAGCAGGCAATGCCAGTTTTACTGGTGGCACTAGATTGGGTTTATTGCAGATATTTGCCTTTTTGTTGCACTCGTGTCAGGGGGACCGAGTGGAGTCTAGTAGCTGTGTTTAGACCAGTGCTAGTGTTGTTGGGAACCGTTTGGGGGTTGACGGCGGTCCCAAGGTCATTGTGAGTTGTTGACTGTTGTGCGAGAGGCTTTGTGGTCTTGAGTTTATCCGTTCTGAGAGAGAGCGTGGATTTTGACTATAGCCTGCATGAGCCACTACTCGATAGCGAGTTAGCCCGTTTGGACGCCCTACGTAATTCCTGCCCGTCAGCGGGAGGTGGTTGTAGGTGGGCGCAGGTTTGACTGGACCCGATGTGGCAGTCAGCTCGATTGGGTCAATTGAGCACTTCGTGTGCGAGTGTTGCATATCTTTATCAGAGTTTTTCCTATTTGAGCATTTAGATAGAGGCATGGTAGCTGTTGAGAGTCTCCAGCTTTCCTTTTCAGTCTTTACTGCTTTGGTTATCTCATGCCTCTAGTGGACTTAGTGGGCAGATCGTCGGGCCTGGTGGCGGTACCCACTGAGGACTCCCTTTTTAGGTGTTGTTCTCACACCCGTTGGGGGTTTTCCCCCTCCCCTTCTTTTCTCTCCTTTGTTTTGCAGAGTCTTAGCGGGTGTTGCGGATTCTGCGGTTGTTGTTCGAGGCGAGGGAGTCGCGTGCTAGATCCCTACCCGTCGTTGGAGAGTAGCGGTACCCCTTCAGAGGAGATCTTCAGCAGATTAGTTATTTTATTTTTCTCTTTTGAGAGAATGATGTAGTGAGGATATATTATGTATTGTGAGACTGTACACTGTTGTATTTATTGGAGTTACCTCCCGGTTGGGTTCAGAGCTTGTATTTGAGGATATTGTATTATTATTATTTTTGGGAGGCGGACATTGTTGTATTATTTCCAGTTGTACAGTGATTGATTTTAGTTATACAGCAGATTTTTATTTATAGCTCTGATATCTGTTAGCTGTAGTACTTTTCTTGCAGGTAGGACGCTTCGCCTATGCGGAGTTTGTAGGTTTTTATAGGATCCACAAGGATCTAAATAGGTACTATCAAACAACTAGAGGGGGGGGTGAATAGGTGTAATACTTATAAAACCAAATCTCAGTGCAAAATAAAAACCAATGCGGAAAATAAAAACAGCACACCGAGATATACGTGGAAACTCCAATCCAGGAGAAAAACCACGGGACCAACACACAATAACAATCCACTAAGAATAGAAGAATAACAAAGTGATTACCGACTCCACGGACTCAAACCCCTCCTTCAGCTTCTTCGGACCTTGCGCTGACCGGTTGGATATCCACGCAATAACAATCCCTAAGAAAAGAAGAATAACAAGGTGATTACCGTCTCCACGGATTTAACCCCTCCTTCAATTTCTTGGACCTCGCGCTCCACCGTTTGCACATCCACTGCGCACGTTCGAATCCACGAACGCCACTCGAATCCACGAGCACACGTTTCGAATCCACGAAACGCCTTTAGCACACCGAATCCACGATGCCACGTCGAATCCACGACGCAAACTCAGTCGATAAGAATATTGACTTCGATGGTGATCCTTTGCTTAGATTCTCATTGAGGAACCGTAGAAGAAATCTCTAAGCAAAGATTAGATCAATTCGACAAAAGATATGTTCTTGAAAGAACCGTCGAATTGACCTAAAGGAGGCTCAAAAAGAAGAACGATAAGAACCTAGCCTCTAGGGTTGCTCTCAAGTGTTTTATAAATTGATCGGCCGTAGCTCCCACGTTTTTGAGAAACCCTAAATGTCTATTTATAGTTTAGAAACCTTTGGAAAGAGATAAGAATCAAAAACTTACCTTATCTGGAAATTTTCAGGATGGCGATCCGGATCGGATTTACTGCGATCCGGATCGTCGTAGCGAGTTAGACAATTCCAGAAAAACAAGGGTTCGGGATCCGGATTGTAATGCACGATCTGGATCGTTCATGTATTCCAGCAAATTCCCATGTTCGGGATCCGGATCGAAATGGACTCTGATCCGGATCGGATTTGCCAATGAACAAGCACCCTTCGGGATCCGGATTGGACTGTCTGATCCGGATCCTGAACATGTCCCATGTCCAGTTTTTGATTTTTATGCAATTAAAAATTCATCCAAGTGTTTCTACACTAAAAGAAAGTATTTGGATCACCAAAATTATTTAGATAACCATACCTGATCCTTCTGAATACTTTCTTCTTGAGATTGATGTAACTGATCCACAATTCTTCAACTTCAATCTTCAAGACTCAAGACACTGAGTGTCAACTTGAGCTCTTGTTGAATCTTCTCTAAGTCTTTGATTGCTGATTGACAATTTGATCCCTTTAAGACTCCGACTCAACTCACTGACTTGACTCACGAAATATGCCAACACCAAAATGCCGTAACAGAGTTTGGCATAGGTGGCGGATATGTTGGCGAGCCCGGGTCACAGTTTCGACCCCTGGGCGTGACAAGGAGTGCTGTCTGGGGTTGAGTTTGATGATTCCACAGCTGGCGCTGTGTGGACTGTGATGACCCGGATTTCTGCAGAGACTTTTGTAGCGTTAACAGTGACTACAGGAAGCTTACACGGTGTAATGGAGCTAGTAGTGTCGAAATCGGACCTCAGAAATGGACCCAGCGCGAAAATCGGATTAAATTGGCTTTTCCGGGGACTTCCGGCAAAATTTCGGATGAGAATTTGGCAAAACGGATAGCGGATTTGGACTCAGTGCGCGAAAATGATCAAAATGGGCTATTCACTTGATTTTTTTCACCAAAATTACTGTTCACGCCGAAACAGTAACTCCGGCGCGGCGGCGGCGACCGGCGACCGGCGGAGCACGGCAACGCAGTGGCGGCGCAGCGGCGGAGCGCGACGGAGCGCGGCGCGGGCAGCGCGGGCAGGTGCGGGCAGGCGCGCAGGCGGGATGGTCCACGGGCAAGGCGTGCACCGGGAGCACGGAAGGTTGAGCGTGCCACGTGGCAGCTCCTGATTGGTTGGACGGTGTCAAAGGAGGCGGCTGGACGGTGACACGTGGCAGCGTGCGATTGGTCGACACATTCCGGAAGACCCGGCGCGTAGACCGAAAGCGTGGACCACGTGAACCGCGTGGGGTACACGTGGCACGATCCGATTGGCGGGTGAACGCCGCCCACGTGCTTGTGGCACGCGGAACACATGGGCGGCGGGGACACGTGGCAGTTTCCTAGGAGGCTTGCATGGCTGTTTTGTGTTTTGGGACACGTGGCGCGCCATGGATGGCCAGTTTTGCTGTTTCCTATTTTGGCCCGGATTTTGTGTGGAGCCCGAATGGATTTGGCCCATTTCAAATGCCTATTTAAGCCATCTCTCTCTCTCTCTTTGCAATTTTCAGATTTTAGAGAGAGAATGTGAGCTTGTGGCCTTATGGAGAGTTGTTCCCCTCTCTGTCCTCTACCTCTTCGGTAAGTTTCAGAATTTTTGGAGTTGCCGACTGCGAGTTATCTGCGACACGGCGCGCTTCGACAATTTCCATTTTCAGGCCCGTTTCCATCGCAGTTCAGTCAGAATTTTTTCGAGCGCAAACCAGGAGGAATTTTTAGGCGATTTCTTTGACAGTGTGTTCCTAAGAGGTAAGGCTTCGATTTTCATGTTGATTGTTTTGCTACTTTTTCGGTTTTTGGCATGGTTCCCGAGGCATCATTTGACCCTATTTTCTGTGATGGAATTCCTGGACAGCATGGGCTTGTTGATTTTCTATCTTGGGCTACGAGCATCGGATCAAGGCGTATAAGTACTCGATTTCAATCTACTCGTCGCAAAGAACGCAACCGTAATTTTTCTGGATTTTTCAAAGCACTGTACAGAGGTGAAATTCCCTCTTTTTTCTGTGCTGTTGCGAAAAACAGCAAATACTGTATTTGGAATTTGTGTTTACACCGGGTGCGTTGTTCTGTATAGTTGTGGACTGTTTTCGGCGAGTTGCGGAGTTGGAGGGTTGTGGACAGAGAGGAGGCTATTTGGGTGTGGATTTGCGTGCCAGGTGGGTGGTTGTTGCTTACCTCTTACTGCGATTTACTCACTAGGACTATTAGAGAGACCCTAATTTATTTGGCACCCCATTAGGAATCATGCTTAAATAAATGATCCTGATTAACCATTGGCCTATTTGGTGGGATTGATATACTATGATGGTGATTTGTTAGCACATAGACTTTTATGAAAGTTGATTAAATGGATTATTCGTTGGGACAAGATGACATATCTATGTGCAGGTGCTATTTTGATGATTTATTGTGAATCATGGATTATAGACATGTGTATTTGGTTAGTGATGTTGGCATGATGGTTATATCTATGCGGAGCTATTATTTGATACACATGTGGAGCTACTATTTGATACACGTTCTTTTATCTTGCATGAGGACTTTTACATGCTTGTATGGACATCTAGATAGGCCACTATTTATTGCTACACTATTATATTGGGACTTGACTTAGGAGAAACCAAGATTCTTTCCTTTCTCCTTTTTATTTAGACTTTTGATTCATGTTGCTCGGGTTTGAGCAGGGGATTAGGATAGTGTAGTCGGAACTTTGGAGTCTGGGATAGGTGGTACTTGATTGTTTATTTGGTGGGGGGATTGCGGCAACCGCGGATAGTAGGCAGTTGACCGGATATTGATTATTTTACCTGATGGTGGATTATGGGGCATTGTGGTAACCGCGGATATTAGGCGGTTGACCAGATGTTGGTTATTTTATCAGATTTAGACTTATGGGGTATTACGGCGATCGCGGACATTGGGCGGTCGACCGGATGTTTATCTTTGCATCAGATTGGGGGAATCGGGATTTCATTAGTGGAGGGATTTGTTCCACTTTGATCATAGTCATTATCCAGTCCTGCTTTTATGATACTTATGACATTGATACTTTCCTCGTGTGGGTAGCTCCCCTCGAGTGCCACTCCGGAGCGTGCGGGGTACCAAATAGGTACCGGACGGCTTTGACTCATTGCTATCACATCGACGCGGCTATATTTGCCCGATGATGAGGGCGGCAGCAGGCGGTACCAGTTTTTACTGGTGGCTAGATTGGGTTTATTTGGACAGATACTATTTCTGATGCATACATACAGTCATACCCTTTGGCACTGCATTTAGAGGCATACTAGTGGTAGTTTTCCTGTTTCAACAGCTTATTTACCTTACCACTTTACCTTTTCCTTTGCCTCTGGTAGACTTAGTGGGTACGTCGGAGTTTGAGGCTTTACCCACAGGGAGAGGCTACTGGTTTACTAGTGGTTCTCACCCCCTTTGTTGTTTCTTCTTCTCCTTCCCTTTGTTTTCCAGAGTCTTCTGCGGGGGCTGCTGGACCATCGGCAGCTGATCGAGGTAAGGGGATCGCTGAGTAGATAGATCTCCTGTGAGGCTGAGAGCTGCTGTTAGACAGATATTGCACCTATTTTTACTCAGACTGTAGTAGTTTACTTTTATTTTGGGTCTGGCTTTGGCCAGCTGGGTGTATTATTTTGGTGAGCAGGGAGTTTATTGTATTTATTACAGCTTTATTTTATTTTCAGTCTGAGATATTATGTAGTTCTTTTTAGTTCAGCTCTGTATTATGCTCTTTTATTGTACATCTTATATCTGAGCAGGTTACCGACGCTTCGTGTACATGGAAAATTCCGTGTGCACGGCGGATCTGTTGGCGAGCCCGGGTTCTGGTTTCCACCCGGGGCGTGACATGGACTGTTGAGGTAAACATGGCTTGTGGTTGTGTCCCTAAGGGTTCCTTTGGATGATAGACCGCGGCTGAGTAGTTCACTCGGATGGTCAGGATTCGGGAGTGACCGAGTGAGGACCCCTCCTTGTTAGGCTCTTTTCTCTTATTGGGTGATAGTGTGGGTACGCTTCGAGTTGCCTTGGTTGAATTGACACAGGATGTGGTTTGGTGCGTGTTGCACTGGTGGTTATTTTGTTTCCCCCAACTTTTTTTTTGATGGAGCCCTGTGGTGTTTCATGTCCCAGCTCAGGGGTGTTTTGCTTTTGGATCCCTCGCCCGTGATTGACTCGCACCATTTGAGAGCTAAGAGTGTTTGGAGTACGAGGGACGCCCGTTGCGAATTTTGGTTCGTGAGGTGAGAGAATTGCGCAATCGGGCTATGCCGTATTGGTTGTTGCTGTTGTTGTTGTTGTTGAGGAGTAATCACGGGGAGTGAGTGGTGACTTAGGAGCTGGAAATGATGATGTTGAGTACTTACCCTTGGTGTTTGTGACTCCTGGTGGAATTGAGCTAGTTTCGAGGATGAAACTTTCTTTTAGTGGGGGAGGATGTGAGGACCGGAAATTCCCACTTATGGATTACGGTTACATCTACGGCTTCTGGAGGCCTACTGTGACACCCCCGGAATTTGGATTAGTCCTATATATAAATGATATAATAGGACTAAAATCTCTAACCCGGCTATAGCATTTTGGATGGTAGGAAGATCCAAGAGGAACATGAGAGTTAAGCGTGCCAGAGCTAGAGTAGTTCTAGGATGGGTGACCCCCTGGGAAGTGGGGCGTCACAGTTTGTATCAGAGACATTCACCAGCCGGAAATGTGAGATGAGTCTCGGCTGAGCCAGGGTTATATAGCGGGTAGAGCGAGGCTCCTCGGCTAATAACCGTTGTGAGTGGAGTGCAGCTCCTCACAAGGTCGGCTAAGGCTAGCGAGACGAGTCTCACATCGCCTGGTGCTTGTGAGTGTGCTTAAGCCTGACGTGCACGTCAGGGCTTAAAGGGGGGAAGAATGTGACACCCCCGGAATTTGGATTAGTCCTATATATAAATGATATAATAGGACTAAAATCTCTAACCCGGCTATAGCATTTTGGATGGTAGGAAGATCCAAGAGGAACATGAGAGTTAAGCGTGCTAGAGCTAGAGTAGTTCTAGGATGGGTGACCCCCTGGGAAGTGGGGCGTCACAGTTGGATAATCCACACAGAGTCGAAAAGAACCATCCATCTCGGGTCCTTGGCTCGGCTCGGCTCTCCAAAAAAATCTACGGGAGCACCGGTCTCGATCACAAGGGTCGCCTCAAGTCGGATGTCCTAAACAAGTCCAAAACGGCCTATTAATAACCTCCAAGCACTAAGCTTAGTGTTTTCACGTGTGCGCAAAAGCGCCAACGAAAGACGACGAACTTCCACGATTCGTGGCCTGGATCGTCAAGGGTTTACCCAAAACCCCTCCATGATGGAAGGATTCCATTTAAATCCCCCACCAAAATTACTAATGTAATTGTTTCTCTTTTTGCCTCAAAAGTCCTCGACCGTTTGACGGAATGTCTGATACCACTGTGACGCCCCACTTCCCAGGGGGTCACCCATCCTAGAACTACTCTAGCTCTAGCACGCTTAACTCTCATGTTCCTCTTGGATCTTCCTACCATCCAAAATGCTATAGCCGGGTTAGAGATTTAGTCCTATTATATCATTTATATAGAGGACTAATCCAAATTCCGGGGGTGTTACATTCTTCCCCCCTTTAAGCCCTGACGTCCACGTCAGGCTCAAGCACACTCACAAGCACCAGGCGATGTGAGACTCGTCTCGCTAGCCTTAGCCGACCTTGTGAGGAGCTGCACTCCACTCACAACGGTCATTAGCCGGGGAGCCTCGCTCTACCCGCTATATAACCCTGGCTCAGCCGAGACTCATCTCACATTTCCGGCTGGTGAATGTCTCTGATACCAACTGTGACGCCCCACTTCCCAGGGGGTCACCCATCCTAGAACTACTCTAGCTCTAGCACGCTTAACTCTCATGTTCCTCTTGGATCTTGCTACCATCCAAAATGCTATAGCCGGGTTAGAGATTTAGTCCTATTATATCATTTATATAGAGGACTAATCCAAATTCCGGGGGTGTTACACCTACGAGGTGTGTCGGCGGTGTTTGTGCACAATTTGGACACAAGTGTTGGACTTCGGGCTTAAAATGGATCACGTAGGTGATCGGTTGACCCCGTCGGATGTTTAGAAGTGGTTTCGCACAAAACGGATATCAAATTTAGACTCAGCGCGAAATTTAGATTAAAAACTCCTTTCTGGATGCTTTCGGCAATTTTTAGAAATGGAATTTGGCAAAACGGACAGCGGATTTGGATTCAGCGCGCGAAAACGATCGAAATGGACTATTTACTTGTATTTTTCGGAGTCCGGATGCAAAGGCATGTTTTTCGAGGCTTGTGGGGCACTATTTCGGCCGGCGGCGGCGGAGCACGGCGGTGCAGCCGCAGGCAGCGCGGCGGGCAGAGGCGCGGGCCGCCCGGTCCACGCGGCGGGCGTGCACCGTGGGCTGGACGCGTGGCGGCTCCGGAGTGGGCCGGTCCCCGGGGCGCGGTCTACGGAGAGCGCGGGGTGTATGGTGCACTGGGGGCGGACACGTGGCAGCTGGCTACGGGTTCGGTGCATCAGCGTGCGTGCACCGGGCGCAGCGAGTGGAGGGTCATACACGTGGCGCCTCCCTATTGGTGGGCAGCTGGCCGTACGCCCGCGGGGAAGGCGCGCGACGTGCACAGGGCAGGCACGGTCGGCGCCACGTGGCGCGACCGCAGCGGCCGGCGCCGCTGTGCGCTGTGCGGCGTGCCACGTGGTAGGCAGGGATTGGCTGGCGCCGGTGTTTCCCGTTCTGGGGACACATCAGGTATTTTCCGAAATGTTTTTATGGTTTTGGTTCTTTGATGCTATCCGAGAACGGATTCATGGAGGATTTCGACCCCTTCGAGCCCTCTGCTCGAAGAGGGCTGAGATGGAGAATTGATCTCCAAGCAGAGAAGATTGCACCTGTCGATTCCCGGATTTTTTGGCAACACGCATTTCGAGATTTCCATTTTATCGGCGCGGCGCGATGTTTCTTCTTCGGTGTTCAACTCCATCGCATTTTGGTGCACGTGCTCCCCGGCCTACTCCGACCTCCGTTTCAGGCGATTCTTGTGCCGTTGGAACGGCGACAGACAAGGCTTCGATCTTGGTAAGCTTCCCCTCATTTCACGCTTTTTGAGGTGTTTTTCAGAGTTTACTGTGACCTTGTTTGCTGTGGTTGGGTTTTGGACAGCGGTACGGTCTTTTGGCGATATCTCCGCGCTCAGGCATCGGATTGAGGCGTGCCTATACACTTTTTGCATCTACGCGTCGCAAGGATCATCGTCGTATTTTTCTAGGATTTTTCTGAGATTTTCCCGAAGGTATATTTTTCCCTCTTTACTGTCCATGGAGTTACAGATGTGTTGTTGTGAGGTTGTGTGCACCCTGTATTGTGGAATTTGTAACTCGTCCTACGGGGCTCGGAATTGGACGTGCAGATACTCGTTTCGAAGGGCTCGACACGATGATTGCGACTGTATTTTTGTTGGATTTTTCAGAGTCCGTTCTGCAGGTGAAAATTGCACATCTTCGGGACTGGTTTCAGCAGATGGTGTATAGTGTGATATTTTTAGCATAAAGTGTAACTTTGGACCTTTTGTTGTACCCAGGAAGGTTCACGAATGTTTTTGGAACACTGCTAGGAGCCGAGGTTGACGCGACATGTACCGTGGCTACGGGTTCAGCAGATATGGTTAGCAAGTGGCCACGCTCTTCACCGACCCCAGGTTTGCCTTGGATTGAGCACTTCATGTGGGTAAGCTTAATATTGGTAACTGTATAAGGATTGATAAGGTTTTTATGTTATGGTGAATGTAAGTGCACTTGTGGGGATGTCACCCCTCTATGACTGATAGCAGGCATATTTGATGTACAACCGATATGAGCGAGAGGTAAGCAAGGAATGGCCGACTCGGGTGAGATTGGTATACCATAGTAGGAATACTTTAGCATGCTTTGCTAATATATGTTTCACCCACTTTTATCGTTTCTAAGGACAAAAGCATGCTTGTATGGACATGTAGTTAGGCCATCTTTTACTGCTGCACTACATATTGGAACTTGACTTAGGAGAAACCATGTTATTCCTTTTCTCCTTCTTTGTTAGTCAGGCGGTCTGTGTTGCTCGGGTACGAGCAGGGGTCTGTGGTAGTGTAGCCGGGACATTGGTGTCAGGGGCGGGTTGTGCTGGATTGCGGTTGGCAGGGTTTTGCGGTGACCGCGGACTTTGGGCGGTTGACCGGAGGTCGGCTATAGGACTTGGTTATAGACGGCAGGGTATTGCGGCAACCGTGGATATTGGGCAGTTGACCAGATATTTATTTATGCACCAAATTGGGTATCAAATTTCCCTTGTGGGCGGAGTTTCCCACTTATCGAGTACTTTTGCATCTGATTGAGGACAGAGGCTTTCTTTAGTGGTTGAGCTTTCCCACTTTGATCAGAGTCATGATCCAGTCCTGCTATATTATGATACTGGTTACTGAGAGATACTTTACTCGTGTGGGTCGCTCCCCTCGAGGGGCACTCCGAAGTGTGCGACCGGACGGATTGAGGCCAGTTTGTTACTTAGTTTTGTATGCGATCGGACGGTTCGAGGCCGATCTGTTACTTACTTTGGGATGCGACCGTACCGGTCCAAAGTCGGTCTGTATCCCACGATTGAGTTCTTGAGTTCGACAGCAGAGCAGGCAGTGCCAGTGATTACTGGTGTATCGATTGGGTTATTACATGCATTTACTTTATTATTGCACTCGTGTCTGGGGGACCGAGTGGAGTCTAGTAGCTGTATTTAGACCAGTGCTAGTGTTGTTGGGAACCGTTTGGGGATTGACGATGGTCACGAGGTCGTTGTGAGTTAGTCGACCGTTGTGCGAGAGGTTGGTGATCTTGAGATTATCCGTTCTGAGAGAGAGCGTGGATTTTGACTATAGCCTGCATGAGCCACTACTCGATAGCAAGTTAGTCCGTTTGGACGCCCTACATGATTCCTGCCCGTCAGCGGGAGGTGGTTGTAGGTGGGCGCAGGTTGACTGGACCTGATGTGGCAGTCAGCTCGATTGGGTCGATTGTGCACTTCATGTGCTAGTGGTTGCATACCATTCTTTGATTCTCCCCTCTTGAGCATTTAGATGGAGGCATAGTAGCTGTTGAGTGTCATCAGCGTTCTTGTTCAATTCTCACGGCTTTGGTTAGTTTATGTCTCTTGAGGACTTAGTGGGCAGACCGTCGGGTCTGGCGGTGGTACCCACTGAGAACTCCCTTTTTGGTGTAGTTCTCACACCCTTTGGGGGTCTTCCCCCTCCTTTTTCCTTCCTCTCATTTGTTTTGCAGAGTCTTAGCGGGTGTTGCTGATTCCGCGGTTGTTGATCGAGGCGAGGGAGTCGCGTGCTAGATCCTTACCCGTCGTTGGAGAGTAGCGGTACCCCTTCAGAGGAGGGCTTCAGTAGATTAGCTCTTTTGTTTTCCTCTTTTGAGAGACTCATGTAGTAAGGATATGATATGTATTGAGAGCCTGTACACTGATGTATTTATTGGAGATATCTCCCTGTTGAGTTTTGAGCTTTGTATATGAGGATATTGTATGATTATCATTTTTGGGAGATGGACATTGTTGTATTATTTCCAGTTGTACAGTGGTTGATTTTAGTAATACAGCAGATTTTCATTTATAGCTCTGATATCTGTTAGCTGTAGTACTTTTTTGAAGGTAGGACGCTTCGTACACTCCGGAGTGGCACTCGAGGGGAGCGACCCACACGAGTAAAGTATCTCTCAGTAACCAGTATCATAATATAGCAGGGCTGGATCATGACTCTGATCAAACTGGGAAAGCTCAACCACTAAAGAAAGCCTCGGTCCTCAATCAGATGCAAAAGTACTCGATAAGTGGGAAACTCCGCCCACAAGGGAAATCTGATACACAATTTGGTGCATAAATAAATATCCGGTCAACCGCCCAATATTCGCGGTTGCCGCAATACACTGCCGTCTATAACCAAGTCCTATAGCCGAGCTCCGGTCAACCGCCCAAAGTCCGCGGTCACCACAAAACCCTGCCAACCGCAAGCCAGCACAACCCGTCCCTGACACCAATGTCCTGGCTACACTTCCCCAGACCCCTGCTCGTACCCGAGCAACACAGAACGCCTGACTAATAAAGAAGGAGAAAAGGAATAATATGGTTTCTCCTAAGTCAAGTTCCAATATGTAGTGCAGCAGTAAAAGATGGCCTAACTACATGTCCATACAAGCATGCTTTTGTCCTCAGAAATGATAAAAGTGGGTGAAACATATATTAGAAAAGCATGCTAAAGTATTCCTACTATGGTATACCAATCTCACCCAAGTAGGCCATTCCTTGCTTACCTCTCGCTCATATCGGTTGTACATCAAATATGCCTGCTATCAGTCATAGAGGGGTGACATCCCCACAAGTGCACTTACATTCACCATAACATAAAAACCTTATCAATCCTTATACAGTTACCAATATTAAGCTTACCCACCTGAAGTGCTCAATCCAAGGCAAACCTGGGGTCGGTGAAGAGCGTGGCCACTTGCTAACCATATTTGCTGAACCCGTATCCACGGTACATGTCGCGCCAACCTCGGCTCCTAGCAGTGTTCCAAAAACATTCGTGAACCTTCCTGGGTAAAACAAAAGGTCCAAAGTTACACTTTATGCTAAAAATATCCCAGTATACACCATCTGCTGAAACCAGTCCCGAAGATGTGCAATTTTTACCTGCAGAACGGACTCTGAAAAATCCAACAAAAATACAGTCGCGATCGTCGCGTCGAGCCCTTCGAAACGAGTATCTGCACGTCCAATTCTGAGCCCCGTAGGCCGAGTTAAAAATTCCACAATATAGGGTGCACACAACCTCACAACATCACATCTGTAACTCCATGCTTAGTAAAGGGGGAAAAATATACCTTCGGGAAAATCACAGAAAAATCCCTAAAAAATACGACGATGATACTTGCGACGCGCAGATGCAAAAAGTGTACAGGCACGCCTCAATCCGATGCCTGAGCGCGGAGATATCGCCGAAAGACCGAACCGCTGTCCAAAACTCAACCACAACAAACAGGGTCACAGTAAACTTGGAAAAACACCTAGAAAAGAGTGAAATGTGGGGAAGCTGGAAATAACAAGATCGAAGCCCTGTTTGTCGCCGTTCCAACGGGACAAGAATCGCCTGAAACGGAGGTCGGAGTAGGCCGGGGAAGCTCATGTACCAAAATGCGACGGAGAAGAACACCGAAGAAGAAACGTCGCGCCGCACCGGTAAAATGGAAATCTCGAAATGCGTGCCGCCGAAAATTCCAGGAATCGACAGGTGCAATCTTCTCTGCTTGGAGATCAATTCTCCTTCCCAGCCCTCTTCGAGCAGAGGTCTCGAAGGGGTCGAAATTCTCCATGAATCCCTTCTCGGATAGCATCAAAGAGCCAAAACCATAAAAAAATTTCGAAAAATACCCGATGTGTCCCCAGAATAGGAAACACCGGGGCCAGCCAATCCCTGCCTGCCACGTGGCAAGCCGCACACTGCACAGCGGCGCCGGCCGCTGCGGTCGCGCCACGTGGCGCCGACCCTGCCTGCCCCGCGCACGTCGCGCGCCTTCCCCGCGCGCGTACGACCACCTGCCCACCTGCCCTGCACAGTACCCCGACCAATAGGGAGGCGCCACGTGTATGACCCTCCACTCGCTGCGCCCGGTGCACGCACGCAGATGCTCCGAACCTGTAGCCAGCTGCCACGTGTCCGCCCCCGGTGCACCATACACCCCGCGCTCTCCCTAGACCGCGCCCCGCGGACCGGCTGTGAGAACCTGGACCCCCGCAATGTGATTACTGGTTGATCAGCAGCTCCTGGAGGCCTATGTGGCTTGTCGGTGGCGTTTGTGCACCAATTGGACACTAGTGTTGGACTCAGTGTGATTAATGGATCACGAGAGCAGTCTGATCACTCCGTCGAATGCTTAGAAGTGGTTTCGCGCGCAATGAATATTAAAATTGGACTCAGGGCGAAGTTTGGATAAAGGATCACCTCTCCGGTTGCCTTCGGGAATTTTTAGAGTTGGAATTTGGCAAATCGGACTTCAGAATTGGACCCGGCGCGGAAATCGAATCAAGTGGGCTATCCGGGGGCATTCGGCAAATTTTCGGATGAGAATTTGGAGAAACGGACATCGTTTTTGGATTCAGTGCGCGAAATCGTTGAGAATGGCCTATTTACTTGTTTGATTTGGAGCCCGGTAGAGTTGCACGTTTTTCGAGGCGTGGCGAGACCGCGCGGATCCCGAGGGGCGGCTCGGATCCCGAGGTGGCGCGGCGGCTCGTTGCCCGAGGCGCGCAGCAGGCGCGCTGGCACGCGCTAGGGAAGCGTGCCCGCCTGCGCGGGGGGCGCGCGGGGGCCGCCGCGTGGGGGGCACGCGCCCGTGTGGCGCCCCTGTGTCCCGCGCCTACGCGGGGCACGGTGTCACGCGCCCGTGTGGCGCGCAAGTTGCGTGCCCGCGTGGCGCGCATCGGTGGGCGCCACGTGGCGCGCTGGGCGCTTGCGTGGATCCGGTGCACGCGCCCAGCTTCGTGGACCGGTGGGTTGGGGCTCCCCATTGGCTGGCGCCGTGGACGGGATCCGTGGACCGGGTCCGCGGACCACCCTCCCTCATCTTTTTCTTCTTCTTCTTCTTTCTCCCCCGCGCCATTTCTCTTCTTCTTCTCCTTTTCTTCTCCACCCGAGCGCGAGAGGGAGAGTGGGAGAGGGGAGTTCGTAGGGTGCGGCGGCGCGTCGGCGACCTCGTGGAGCGCGCTAGGCGTCCCATTTGGCCAGATGGGCGGGCGGTGCAGTCGAGGTAGGTCCCGCGCGGTATTTTTGCGGTATTTTTGGCACAGTTTTGTGGCGTTCTTTTGGACATTGGACTGACCCCTTGTTCTTATCGGTGTTGGGACCGTATTTTTACTGCTCCGTGTTGCGTGCGGACTCCGGCGGCGTGCACCGTTTTGCGTGCGGACTCCGTTTTACGTGCGAACTCTGGCATCGTGCTCCGTTTTGCGTGCAGATTCGAGGTACGTGCACCATTTTGCGTGCGGGTTTTTAATAGCGTACATCGTTTTGCGTGCAGGTTTGGTGGCCGCGCATTGTTATGCGCGAGGACTCGTGTGTGTGCACCGTTTTGCGTGCAACTTGGTGTACGAGACTCGGATTGGGGTGTGCCTTTATACTCTTTGGATCTACGCGTCGCAAGGATTACCGTCGTGTTCTTCGGGGAATTTTTTGAGATTCGCCCGAAGGTATACTTCTTTTCCCTTTACTGTGCAGAGTATTACAGTTGTGTTTGTTGTGGACTTTCGCGCTCACCGCGTTGTGGAATTTGTAACTCGGCCTCCGGGACTCGGATTTTGACATGCAGGTACTCGTTTCGAAGGTATCGACACGAGGAACGCGACAGTATTTTTGGTGGATTTTTCTGAGTCCGTTCTGTAGGTGAAAATTGCACATCTTTGGGGCTGGTTTTAGCAGATGGTGTATACTTGGATATTTTATCATAATGTGTAACTTAGGACCTCTTGTTGTACCCAGGAGGATTCGCGAGTGTTTTCGGAACACTGCTTGGAGCCGAGGTTTGCGCGACATGTACCATGGATACGAGTTCAGCTGATTGTGCGTGCAAGTGGCCACGCTCTTCACCGACTCTAGGTTGGCCTTGGATTGAGCACTTCAGGTGGGTAAGCTTAATATCAGTAACTGTGTAAGGCAATGATAAGATCTTTATGGACGACTATGTTATGACGAATATACGCGTACTTATGGAAATGTCACCCCACTACGACTGATATCATGCATGTTTAATGTACAACCCATATCTAGCATCGAGAGGAAAAACTTGAATAATGGCCTAGCTCATACAGATTGATATGCTTTGGTAATGATCTTTTAGCACGCCAGGTTGCACATAGTCTTTTATGATATGACTACTCGATGGAGTAGGGGGCTATATCTATGTGCGGGTATTATTATGATCATTCTGTTGATGGACCTGGATTGTGGACAGGTTTAGTTCTTTAGGGATTCCGGCATGTTGTTTATTCCTAGAGGATCTATTATTATGCTTTACCCCCTTTCATTTCCTTGAGGACATTTGCATGCTTGTATGGACATGTAGTCAGGCCATCTTTTATTGCTACACTATTTATTGGAACTTGACTTAGGAGAAACCATGCTTTTCCTTTCTCCTTCTTTGTTAGTCAGGTGGTCAGTGTTGCTCGGGTTCGAGCAGGGATCTAGGTAGTGTAGTCGGGACTTGGTGTCTGGGACAGGTTGGACTAGTGTGGGGCTTTGCGGCAACCGCGGATATTGGGCGGTCGACCGAATATTTATTCATGCAACAGATTGGGTATTTGGTTTCCTTTGTGATTGAGCTTTCCCACTTTGATCGGAGTGTGCGACCGTGCCGGTCAGGAGCCGGTCTATCACTTATGTGGGTGCGACCGTGCCGGTCAGGAGCCGGTCTATCATTAATTTGTGTGCGACCGTGCCGGTCAGGAGCCGGTCTATCACTTATGTGGGTGCGACCGTGCCGGTCAGGAGCCGGTCTGTCACTTATTCGGGTGCGACCGTGCCGGTCAGGAGCCGATCTATCACCTAATTTGGGCGCGACCGTACCGGCCAGTAGTCGATCTGTCACCTATTTTGGGATGCGACCGTACCGGTCAGTAGTCGGTCAGTATTCCCGCAGATGAGTTCGACAGCAGGTATGCTGTACCAGTATTTCTGGCGTCACTAGATTGGGTCTATTACAGACGTTTACTTTACTGTTACACTCGTGTCAGGGGGACCGAGTGGAGTCTAGTAGCCGTGTTTAGACCATTGCTAGTGTTGTTGGGAACCGTTTGGGGATACGGTGGTCCTAAGGTCATTGTGAGTTGTTGACCGTTGTATAGGCATGCATAGGCAGGTATAGCAGGCATAGGCAGGCAGGCAGGCATGGCAGGCATAGGCAGGCATGGCAGGCATAGGCAGGTATAGCAGGCATAGGCAGGTATAGCAGGCATAGGCAGGCAGGCAGGCATGGCAGGAATAGGCAGGCATGGCAGGCATAGGCAGGCATGGCAGGAGTAGGCAGGTATAGCAGGCATAGGCAGGCAGGCAGGCATAGCAGGCAGGCAGGCATGGCAGGCATAGGCAGGCATGGCAGGCATAGGCAGGCATGGCAGGCATAGGCAGGCATAGCAAGCATAGAGGCTTGATAGCTGTTGAGAGTCTCCAGCTTCCTTATTTCAGTCTTTACGGCTTTGGTTAGTTTTTGTCTTTTGAGGACTTAGTGGGCAGACCGTCGGGTCCGGCGGTGGTACCCACTGAGAACTCCCTTTTTGGTGTAGTTCTCACACCCTTTGGGGGTTCTCCCCCTCCTTCTTTTCTTCCTCTCCTTTGTTTTGCAGAGTCTTAGCGGGTGTTGCTGATTCTGCGGTCGATGATCGAGGCGAGGGAGTCGCGAGCTAGATCCCTACCCATGTTTGGAGAGTAGCGGTACCCCTTCAGGGGAGAGCTTCAGTAGATTAGTTGTTTTATTTTCCTCTTTTGAGAGACTGATGTAGTGAGGATTTTATTTGTATTGAGAGCCTGTACACTGATATATTTATTGGAGGTATCTCTCGGTTGAGTCTCGACCTTTGTATATGAGGATATTGTATGATTATCGTTTTGGGAGATGGACATTGTTGTATTATTTTCAGTTGTACAGTGGTTGATTTTAGTTATACAGCAGTTTTATCTTATAGCTCTGATATCTGTTAGCTGTAGCACTTTTCTTGCAGGTAGGACGCTTCGCCTATGCGGAGTTTGGCATAGGTGGCGGATCTGTTGGCGAGCCCGGGCCTCTGCCCGCCGCGCTGCCCGCGGCTGCGCCGCCGCGCTCTGCCGCCGCCGGCGCTACCCGCCTGCCGGAACAGTGCCCCACAAGCCTCGAAAAACGTGCCTTTGCATCCGGACTCTGAAAAATACAAGTAAATAGTCCATTCCGATCGTTTTCGCGCGCTGAATCCAAATCCGCTGTCCGTTTTGCCAAATTCCATTTCTAAAAATTGCCGAAGGTATCCGGAAAGGTGTTTTTAATCCAAATTTCGCGCTGAGTCTAAATTTAGTATCCGTTTTGTGCGAAACCACTTCTAAACATCCGACGGGGTCAACCGATCACCCACGTGATCCATTTTAAGCCCGAAGTCCATCACTTGTGTCCAAATTGTGCACAAACACCACCGACACACCTCGTAGGCCTCCAGAAGCCATAGATGTAACCGTAATCCATAAGTGGGAATTTTAGGTCCTCACAATCTGAGTTGAGGGCTAGTTGTGGCATCATGTTTCTTTCTATTCCACTTTGAACATCTAGATAGAGGCATAGTAGCTGTAGAGTTTACTTTTCCAGCTTTTCCTTACAGCACTTCATATGTTACTTTATGCCTCTAGTAGACTTAGTGGGCAGACCGTCGGGCTTGTTGGCGGCACCCACTGAGAACTACTGAGGGATGTAGTTCTCACACCCGTCGTGGTGTCTTTTCCCCAGGGACTTTATCTCCGGTTCCTGCTGCTCCAGCTGCTGATCCTACTGCTTCAGACCGAGGTAAGGGAGTCGCAAGATAGATCCCTTCCAGTCATCCTCTGAGAGAGTAGATGTACCCCTTACCAGTTTTTGTGGGTGATATGTTGAGCGACCCTTGTAGTGAGGTATCGAGTTGTACCTTTCCTTTACTGCAGAGAGACACTTATGTATTTTGGTGAGGATGGTTCGTATTATTGGAGTTGGAGTTGTACTAATTTTTTTTTATTTCAGCTTTTACTTTTCAGCTCTGATATCTGCTAGTGTAGATGATCTTTTGCAGGTTAGTCGCTGCGTCTATACGGGGCTTCCCGTATGGGCGGCGGATCTGTTGGCGAGCCCGGGTCGCAGTTTCGACCCCGGGGCATGACACATAGGTGCTTTTCCCTTTCCTTCAACAGATTCTTCCTCATAATCTGAGGAATGTTCAGATTCCGAGCTAGTCGAACCCTCATCGCGTGATCGTTTCGTAATCTTTTTCTTTCCATGACCCCGACTCTGAGGACTTGGATCCCCACGAGGTGATTACTGGCTGACCAGCAGCTTCTGGAGGCCTAGGTGGCGTGTCGGTGGCGTTTGTACACCAATTGGACACTTTTGATGGACTCGGTGTGTTAATTGGATCACGAGAGTAGTCAGATGGCCCCATTGAATGCTTAGAAGTGGTTTCGCGCGCAATGGATATTAAAATTGGACTCGGGGCGAAGTTTGGATAAAGGATCACCTCTCCGGATGCCTTCGGCAATTTTTAGAGTGAGAATTTGGAAAATCGGACACCGTATTTGGATTCAGCGCGCGAAATCGTTGAGATTGGACTATTTACTTGCTTTTTTCGGAGCCCGGTTGGCGCGCATGTTTTTCGAGGCGTGCGCGGATCTCAACGCGTCGCGGCACGGATCCCGAGGTGCGCGCGAATCCCGAGGTGCGCTCAGGTGTACTGCGTGAGGGGAGGAACGCAGACAGGCGCGTTGGGAAAACGTGCCTGACTGCGCAGGTGATGCGGGGGGGGGGGGGGGGGCGCCACGTGGCGTGCCCCCATTCGCGCCCACGCGGACGCGTGGGGGGCACGCGTCCGCTCGGTGTCACGCGCCCGGTGTGGCGCGGTGTCACGCGCCCGTGTGGCGCGTGCCGCGTGGCACAGGAGGCGCGCGCCTGCGCCTGGCGCACGCGCCCCTGTGCGTTGGACCACCCGGCTGCGGGCCTTTGGGGCGGTGCACCGTGGACCCGGTCCACGGGAGCCCTCCCCTCCTTTCTTTCTTCTCTTCTTCTTCCTTTTCCTCCCCGCGCACCGTTTTTTCTCCCATTTCTCTTCTTCTCCAACCGAGCGAGAGAGAGTGACAGGGAGGGAATTTTGTGGGGTGCGGCGGTGCGCCGTGGACCTCGCAAAGCGCGTGAGGTGTTTCAAGGAGACGGTTGGGCGGCGCAACGCGGTCGAGGTAGGTCCCGCGGGTTAGTTTTGCGGTATTTTTTGCACAGTTTTGGAGCGTCCTTTTGGACATTGGATTAACCCCTTGCTCTTGTCTGTGTTAGGGACCGTATTTTTACTGCTCCGTTTTGCATGCGGACTCCGTTTTGCGCGCGGGTTTCAGCGCCGTGCTTCGTTTTGCGCGCGGGTTTCAGCTCTGTGCTCCGTTTTGCGTGCAGACTCCGGCGGTGTGCACCGTTTTGCGTGTAGCTTATTGTATGAGCTTGGATTGAGGCGTGCCTTTGCACTCTTTGGATCTACGCGTCACAAGGATTACCGTCGTGTTTCCGGGGAATTTTCTGAGATTCGCCCGAAGGTATACTTCTTTCCCATTTTCTGTGCAGAGTATTACAGTTGCGTTTGTTGTGGACTTTCGCGCTCACCGTGTTGTGGAATTTGTAACTCGGCCTCCGGGACTCGGATTTTGACGTGCAGGTACTCGTTTCGAAGGTCTCGACGCGGCGATCGCGACAGTATTTTTGATGGATTTTTCAGAGTCCGTTCTGCAGGTGAAAATTTCACATCTTCGGGGTTGGTTTCAACAGATGGTGTATACTTGGATATTTTAGCATAAAGTGTAACTTTGGACATTTTGTTGTACCCAGGAGGGTTCGCGAGTGTTTTTGGAACACTAGAAGGAGCCGAGGTGGCGCGACATGTGCCGTGGATACGGGTTCAGCGGATTATGCGAGCAAGTGGCCACGCTCTTCACCGACCCCAGGTTTGCCTTGGATTGAACACTTCAGGTGGGTAAGCTTAATATCAGTAACTGTATAAGGCAATGATTATGTTATGGCAAATATAAGTGCACTTGTGGGGATGTCACCCCTCGATGACTGACAGTAGGCATATTTGATGTACAACCGATATGAGCGAAAGGTAAGCAAGGAATGGCCTACTTGGGTGAGATTGGTATACCATAGTGGGAATACTTTAGCATGTTTTGCTAATATATGTTTCACCCACTTTTATCATTTCTGAGGACAAAAGCATGCTTGTATGGACATGTAGTTAGGCCATCTTTTACTGCTACACTACTTTTGGAACTTGACTTAGGAGAAACCATGTATTCCTTTTCTCCTTCTTTGTTACTCAGGTGGTCTGTGTTGCTCGGGTTCGAGCAGGGGTTCTGGGTAGTGTAGTCGGAACTTGGTGTCTGGGACAGGTTGGATTAGTTGTGGGGCTTTGCGGCAACCGCGGATATTGGGCGGTTGACCGGACATTTATTTATGCACCAGATTGGGTATCTGATTTCCCTAGTGGACAGAGTTTCCCACTATTTGAGTATTTTTGCATCTGATTGAGGACCGAGGCTTTCTTTAGTGGTTGGGCTTTCCCGCTTTGATCAGAGTCATGATCCAGTCCTGTTGATTTACGATACTTGTTACTGAGGCACTTTACTCGTGTGGGTCGCTCCCCTCGAGTGCCATTCCGGAGTGTGCGATTTTCAGACTTCGAGTCCTTGAGACTCCCATCCCCTATCGGTGTTATGCGTAGGCTGGCATACCCGATTTGGCAGGCACAGCAGGCAGTACCAGTTCTACTGGTGGCATTAGATTGGGTTTATTACAGACATTTGCCTTATAGTTGCACTCGTGTCAGGGGGACCGAGTGGAGTCTAGTAGCTGTGTTTAGACCAGTGCTAGTGTTGTTGGGAACCGTCTGGGGTTACGGTGGTCCCAGGGTCATTGTGAGTTGTTGGCCGTGGCATAGGCAGGAATAGGCAGGCATGGCAGGCATGGCAGGAATAGGCAGGCATGGCAGGCATGGCAGGCATAGGCAGGCATGGCAGGCATGGCAGGCATAGGCAGGCACAAGCAGGCATGGCAGGCATAGCAGGCATAGGCAGGAATAGGCAGGCATGGCAGGCATGGCAGGCATAGGCAGGCATGGCAGGCATGGCAGGCGTAGCAGGCATAGGCAGGAATAGGCAGGCATGGCAGGCATAGGCAGGCATGGCAGGCATGGCAGGCATGGCAGGCACAGGCAGGCATGGCAGGCATAGCAGGCATAGGCAGGCAAAGGCAAGCATGGCAGGTATGGCAGGCATAGGCAGGCACAGGCAGGCACGGCAGGCATGGCAGCCATAACAGGCATAGACAGGCATAGGCAGGCATGGCAGGCATGGCAGGCATAGGCAGGCATAGGCAGGCATGGCAGGCATAGGCAGGCTTAGCAGGCATAGAGGCTTGATAGCTGTTGAGAGTCTCCAGCTTCCTTCTTTTTCAGTCTTTACGGCTTTGGTTAGTTTTTGTCTCTTGAGGACTTGGTGGGCAGACCGTCGGTACTGGCGGTGGTACCCAGTGAGAACTCCTTTTTTGGTGTAGTTCTCACACCCTTTGGGGGTTTTCCCCCTTCTTTTTCCTTCCTCTCCTTTGTTTTGCAGAGTCTTAGCGGGTGTTGCTGATTCTGCGGTTGTTGATCGAGGCGAGGGAGTCGCGAGCTAGATCCCTACCCATGTTTAGAGAGTAGCGGTACCCCTTCAGAGGAGATCTTCAGTAGATTAGTTGTTTTATTTTCCTCTTTTGAGAGACTGTTGTAGTGAGGATGATATGTATTGAGAGACTGTACACTGATGTATTCATTAGAGATATCTCCCGGTTGGGCTATGAGCTTGTACATGAGGATATTGTATGATTATCATTTTTGGGAGACATACTTATTGTATTATTTCCAGTTGTACAGTGATTGATTTTTAGTTATACAGCAGATTTTTATTTATAGCTCTGATATCTGTTTAGCTATAGTACTTTTCTTGCAGGTAGGACGCTTCGCCTATGCGGGTTTGGCATAGGTGGCGGATCTGTTGGCGAGCCCGGGTCGCAGTTTCGACCCCGGGGCGTGACACTGACCACGTCCACTTCCAGTGGCCATCAAGATCACTAGTGCAAGAAGCCATGAAAATGCCATTTCCTACAAGGAACACAATGCACTATGATTTGATCGTATAGGAAGGCTTAAACATGTTTAAGAAACATTCTAAACATGTGAAATTTGATGATTCAACATTTAAAATTCATTTACATTGAAAGCCCTAATTTTCAATTTTCTCAATGCCAAGAACATATGTAAATGTTAGATTCTAGCATAATAAGCATGGAAACATGAATCTAATTACATAGCAAGCAAACATTTATGATCTAAACATGAAATAGGGTGATACATGCAAGAGATTTCATTTGGAGTAAAGATCTACTCAAAAATCCCTAAATAAAACATAAAAACCTAAAAACTAGGGTTTTGAAGCAAAGAGAAGCAAGATAAATGGAAGAACTTACAAATCAATGCAAGAAATCTCTTGTTCTTGATGAAAAACCCCTTAGAGATGTTTTAGAGAGAGAGAGGGAGTGTTTTGAAATGGGAGAAGTGAAATAAAACACTTGAGTTCCGGAATTTATGATAACCCAGATCGAGTACCGGTACTAAAAGTCGAGTACCGGTACGCAATACAAATTCTGAAAATCATTCGTTCGGGTTCCGGATTGAAAACACAGTTGATCCGGATCCGCTAATTTAGTTCCAGTACTAAACATGGAGTACCGGTACTCAAGTGAAAACCTGCAAATTTTCAGTTCGGTATCCGGATTGGGTTTTCTGATCCGGAAACTTGGTTCTGTTACTAAAAATCAGCTACCGGTACACCAGAGCCAAAAAGCAAAAATTTCTTGAAACAAATCCAAATTTTGAAAACTTTTCAAATACCGATTTGTATTCCATCAAGAAATCAATTTAAGTGTTTTAAAAAAAACAGTGAATTCACATAGATGTCATTCAACCCAATTAATTTTACACAAATTAAAAAGATTTACTCCGAAATCATGAAAAACAAAGATAAAACATTATAAACTGTTTTTCATGTTATATTCGACAAACATAAGTCATCAAAAATAATCTTGAGATCCAAATTCTATCAAGATGTAACAGATTTACAAAGATGACTTACAGAGATTTCCAAATGACATCAAATTTTGAACTCTACCCTTTTAAATTGAGATATGAACTAAAATACTTAAGGGTGGCTCTTTGAGCATCTTTAAACTATCCCACCTTATACCAACCAGAAGATTGTTCAAAATAAGAACTTTGAATATAAATCTCCGAATGCTTCAACTAAAAATTTCAAAAATATTTTCCTAGCATTCAAAACATGTTGTAGCTTCACACACAAACCGGACGACCGGGGTGGCAGCTCTTTCCAACATGTGGTGGTAGTTTTCACACTCCTTTCGGATGTAACTCTTTCCACATCTTTTGCAACTCATTTATTACCCTTTAAAAAAAAAAATGCAATCTCTTATGTGAAAGAATTAAATCCCAAATTTTAGTCTATTCGTTGTCTCATATTTATCACAATGAATTCACACAACCGAGATAGGTTAAACACCTTAAGATCACACATGATTACTAAAATTTGATGAATATAATTATCAAAAACTTCTATAATGGAATATCTTCAAGGATTATGATTATGGAGTAAAGTTGATAATTCATATAAAATTAAATTGGAGTGAGTGAAAGTAAATCCTTTTCAAATTCAATGCACTTTATCGTTAAAACCCTTTTGTTCAAAAACAAAACATAAAAATGAAGAGCATTGAAATCATGTAATGCAAAGATTAAGAAAAATATGAAAGGAAAAACCAATCAAAGCATTACATACAGTCAAAAGTTATTTAGAACTTAAGACAGGGAAAGATATCACCTTTCCGAATCCAAAATCGTCGGATTTTGGGTTGTCTTAATTCATTGTGGCCGTGAGATGATCGCTTTGACTGTTTGTCCACCTTAGGTCTTTGCCTCGCAATGATCCACTTGTATGATTGATGTTGTGGCTCGGACCTTTGGTGGATTGAGTGAACTCCATTGACTTGATGTGTCTTTTGATTCCGTTGAGTTCGCTCCGTAGATGAAGTTGCCGAAGAATTCTTCATTCTCTTTTTCGGGCACGTCTTCATCAAGTGTCCTTCAAGTCCACATTGGTGACAAGTTCTTCCTTTCAATTTAGTTGTGGAACTTGAAGTCTTCACAGTTTGGTTCTTTTTGAATCCCAAACCAACCTTGCTTGTTTGACCTTGGTTGGTGATTTGAATTTCCTCAAACTGTTTTTCTAGAAAACCAATCTTGTCCATTTGTGATTTAGCGTTTGTCTCCGATTGGTTTAGCTTTTCTTGGAGCATTTTATTGTTATCCAATAAAAGTTCTCGTTCCTCCTCGAGATCATGAAGTTTTATCTTTAAAGCATGATTCTCGTCTTGAGCCTCTAGTCGTTGCTTCCTCAACTTCTTAATATGCTTGGCCATCTTCTTAGATTCCGCAAGAAGTTGTTGATATGCCTCAATGAGTTCTTCTTTGTCCGACTCCCCCTCACTTGATGACTCTCCATCGGATGTTGATGTTTCATACAAAATCAAAGGAGCAGAGTCAGTGATTAAAGATGATAAGCAAAAATTAGAAGAGGGAATTTGAGAAGGATGAAAGGCAATGACTTTTTCCTTTTTACTTGAGGTCGATTCATTAGAAGTAGAATCGTCCCATGTTTTCGCTTGCAAAGCCTTCTTTTTATACGATTTCTGAGAAGGACAATCCGTTGAAATATGGCCGTAGCCTTTGCATCTAAAACATTGGATTTCCCATTCGAAATCATATTTTTCCTTAGAAGGTTTTGCAGAGCTTTTGAGGTTAGACGATTTAGAACACGATGATCCTTTAGATGGTTTCGAGGATGAAGATCCATCGGTTGGATTCTTCCAAAACTTCTGACGAAATTTCTTTATGATCCGCGCCAATTGTTCTTCAAAATCGGCAAAAGAGATTTCATCGTCGGAACTCGATTCTCCATCTTCTTCCTTTGTTGATTTTAATGCAATGCCTGCAAGCTTAGAAGAACACTTGGAAGAAAACTTGATTAGTAGGAAAAGTCATCTCATAAGTTTGTAAAGCACCTACTAATTCCTCTACTCTCATCTCATCCGGATGACTAACGGTTTCAACGGCGGCAACCTTTGCCCTACACCGTTCCGGAAGAGTCCGAAGTATCTTTCTTACAACTTTCGACTCCGGGATCTTTTCTCCTAAATTAGCACATGTGTTGATTATATCTTGAAGTCTAGCGTAATAATCAGTAAACAATTCATGCTCATCCATATGAATAGAGTCAAATTGACTTGTAAGCATCTGGAGCTTTTGAATTTTTACTAGATTAGTTGTGACACCCCCGGAATTTGGATTAGTCCTATATATAAATGATATAATAGGACTAAATCTCTTAACCCGGCTATAGAATTTTGGATGGTAGCAAGATCCAAGAGGTTATGAGAGTTAAGCGTGCTAGAGCTAGAGTAGTTCTAGGATGGGTGACCCCCTGGGAAGTGGGGCGTCACATTTGTACCCTCATGTGTAATTTTGAGAATATCCCAAATCTCCTTTGCAGTTTCACATGCGGAAATTCGTGTGAACTTAGTCGAGGAAAGAGAATTAAATAAAGCGTTCATACATTTCCCGTTGTAAGAAGATTTTTCGACTTTCTCTTTAGACCATCTAGAGCGAGGTTTTGGGGTAGTAGAATTTTCTACTTCCTCAATAGGATGCACCCAACCCTATTCCACGGTTTGCCATACCCGCTCATCAATTGCGATGAGAAAAGCTCTCATCCGCACTTTCCAATAAGCATAATTGGTCCCATCAAAAAGAGGAAGTCTATAAATATTACCACTTTCACCCAACATGATAGATAAACCTAAAACCCGCTCTGATACCACTTGTAGGTTTTTATATATAAGGATCCACAAGAATCTAAATAGGTACTATCAAACAACTAGAGGGGGGGTGAATAGGTGTAATACTTAAAAAACAAATCTCAGTGCAAAATAAAAACTAATGCGGACAATAAAAATAGCACACCGAGATTTACGTGGAAACTCCAATCCAGGAGAAAAACCACGGGACCAACACGCAATAACAATCCACTAAGAATAGAAGAATAACAAGGTGATTACCGACTCCACGGACTCAAACCCCTCCTTCAACTTCTTCGAATCTTGCGCTCCACTGATTGCACGTCCACTGCACACGTTTGAATCCACGAACGCCACTCGAATCCACGAGCACACGTTTCGAATCCACGAAACGCCTTCAACACACCGAATCCACGATGCTACGTCGAATCCACGACGCAAACTCAGCCGATACAGAATATAGGCTTCGATGGTGATTCTTTGCTTAGATTAACATTGAAGAACCATAGATGGAATCTCTAAGCAAAGACTAGATCAATTCGACAAATGGTATATCATGGAAGAACCGTCGAATTGACCTAAAAGAGGCTAAAGAGAAGAACGGTAAAAACCAGCCTCTAGGGTTGCTCTCGAGTGTTTCTGAATTGATCGGTAATTATCGAGAAACCCTAAGTATCTATTTATAACCCTTGGAAACTAATTAGAGTCGGTTTAGCAATCTTATCCCGAGATGGCATTGAGTGCCGGTACTAAATAATGGGTTCCGGTACTCAATGGTGCACAACACAGATTTTCCTATTGTGTTCCGGTAGTCCATATTGTGTTCCGGTACTAAATGAGAATTACAGAAAATCCTGTGTCGGGTTTGAGGAACTCAAAGTGTGGTTCCGGTACTCAATGTAAAAACTGATTTTTCCAAGATAAGTTTTATCCAAAACAGACCAAGTACCGAAATTCAAACTTAGAATAAGTTGTGAATTAAAACCAAGTTCCTAAAACCACGTCTAAACCGGGTTACAATAATTTCCTGATTCCAATGATTATAAATGTACTTAAATCACCATGATTAAATTAATCATACCTGAGTGTTAATTAGAGATCTTGTTGAATCCTCTCCAAGTCTTTGAAAGCTGATTTGACAATTTGATCCCTTTAAGATTCCGACTCAACTCACAAAATATGCCAACACAAAAAGTCGTAACAGTGGAGACGAAACCACAGCGGATCAACGCCTTCTGCAGAGATCGAACCCCGAGGAGCACCATCGTCGGTTGGATCGCGCCGCTTTCTCCTTCTAACGAGGTTAGTCTACCTCGTTATTTTCCTGGTTTTCGATCTTTTCGTTCTTGCTTTGCGTTGGCACGGCCACCTCACCGCCCTCACCGAGTGCTGCGGGCGCATACCCGCACAGCGCGGGGCCGCGCGCCGCAAGACCTGGCCGCACGGGGCCATGCCGCGCTGTGGGCGCATGCCCGCGCAGCGCGGGGCCGTGCGCCGCCGGACCTGGCCGCGCGGGGCCATGCCGCGCTGCGGGCGCATGCCCGCGCAGCGCGGGGCCGCGCTCCGCCCGACCTGGCCGTGCGGGGCCATGCCGCACTGCGGGCGCATGCCCGCGCAGCGCAGGGCCGCGCGCCACCCGACCTGGCCGCGCGGGGCCACGCCACGCTGCGGGCGCACGCCACGCTGCGGGCGCACGCCACTCTGCGGGCGCACGCCCGCGCGGCGCGGGGCCACGCACCGCCAGACTTGGTAGCGCAGGTGTAGTAAACCGGAATTTTGGTATATAAATAAATGTAAATAAAATGGTATGAAATGCTATTTTATTGAATTTATTGAGGTAAAGGATGACCTGGAAACGAATTGGGCCCAAATCGGGATCAGAATGTGAGATCTTGAATCTTACATGAGAAAGTGGGCCCAGATTGTAAGTGGAAAATTCATAGTCTCAGAAAATTCCGAGAAAATTATGGGAGCTCCGTAAATGTCTTTTATGGCCACAGTAAAAGTTTCGCGTTGATCGGACACCCGGATAGAGAGAACGAGTTCCGCCAGCGAATTTAAGTATAGTGGGACTTTTGGCAACCCAGAGAGGGTCCGAACTGAAAAGTTAAGTACCAGGAGGTAAATTAAGTTAAACTGTGGCTGCCCGTCAAATTTGAGCGAAAACGGGCGAGAAACGGGCAAGAACGGACGAAAATGGGCGAAACTGGGCTTGGGCCCAAGTTTCGGGCGCCCGAAAGTGGGAACCGGGCGCCCGGAAAGTACTGTAGCAAACCGGTTTCCGGGCTACAGCGAACCGGGTTTGTGCACTGTAGCGAACCGGTTACTGTAGCAGCCCGGTCCGGACCTTGATGCGCCCGAAAATTACTATAGCGTGCCCGAAAGTTACTGTTGGCACGGATCCCGAGGCAGTGGCACGGATCCCGAGACAGTTGGCACGAATCCCGAGGCCGTTGGCACGGATCCCGAGGCAACGGGCACGAATCCTGAGGCAAGTTTTTGCGCGCGGCGCGCTGTGGCGCGCGGCCCGAGGCCGCGTGGTAGGTGGGAAAATGCCACGTGGCGTCTCCCCATTGGACGCCCTGACCGAGGGAGCGGGCTGCACGGGGAAGGCGCGCGGGCACTGTAGCGGTGTCAGCGGGGACAGGCGACGTTGTAAGACCTGGCTTTTCCGTTACCCTTTTCGTTATCCCTTTCTTACGACTGTCCGACTGTGGGACAATTTTTAGTGTTTTTCCGGAAAGTCCGTCGGGACTCGCGGACATTTTTAGGCGGAAGGGCTCGCGAAACGGAGAACGGGGACGCGATCGGTTTCGGATTCCGACTCCCGGTTCTCCCAGAATAAATTTTTGAAGTTCGGACCCCTTTAGGCGCCCCGGGATCCGTACGATTGGATGACACGCTTTTCGAGACAGTCTTAGCCGCCGATTGTTATTAGGGTTTCCTTAAAACCGGGGGGGGGGGGTAGGGTTTTTCTTTTCCCTCTTGGTTTTTCCCTCTTGACGGCTAGGATTTAGGGCGGCACTTTTAAGAAAGAAAACCCCATTCCTTTCTTCCTCCCTTTTCATGAGGCGCATGAGAAACCGAGGCGACGAGACGAGAAGAAGGGAAGAACGGGGGAAACCCATCCCTCGTGGAGCTTTCCGTTGGAGACGAGAGGGACGATCCACCTTCCCACCCTTTTTCCTCACAAGATCACGGTAAGCGTCGTTCCCCCCCTTTTATTGCATTTTCTGTGGGGTCGAGGTTTTGGTTGGGGGTTGTTCGGGTGTCGCACGCGTCGTGGGTTGTGGTAACGGGAAGCCGCTGTCGCCGTTGTCAAACGGGAGGCCGCCGCCGCCGTTATCATGCCCACGAGGTCGTCGCCGGAGTCGCACGGGAGCGAAAACGGAGAAGAAAACACAAAAAGGGGGCGTTACTGTTCATCGCGTACGGATCCTCCAGCCGCGGTCCACAGACCCCAGTCGTGCACCCGGTGCAGCCCCCGCAGCCCCGGAGGCGCAGACCCGGCGCACGGAACCATGCGCCGGGCTGCGCACTGTGCGCGGTGCACGCTCCGGGCGTGCACCCGGCGCTCGCCGCGGCACCGCGCGGCATGGACCCGGTCCGCGCCTTTCCCCGTGCGCGGCCCGGCCCAAGCCGCCCCGGTTCACCCTGCCGAGCGGTGCACCCGGTCCGCGACCGCCAGCACTGTGGCCGTGAACCCGGTCCGCGACGCCGGTGTGCTCCGACGGCTTACCGAGCGGTGCACCCGGTCTGCTCCGCAGTCGTCTGCTGCCGTGGGCCCAGTCCACGCCTGGATCCGTGCACCATCCGTCAGCCCGGAAGCCTGGGAGCTCCGTTTTTGGCCCGTTTCGCCCCGTTTTTGAGTGTTTTTGACTACGACGATGTTTTTAACAATACTTTTCCTACCTTAGTTTTTCGGGCGCAAGGCGGGAGAACTTCTGACTGGAATTTTTCCCGCACACCCTTTTCTTCGCGTTCCAGGTGGGTACCCCTTAGAACCTCTTTATGCACAGTTTCGTTGTTGCTATGTTTATTTTGTTGAGGGGTTTGGTGGGTGATGTGGACCTCCGGATTTACGGCTGTCGCGGTAGAAGACCGGGCGGGCAGTTCGCCCTATCCGAACAAAGGTAGGGTTGTTCGGGGCATACTAGCGTTGGGGGCAGTGATCGACGTGACCTTTCAGAACATTAAAGTTGAACTTGTGGAATATTGTTAACTCCGGTAAAGGTTTGTGTTTTATTATCTTTATAGTATGGCGACTATGGGTCGCTGTGGGGACTCTTCCATTGTCTTGGTTTCCGGAGTTATGGGAAAAGGGGTAAGAACTTAGTAATTGCATGTTTACATTTGCTAACCCTGTTAAAGCCATTGTGGGGATATTTGGTTGCCGAGGCAGGTGCTCGGTCTGGGTTGCCGAGGATGGTGCTCGGATGAGGCTCGAGATTTTGCTACACGCACAAAGATCTTAGTAATTGCATGTTTACATTTGCTAACCCTGTTAAAGCTATTGTGTGGATATTTGGTTGCCGAGGCAGGTGCTCGGCCTGGTTTGCCGAGGATGGTGCTCGGATGAGGCTCGAGATTGCTACACGCACACCCGCGGTTTGGCCACCGCAAAGGGTGTGCTTTTCCGGAAAAGTGGTACGTTGACCCGTGTACCCCACGCGGTGGTGGCGTTAGGAATGGGGGGCCCCATGGGTGGGGGGTGTGAGCGGTGATGTCGAGGCAGGTGCTCGGCGGTGGGCATCGGGGAAGGTGCCCGATGTTGTTTTGATACAGGGTGTGGTTATGGTGGATGATGCCGAGGTGGGTGCTCGGCGGCCGAGGCAGGTGCTCGGTAGGGGTCTCCGAGGCAGGTGCTCGGTGTGGTTGCCGGGGGAGGTGCCCGGTTTTGGTTTGCACGAGGTTCTGCATTATATTGTTTGCACGGGGTTCAGCATTGTATGGTTTGCACATGGTGCTTCATTGTTGGTTGCTCTGGTTTCTATCGTGGTTTGCCTGACTTTAGCCCTATTTGCTTATTATGTTATTTCTTGTCACTGACTCCCCACTCCGCGACAGGTTCACCCAGACCGTCCGGGGTCGAGCGCTAGGGCACCGGAGAGGCCGCAAGAGTGCTGCTCTGACTTTGATCGAGCTTCAGACACAGTGACCTTTCTTTCCCTTTATCTTTTATTACTCATGTTAGTTAGTTGTGGTTTGCGATACCCCCGTGGGGTCGAAGTGGATGTTGCCTCTTTCCTTTTTGAATAATTGAATGAATTCTACGTTCTCTCTTACTTGGCCGTTTTGAACGATGAAAAGCAAAGAAAACCGTTTGCGAAAACTACTTTTAAAACGTGGGTGTCGTGTGGGCACCGAGCTTTACAAACCTTATGGGATTTATGTGTTTGCGAACTGTTTTCATAAACGATGGCGTCGTGTGGATGCCGCTTTCAAAACCTTGTGATCATTTATCCTTTCAAAACACCGGCCTCTATGCTCTAAGTGAATGCTAGAATATCATGTGAATTGTTTGGTTGTATGTGTACGAGACCCCAACTGATGTGGTTAGAGATTGTGTGTGCTACGCCTTGTGAGACACTTTGTAGTTGAGACGCCGTGCATATACAAAGGAGACTCTACCCGTTTGCAGAGTGAATTTGTGTATGCGGCGGGTCTGGACACGCGCCGGGGAGTATTGTTTTACAAAAAAAAAATATATGGCTGATTCAGGGGCATCGGTGGCTCCTCTTCCGCGCGATTCGAACCCCCGGGGCGTGACAGATTAAGATGGTATCAGAGCGGTAAACTTTAACCACAACAGTCGGGGCCCAACATCCACGGGGCGCAATACACTAACTACTGATTAATAAAGTGAACTGGGGGATTTAATTTTAGTACGTCTGTAGGTCGCGGTGCTAGACCCGATAGGTCTAGGGTTGACTTGGTTTCTTTGTATGTAGCGATTAATGGCCCGAAATGGGTTATCAGCGGAGAACGCAGGGGCAGAAAGTACGGTGCCAATAGCGGCGGAGTATCAGCTGCTCCGACAACAACTACAAGAGGTGGCCGGGCAGTTGGCAACCCTTATGGAACAAATGCGGCAGTGGGCGCAACAGTCGACAATACCAATGGAGGTCGCCCAGGCTTCTTTGCCCGGACCAACCGCACCAGTGACGAGACCGTCGGTGGCGGTCAGCGAGACTACGGTTGCCCCTTCTCCGACCTCGGTGACCGAGATACCGTCGGTTCATCCGACGACGCCTTCAGTAGCACTAACACCAGCAACTTCGGGACTTACGCCGGGGGCACCGCCCTTCCATCTTGGACCACGTTCCGAGAAAAATGGTTTGAGGCATTTCTCTCCGACAGCATCAAACAGCAGATGGAAGATGACCTGAAGCACATCAAGAAAGGAAGTCAGACAGTTACGGGTTATCAACGGGCAAATTGTGAGGTTGACCAAATGTGTTCCCCCTGTTATAAGAGATGAATCTCACAAAGCCCGTCTTTTTGTGAATGGTTTACGAAGCGACATCTACAAGGTGGTGCAAACGGCGGGTTTGCACACCTTCTAGGAGGTGGTCGATAGAGCCACCACAGTGGAGCACGGATTTGCGATTTCACGAGCCCGACGGGAGAGCTCACATCACGGCGGGGATAAGAAACGAGCTCGACCTTGTTTTGGAAAGGAGCATACCAAGAGGAGCCGGCCTCCTAAATACCTGAGATGGCAACAAGGAACCACGAATGCGCCGACGGGAGGACAATGGTCGGTGGACAAGTCTTGCATCAATTGCGGTGGAATACACCAAGTGACCGAATGTCCCCAGAAGCAAGACCACCGTTT
The DNA here is from genome assembly GCA_029204045.2 of Tillandsia leiboldiana. NCBI lineage: Eukaryota > Viridiplantae > Streptophyta > Magnoliopsida > Poales > Bromeliaceae > Tillandsia > Tillandsia leiboldiana. The sequence goes on from CM055064.1 coordinate 24,417,387, forward strand.
TCGATGCGGCAAACCGGGGCGCCATTGTTTCAACTGCCCCTCGGAAACAGGGACATCACCCGTAACAGCATCCCACTCCTCCACCTCGCTTCATGTTTCTCCCTACCATAGATATTAGAAGAAATCCCATCGTAGAAATAAGTTCGGTCGGATCCTCCGGCTACCCCTCGAGGCAGGCGGCTGTACTCCTTCCTGCCCAGCGAGGGCGAGACGGGTTCTTAGTCTCTAAGGACTAATGAGGTTTCCGTTAAAAGTTAACGGCATCACGCTTGGGGCCGACAGTCGCGGCAATCTTTTAGTGGTAGTTGACTGCTTGAAGTTCCAAGTGCGTCTCCGGGAACCGGACTTACCGAAAAAACAGCCTTATGAACTCGGAGTGGTTGTCATGAGTTCACGGTCATACCGTTCAGACTCGTTAACGCACCAGCGGTATTCATAGGCATGAGGAATAGGATACTCAAGCCCTCCTTAGACCAGCCGGTAATGGTCTTATAGTGGACGTTCCGATCTACTCTCACAACGGACAAGGGATATGGGGAACACTCGCGAGTAATCCCCTAGACCCTCCAGGATCAGCAACCATATGCCAAACTCATAAAGTGTGAGTTTTGGCTCCGTGAGGTGGACTTTTTGGGGCGTACCGTTTCGACATCTGGAATTGCAGTGGACCCGAGGAGGATCGAGTCGGTGGCCAACTGGGCTCGGCCAACAACGGTGACGAAGATCCGAAGCTTCTTAGGACGGGCAGGCCATTACAGACGCTTCGTGGGAGGCCACTTCCCTAAATCGACTAACCCAAAGTGGGTAGAGGTTCGTCTGGACAGCCCAGTGCCAAAGGAGTTTCAAAGAACTTAAAGACAGACGCACACAAGCGCAAGTGCTCATACAGCCGAAGCTCGGAAAGGACTATAAGATCTAGTCTGACGAATCTCCAAGAGGATCTTGGGAGACCCATCGACGGACACGTAACTACAACTGGTGCAAGACAGAATGTCCTCGGAGCAAGGCGGAATTTTTACGAGTGACTCAGGGATGTAATAAGGTTCCGGGGACGAATTCGTGTGCCCGATAAGCTAGAAACGAGGGAAGAAAATCTAGCCAAAGTATATAATACCTCCTATACCGCGCATTCCGGAGGTACAAAGAGGTGCAGGGATCTATGGCAGACCTTCTGGTGGCCCAAATCGAAAGAGCGATGTGGCAAAATTGTGGCGCAATTTCTGGTGTGCCAACAGGTGAAAGCGAACATCAGCGACCGGCGGGGGAAAGCAGACGTTTCGGCTACGAGGGAGGTAGTAGCAAGGAAGACCTCGTACAAGAGAAATTTTGGCCACGACCCCAGAGGAACCCTTAGAAGTAATGCTTCGTACCCTCCTGCCCAATAAGGAGGTGAAGACTTAGTTGTCTTTTATGTTGGCTATTTAGTTAAGGGTTAAATAGGTCCAACTTCCGGCCTTGTGACAATAGACCCGAGGCGTTGTAACAGTACGCCTTAGACGTCCAGGTGAGGTGAGACGGGCCAAGACCCGAGGCGTTGTAACAGTACGCCATAGACGTCCAGGTGGGTTGAGTCAGGACAAGATCGCTGGCGGTGTGACAGAACGCCTTAAGTAAATGAGTTGCGTATTGCTAATGGTTCGAGCTCTTGGCATTGTTGGTTGGCGTCAATGACCCGATTTTCGGGATGTTGGAGCGCGTAGGCCCGGTGACATACCGGTTGGCTTTACTGCCAAACCTCGATGCGGATCTTAGCACGAGAGGACAAAAAGGTTGCGCAACCGGACGATCCCCCTATGGGAAGGCGCTGTGAAGCAACCAGGAAGAATGTGAGGTAACTTAGGAACCAGAGTCAAAGATGGGGGAGTGCTACCCGGACCTCTTCGCCGCAGGCGGGAGTTAAGTTTCGGGGACGAAACTTGTTTTTATTGGTGAGTGATGTAAGACCTGGCTTTTCCGTTACCCTTTCCGTTATCCCTTTCTTACGACTGTCCGACTGTGGGACAATTTTTAATGTTTTTCCGGAAAGTCCGTCGGGACTCGCGGACATTTTTAGGCGGAAGGGCTCGCGAAACGGAGAACGGGGACGCGATCGGTTTCGGATTCCGACTCCCGGTTCTCCCAGAATAAATTTTTGAAGTTCGGACCCCTTTAGGCGCCCCGGGATCCGTACGATTGGATGACACGCTTTTCGAGACAGTCTTAGCCGCCGATTGTTATTAGGGTTTCCTTAAAACCGGGGGGGGGTAGGGTTTTTCTTTTCCCTCTTGGTTTTTCCCTCTTGACGACTAGGATTTAGGGCGGCACTTTTAAGAAAGAAAACCCCATTCCTTTCTTCCTCCCTTTTCATGAGGCGCATGAGAAACCGAGGCGACGAGACGAGAAGAAGGGAAGAACGGGGGAAACCCATCCCTCGTGGAGCTTTCCGTTGGAGACGAGAGGGACGATCCACCCTCCCACCCTTTTTCCTCACAAGATCACGGTAAGCATCGTTCCCCCCCTTTTATTGCATTTTCTGTGGGGTCGAGGTTTTGGTTGGGGGTTGTTCGGGTGTCGCACACGTCGTGGGTTGTGGTAACGGGAAGCCGCTGTCGCCGTTGTCAAACGGGAGGCCGCCGCCGCCGTTATCATGCCCACGAGGTCGTCGCCGGAGTCGCACGGGAGCGAAAACGGAGAAGAAAACACAAAAAGGGGGCGTTACTGTTCATCGCGTACGGATCCTCCAGCCGCGGTCCACAGACCCCAGTCGTGCACCCGGTGCAGCCCCCGCAGCCCCGGAGGCGCAGACCCGGCGCACGGAACCGTGCGCCGGGCTGCGCACTGTGCGCGGTGCACGCTCTGAGCGTGCACCCGGCGCTCGCCGCGGCACCGCGCGGCATGGACCCGGTCCGCGCCTTTCCCCGTGCGCGGCCCGGCCCAAGCCGCCCCGGTTCACCCTGCCGAGCGGTGCACCCGGTCCGCGACCGCCAGCACTGTGGCCGTGAACCCGGTCCGCGACGCCGGTGTGCTCCGACGGCTCACCGAGCGGTGCACCCGGTCTGCTCCGCAGTCGTCTGCTGCCGTGGGCCCGGTCCACGCCTGGATCCGTGCACCATCCGTCAGCCCGGAAGCCTGGGAGCTCCGTTTTTGGCCCGTTTCGCCCCGTTTTTGAGTGTTTTTGACTACGACGATGTTTTTAACAATACTTTTCCTACCTTAGTTTTTCGGGCGCAAGGCGGGAGAACTTCTGACTGGAATTTTTCCCGCACACCCTTTTCTTCGCGTTCCAGGTGGGTACCCCTTAGAACCTCTTTATGCACAGTTTCGTTGTTGCTATGTTTATTTTGTTGAGGGGTTTGGTGGGTGATGTGGACCTCCGGATTTACGGCTGTCGCGGTAGAAGACCGGGCGGGCAGTTCGCCCTATCCGAACAAAGGTAGGGTTGTTCGGGGCATACTAGCGTTGGGGGCAGTGATCGACGTGACCTTTCAGAACATTAAAGTTGAACTTGTGGAATATTGTTAACTCCGGTAAAAGGGGTAAGAACTTAGTAATTGCATGTTTACATTTGCTAACCCTGTTAAAGCCATTGTGGGGATATTTGGTTGCCGAGGCAGGTGCTCGGTCTGGGTTGCCGAGGATGGTGCTCGGATGAGGCTCGAGATTTTGCTACACGCACAAAGATCTTAGTAATTGCATGTTTACATTTGCTAACCCTGTTAAAGCTATTGTGTGGATATTTGGTTGCCGAGGCAGGTGCTCGGCCTGGTTTGCCGAGGATGGTGCTCGGATGAGGCTCGAGATTGCTACACGCACACCCGCGGTTTGGCCACCGCAAAGGGTGTGCTTTTCCGGAAAAGTGGTACGTTGACCCGTGTACCCCACGCGGTGGTGGCGTTAGGAATGGGGGCCCCCATGGGTGGGGGGTGTGAGCGGTGATGTCGAGGCAGGTGCTCGGCGGTGGGCATCGGGGAAGGTGCCCGATGTTGTTTTGATACAGGGTGTGGTTATGGTGGATGATGCCGAGGTGGGTGCTCGGCGGCCGAGGCAGGTGCTCGGTAGGGGTCTCCGAGGCAGGTGCTCGGTGTGGTTGCCGGGGGAGGTGCCCGGTTTTGGTTTGCACGAGGTTCTGCATTATATTGTTTGCACGGGGTTCAGCATTGTATGGTTTGCACATGGTGCTTCATTGTTGGTTGCTCTGGTTTCTATCGTGGTTTGCCTGACTTTAGCCCTATTTTCTTATTATGTTATTTCTTGTCACTGACTCCCCACTCCGCGACAGGTTCACCCAGACCGTCCGGGGTCGAGCGCTAGGGCACCGGAGAGGCCGCAAGAGTGCTGCTCTGACTTTGATCGAGCTTCAGACATAGTGACCTTTCTTTCCCTTTATCTTTTATTACTCATGTTAGTTAGTTGTGGTTTGCGATACCCCCGTGGGGTCGAAGTGGATGTTGCCTCTTTCCTTTTTGAATAATTGAATGAATTCTACGTTCTCTCTTACTTGGCCGTTTTGAACGATGAAAAGCAAAGAAAACCGTTTGCGAAAACTACTTTTAAAACGTGGGTGTCGTGTGGGCACCGAGCTTTACAAACCTTATGGGATTTATGTGTTTGCAAACTGTTTTCATAAACGATGGCGTCGTGTGGATGCCGCTTTCAAAACCTTGTGATCATTTATCCTTTCAAAACACCGGCCTCTATGCTCTAAGTGAATGCTAGAATATCATGTGAATTGTTTGGTTGTATGTGTACGAGACCCCAACTGATGTGGTTAGAGATTGTGTGTGCTACGCCTTGTGAGACACTTTGTAGTTGAGACGCCGTGCATATACAAAGGAGACTCTACCCGTTTGCAGAGTGAATTTGTGTATGCGGCGGGTCTGGACACGCGCCGGGGAGTATTGTTTTACAAAAAAAAAATATATGGCTGATTCAGGGGCATCGGTGGCTCCTCTTCCGCGCGATTCGAACCCCCGGGGCGTGACAGACGTTTCGGCCTCCCATTGGTCGGTCAGCGCGACGTGACGCGCTGACGCGACGTGACACTGCAGGCGGGCGTCAGAGCGGGAGAGAGTGCGGTCCACGTGGCGGCCCCTGATTGGCCGCCACATTTCCGTGGTCGCGGTGCACGGGTCCAGGGACACGTGTCACGCTCGGGTTGGCCGAGCATGGTGACGTGGCGCCCAGCTGGCGCTGCGTGGGCGCGTGGACCGCGGAGGGCCGGTTACTGTAGCCGCCCGGAAATTTTCGGGCGCCCGAAAGGGTGCGCCCGAAATCCGGAAAACGGCCTATAAAGGCCCGAAATGACTCCATTTTTCCTCTTTTCTTCTTTCTGGCTTCACCCGAGCGTACCAGGAGGGGAACCGGGCGATTTCGCCCGGGGTTTTCGAGGGCGCACGAGTGCGCCATGGACTCCGTGGAGCGCGCAGGATGTTCCAAAGAGCCTAGTGGACACGTTGGACGACGCGACGATGATGAGGTAGGTCCCGTATGCCATTTTGCGGTATTTTTGTCGCAGTTTTTATATTTCCTTTTGGATTATGGATTTGACCCCCATACCTATGTGCGTGTTAGGGACCAAGTTTTACTGTGCCGTTTTACTGCGTGAGTTTCGCGGGCATTTTGGGCGCGCCTCGTTTTGCGTGCCGCTCGTGGAGATATGCACCGTTTTGCATGCGGATTCGACAAAGATGCGCAGTTTTGGATGCAGGCTCGGAAAATATGCACCATTTTGTGTGCAAAGTTGAAAAAGGAACGTGCGCCGTTTTGCGTGCCAATGCGAGGTATGCTCTGTTTTGCGTGCAAGTTGGACTAACGGGCACCATTTTGCGCGCAGACTCTAACGTTGCATCTTATTTTTCGTATAGGGCTGGAAAAACGTGCATCGTTTTGCATGCAACTCTATCGTAGAATGTACACCGTTTTGCGTGCCAATACGGGGTACGTGCTCCGTTTTGCGTGCGGGTTGGACCAATGCGCACCATTTTATGTGTAGATTCTAATGTTGTGCATCATTTTTCGTGCAGGGCTAAGAAAAATATGCACAGTTTTGCGTGCAACCCTACAGTCAGACATGCACCGTTTTGCATGCAGTTTTGGGGTACGTGCACCGTTTCGCGTGCAGATCGTGTTGTCGCGTATCGTTTTGCGTGCCGGCTGAAGTGGCGCGCACCATTTTTACGTATGGGTTTTAATAACATGCACCGTTTTGCGTGCAGGATTGTAGGACGTGCACCGTTTTGCGTGCGGACTCGAGGGATGTGCACCGTTTTGCGTGCAAGCTCGAGGAGACAAGTGGAATCGCGCGGAGACCAATTGCAAGTGTCTACAAGCAATTGGGGACACTACAAGGTGGGGAATTCTGCCGAAAATGGGTGACCTCTCCCCTTGCTCCTTTGCTTTTCAATTCGAAGCATGATAGTAGCCTGTTAGAGGCGTTAGGTAATTATGATATTGATTGCCTGTATAGATGGATTCAGATGAAAAAGAGCAACTGTTGGTTGCCAGAGATAGGGGAATAGTTGTGCATGTGCAAAGAGACACAGAGGAAAAGTGCAACTGTTGGTTGCCAAACATATATGATGAATATGCATGCGTAGAGATAATTATTATTTTATGAATGAGATGACAATAATTGCATGCATGGAAATGATTAGCTATTCATGATTATGAGCATGTTAGGGTATAACCCTAGGAATCACGTGACATTAGGGAACAACAGTTGTTGCTAGTAAGACTAGGAGAAAACCTAGTATAGGGGTTTGACGAGTGACATCAACTTAGGAATTATCCTAGGGTGGATGAGTGGCATGGTCTTAGGTAATAACCTAAGGACATTGGATAGAGTGATCAATATAGTGTCAAGGAACTCTAGGACAAGCATGACATGGAACTTAGGTAAAGAGAACCTAAGGTGAACTAGTGATCAGCATAGAGTCAGGGAACTCTAGGACAAGTATGACATGGAACTTAGGTAAAGGGAACCTAAGGTGAACTAGTGGAGTTTGAATTCACAGACAGGATATTAGAGTCAGTGTAACTCTAAGATAAAGTGGAACAGGAAAATAGAGTTAAGTTAACTCTAGGATTCAGTAAGGAATCAGGAAAGCGAGATAAGATCCCAAGGTTAAAGAATTAAACAAATATAACGCTAGAGAGTCATAGGGTGTCTGGGCAAATGGACAATAACTTTAACTTCAATTTGAGTTAAACAAAGAAAGTGAAATGTGTAAGAGTCCAGGAGACTCTCTGGTTACCCGTGTGGCAAGACCTAGGGTAAGGGATGAAAAAGTGGTTAATAAGCAAGACAAGCAAATTGCTTAAGATAAAGAGAATGTAAACGGCGCCTTCGAATTTGAGACTCGTCAAGTGGAGCAGGACTCCCTGGGCAGTGACCCGTCGGACGAGGTACTTTCGAAAGGCTTAAAGTTAAAAGCAAGCTAAAAGTGGCTAAAAGAGCATATTGAGAATGCAAATGGCGCCTTCGAATTTGAGACTCGTCAAGTGGAGTAGGACTCCCCGGGCAGTGACCCGTCGGACGAGGTACTTTCGAAAGGCTTAAAGTTAAAAGCAAGCTAAAAGTGGCTAAAAGAGCATATTGAGAATGCAAATGGCGCTTCCGAATTTGAGACTCGTCTAGTGGAGCAGGACTCCCTGGGCAGTGACCCGTCGGACGAGGTACTTTCGAAAGGCTTAAAGTTAAAAGCAAGCTAAAAGTGGCTAAAAGAGCATATTGAGAATGCAAATGGCGCCTTCGAATTTGAGACTCATCATTGTGGAGCAGGACTCCCTGGGCAGTGACCCGTCGGACGAGGTACTTTCGAAAGGCTTAAAGTGAAAGTAAAGAGCTAAATGCTCAAAGAAAAGAGAAAGAGATTTGCTAGTGGCAAAATGGGAGCTGTAAGCTCGAATAAGAAAGGAAAGCAAGTGTTCAAAGGCAAAGAGGCTAAGAACTAAAGTCAAAAGAGAAGAAAGAAAATATAAAAATAAAACGGGCGGACCTACGGTGAAACCAGCCCAGGTTGGAGGTACGGGCAGTAATCCCTCTCCCGGGCACTGACCCGTTCGGGACGTTTCTTCCGTAGGACGGGGTAACACTTGCGGGTGTTATCGGCAAACTTGGAAATCTTATCTTATGGTAGCAGGACTACCGGGCTTGGGCCCGTTGGATAAGAATTTTCGAGGGTTAACTTGAACTAAAGCACCAGAATTTAAAGAATAAAGAGAAAATAGAGTGGCCAAGATGGCCGGGTTAGTTGAACCCTGTATGCAGCGGCATAGTGGCCTAGTTGGTGCTTAGTAGCCTAGTATGACTAGACAGAGTAGTGCTGGGTCGATGTGTACATACAGACAGTGATATATTATTTTGCATAGCTGTATTTTGATTTCGAGGATTTTAGTTTCCTAGCACTATTATTATTGCTTCCATTGGACCAAGTGGTGTAGGACACTTTTTCTCAGTGGTTGAACCCACTGGGAACTATGTCGTAGTTCTCACACCCCATGGGTGACTCCCCCCACATGTTCAGGTATGGATGCAGCGATCCCGACGGTTCAGAGGCAGACGGCGAGGTTTACGACTGGGGCAAGGGCCCAGCAGCATAGAGACCTAGAGGGTCTAGCAGAGGTATCCCATTTATATATTCCTTGAGTGAACCTTGTATGGTGAGGAATTTATGTAAAGGAATTGTAATAATTTTATTTGTAAGTTCAGAAATGTAAAGTGTAATAAAGTAACGCATGGTTCACTCTTGTATGCTTTCATTTCCGCATTAACTGTATGTTATTGAATGAAAGTTTTAAATTTATAGTGATTTTTAATACTCTGATATTGAACTTCCGCATACACTTGTTGTGTTATTATGGATGTTACCGTTCCTTTCGGGTAGGAAAAGGCCTTACCCGATTGGCGGGTCTGTTGGCGTGCCCGAACCGTACAAATTGGCGGACTCGGGGCGTGACAGATAAGAGTGGTATTAGAGCCTAGGAATAGTCCTAGGTGGTTACCAACCTTAGGGAGACCCTAGGGATTAGCACGAGAGAGCGTGTGTATAGTTGGGCGAAAGTATTCGATTGGTTATTGTTATTCCCAGAAAGGATATTGGGACTAATCGAGGGCGACGAGCTTTCATTCTTCGGATATTACGTTGGTGGTCGACAACGTAATGTTGGAGATGAAAAGGAGTACCCTCCTATACTTTCGCATGATTGAGTCGACGAGCCTTTTTGTCGGTATACGGACTGCGCGTTGCTCAAATGGCTAAGTTTGAGCTAGTTGTTTCATTGTGGTGTGCATATTGGCGATGACACCACATAAGGTGACGCACCTGTTTTGACTCGAGTCACGAGGGGGCTCGGGGTCAAACGACGTACACGAGCTGCGATAGCAGGTGACCGCACTTGTTGGTGTGGTCAAGCAGCAGGTCAATCTGCTTGCCGTTAGGCGGAGATTTTCCGCCGACAGGAAAACAGATTCCGACGCCTAAGAGTGGCGTCAGCATGACAGTTGGAGCAGATCAATAGGCTCCAGTGGCTGATAGCGCAGCAAGCTGAGGCTGTATAATGACGCATGAGTATATGGCATCGCCGCTTGTAGTGATAATGGTAGAGCGAGTGGCAGTAGCCGCCGAGCTTTTGTCGGCACACCCCGCACCTTCAGCAAGGGGTGTTATAAGCTTGCGCCAGCTATTTTGCTGGCAAGGTATGGTCGGAAGGGTCCAGTGAGGGACCGACTTACAGAACGCTGGTGATCGCTATGTGTGAGAACCAAGTTAATGTCCTAAGGGTGAGGGCAGGGAAGGTTTACAAGCCTAGAGTAGGCTTCAGGATGCGTGGGCCTCTCGAAAGAGCGAGAGTTTTATGGCGCCGGTCTGAGGGATCGGCATAATGGCAAGGGTTGCCACCACAGGGTTTGCGTGTTAATCACCAGAGTTGGCGAACAGTTATCGTGACGCCTCAACCTAGTTGGGAGAGGTGTATAAGAGCCGTGGGTGAGTTTAAGCAATCGCTTAGCACTTTGGATTACGCAAGTTAGCGTGGGGGCGTAGGACGCCCAACCGTTTGGGTGCTCATGGAGCACAAGCATCATTTAGCCAGGGGGAGCTGATTAGGTGGAGTGTTAGCCTTTGCCCAGTGTGGCCCGAGTTGATAGAGAGTTTGGGTCGTGGATTGACGACTAGTTGGTTGATCTTGCTCAGTGAGCATAGCGGTCGCGTGGCGACGATTAGCGGGTTCGCTTGGGGACGATCCGTGCCTGGACCATGTTTGTGGACTGTGAGCCTGTAGCCCAGTGGGCAGGCGCAGTCAGCTGTGAGAGACAGCGGCCCGGGACCTGATGGCGGGGCATGATAGAGATTTGGTCAGGGCGGTAGTCCGAGCGATGACCCGGGAACGTGGAATGCCACGTGTGAGCATTGAGGCTATTAGTACACGAAGAGTGTGTTATGACCAGGCCATAGAGCTAGTGGTGATTGAGGTACTGTAGCTCCTAGTGGGAGTGTTGGTGTAGTAATCCTGAGTGAGGATCTACCCGTTTGATGATTGGGTCTGTGTGCTAGTGAGAGCCATTGTACAGTGTTGAACTAGTTTTGGGCTATAGGCCCCTATTGGACCGTGGTCTGTGAACCTATTAGTAGTCCGAGATATCGGGTTAGCTGAAAACCCGTGGACTTAGAGCACTAGCAGCGTGTGAGATAGTTGAGGACTTGTGGATTGGCCTATGCCCTCCACATTAGGCATCGAGTGACCGGAAAATGCGGTAAATGTAATTAGTTGCAGATGCAACCTCCTTGTGAAAGGTAAAATGACCGCGGAATTAAAGTGAAGATTTCGCAAGAAGAGACTTCGCCATTTGTAGCAATTGAGAGAGAACAAGTGCTCAAATGTGTCTCTCACCTACTTGGTGAAAATGGCCAGACACCAGGTCTGAGTTTGTCCCTGAGTTGAGGTAGGGATCCAGGAATGGGCTGCTCGTGTAATTGTGGACGAGCAGGCAATGTGATGCCGGTCACGAGGTTCAGTGAGCCCAGTAGTGAGGGCAAGTTTTCCCCCTCTTGATCAAGTAGGAGTCGAGATGCGACTCAAGTTTCGAGGACGAAACTTATTTTAAGGGGGGTAGAATGTAGTGAACCGGAATTTTGGTATATAAATAAATGTAAGTAAAATGGTATGAAATGCTATTTTATTGAATTTATTGAGGTAAAGGATGACCAGGAAACGAATTGGGCCCAAATCGGGATTAGAATGTGAGATCTTGAATCTTACATGAGAAAGTGGGCCCAGATAGTAAGTGGAAAATTCATAGTCTCGGAAAATTCCGAGAAAATTACGGGAGCTCCGTAAATGTCTTTTATGGCCACAGTAAAAGTTTCGCGTTGATCGGACACCCGGATAGAGAGAACGAGCTCCACCAGCGAATTTAAGTATAGTGGGACTTTTGGCAACCCAGAGAGGGTCCGAACTGAAAATTTAAGTACGAGGAGGTAAATTAAGTTAAACTGTGGCTGCCCGTCAAATTTGAGCGAAAACGGGCGAGAAACGGGCAAGAACGGACGAAAACGGGCGAAACTGGGCTTGGGCCCAAGTTTCGGGCGCCCGAAAGTGGGAACCGGGCGCCCGGAAAGTACTGTAGCAAACCGGTTTTCGGGCTACAGCGAACCGGGTTTGTGCACTGTAGCGAACCGGTTACTGTAGCAGCCCGGTCCGGACCTTGATGCGCCCGAAAATTACTGTAGCGCGCCCGAAAGTTACTGTTGGCACGGATCCCGAGGCAGTGGCACGGATCCCGAGGCAGTTGGCACGGATCCCGAGGCAACGGGCACGAATCCCGAGGCAAGTTTTCGCGCGCGGCGCGCTGTGGCGCGCGGCGTGCCGTGGCGCGCGGCCCGAGGACGCGTGGTAGGTGGGAAAATGCCACGTGGCGTCTCCCCATTGGACGCCCTGACCGAGGGAGCAGGCTGCACGGGGAAGGCGCGCGGGCACTGTAGCGGTGTCAGCGGGGACAGGCCACGTGTCGGCCTCCCATTGGTCGGTCAGCGCGACATGACGCGCTGACGCGACGTGACACTGCAGGCGGGCGTCAGAGCCGGAGATAGTGCGGACCACGTGGCGGCCCCTGATTGGCCGCCACGTTTCCGTGGTCGCGGTGCACGGGTCCAGGGACACGTGTCACGCTCGGGTTGGCCGAGCGTGGTGACGTAGCGCCTAGCTGGCGCTGCGTGTGCGCGTGGACCGCGGCGGGCCGGTTACTGTAGCCGCCCGGAAATTTTCGGGCGCCCGAAAGGGTGCGCCCGAAATCCGGAAAACGGCCTATAAAGGCCCGAAATGACGCCATTTTTCCTCTTTTCTTCTTTCTGGCTTCACCCGAGCGTACCAGGAGGGGAACCAGGCGATTTCGCCCGGGGTTTTCGAGGGCGCACGAGCACGTCGTGGACTCCGTGGAGCGCGCAGGATGTTCCAAAGAGCCTAGTGGACACGTTGGATGATGCGACGATGTTGAGGTAGGTCCCGTATGCCATTTTGCGGTATTTTTGTCGCAGTTTTTATATTTCCTTTTGGATTATGGATTTGACCCCCATACCTATGTGCGTGTTAGGGACCAAGAATTACTGTGCCGTTTTACTGCGCGAGTTTCGCGGGCATTTTGGTCGCGCCTCATTTTGCGTGCCGCTCGTGGAGATAGGCACCGTTTTGCGTGCGGATTCGACAAAGATGCGTAGTTTTGGACCCAGGCTCAGAAAATATGCACCGTTTTGTGTGCAAAGTAGAAAAAGGAACGTGGGCCGTTTTGCGTGCCAATGCGAGGTATGCTCCGTTTTGCGTGCAAGTTGGACTAACGCGCACCATTTTGCGCGTAGACTCTAACGTTGCATCTTATTTTTCGTATAGGGCTGGAAAAACGTGCATCGTTTTCCGTGCAACTCTATCGTAGAATGTACACCGTTTTGCTTGCCAATACGGGGTACGTGCTCCGTTTTGCGTGCGGGTTGGACCAGTGCGCACCATTTTACGTGTAGATCCTAATGTTGTGCATCATTTTTCGTGCAGGGCTAAGAAAAATATGCACCGTTTTGCGTGCAACCCTACAGTCAGACATGCACCGTTTTGCATGCATTTTTGGGGTACGTGCACCGTTTCGCGTGCAGATCGTGTTGTCGCGCATCGTTTTGCGTGCCGGCTGAAGTGGCGCGCACCATTTTTACGTATGGGTTTTAATGACATGCACTGTTTTGCATGCAGGATTGTAGGACGTGCACCGTTTTGCGTGCGGACTCGAGGGATGTGCACCGTTTTGCGTGCAAGCTCGAGGAGACAAGTGGAATCGCGCGGAGACCAATTGCAAGTGTCTACAAGCAATTGGGGACACTACAAGGTGGGGAATTCTGCCGAAAATGGGTGACCTCTCCCCTTGCTCCTTTGCTTTTCAATTCGAAGCATGATAGTAGCCTGCTAGAGGCGTTAGGTAATTATGATATTGATTACCTGTATAGATGGATTCAGATGAAAAAGAGCAACTGTTGGTTGCCAGAGATAGGGGAATAGTTGTGCATGTGCAAAGAGACACAGAGGAAAAGTGCAACTGTTGGTTGCCAAACATATATGATGAATATGCATGCGTAGAGATAATTATTATTTTATGAATGAGATGAAAATAATTGCATGCATGGAAATGATTAGCTATTCATGATTATGAGCATGTTAGGGTATAACCCTAGGAATCACGTGACATAAGGGAACAACAGTTGTTGGTAGTAAGACTAGGAGAAAACCTAGTATAGGGGTTTGACGAGTGACATCAACTTAGGAATTATCCTAGGGTGGATGAGTGGCATGGTCTTAGGTAATAACCTAAGGACATTGGATAGAGTGATCAATATAGAGTCAAGGAACTCTAGGACAAGCATGACATGGAACTTAGGTAAAGAGAACCTAAGGTGAACTAGTGATCAGCATAGAGTCAGGGAACTCTAGGACAAGTATGACATGGAACTTAGGTAAAGGGAACCTAAGGTGAACTAGTGGAGTTTGAATTCACAGACAGGATATTAGAGTCAGTGTAACTCTAAGATAAAGTGGAATAGGAAAATAGAGTTAAGTTAACTCTAGGATTCAGTAAGGAATCAGGAAAGCGGGATAAGATCCCAAGGTTAAAGAATTAAACAAATATAACCCTAGAGAGTCATAGGGTGTCTGGGCAAATGGACAATAACTTTAACTTCAATTTGAGTTAAACAAAGAAAGTGAAATGTGTAAGAGTCGAGGAGACTCTCTTGTTACCCGTGTGGCAAGACCAAGGGTAAGGGATGAAAAAGTGGTTAATAAGCAAGACAAGCAAATTGCTTAAGATAAAGAGAATGTAAATGGCGCCTTCGAATTTGAGACTCGTCAAGTGGAGCAGGACTCCCTGGGCAGTGACCCGTCGGACGAGGTACTTTCGAAAGGCTTAAAGTTAAAAGCAAGCTAAAAGTGGCTAAAAGAGCATATTGAGAATGCAAATGGCGCCTTCGAATTTGAGACTCGTCATTGTGGAGCAGGACTCCCTGGGCATTGACCCGTCGGACGAGGTACTTTCGAAAGGCTTAAAGTGAAAGTAAAGAGCTAAATGCTCAAAGAAAAGAGAAAGAGATTTGCCAGTGGCAAAATGGGAGCTATAAGCTCGAATAAGAAAGGAAAGCAAGTGTTCAAAGGCAAAGAGGCTAAGAACTAAAGTAAAAAGAGAAGAAAGAAAATATAAAAATAAAACGGGCGGACCTACGGTGAAACCAGCCCAGGTTGGAGGTACGGGCAGTAATCCCTCTCCCGGGCAGTGACCCGTTCGGGACGTTTCTTCCGTAGGACGGGGTAACACTTGCGGGTGTTATCGGCAAACTTGGAAATCTTATCTTATGGTAGCAGGACTACCGGGCTTGGGCCCGTTGGATAAGAATTTTCGAGGGTTAACTTGAACTAAAGCACCAGAATTTAAAGAATAAAGAGAAAATAGAGTGGCCAAGATGGCCGGGTTAGTTGAACCCTGTATGCAGCGGCATAGTGGCCTAGTTGGTGCTCAGTAGCCTAGTATGACTAGACAGAGTAGTGCTGGGTCGATGTGTACATACAGACAGTGATATATTATTTTGCATAGCTGCATTTTGATTTCGAGGATTTTAGTTTCCTAGCACTATTATTATTGCTTCCATTGGACCAAGTGGTGTAGGACACTTTTTCTCGATGGTTGAACCCACTGGGAACTATGTCGTAGTTCTCACACCCCTTGGGTGACTCCCCCCACAGGTTCAGGTATGGATGCAGCGATCGCGACGGTTCAGAGGCAGACGGCGAGGTTTACGACTGGGGCAAGGGCCCAGCAGCATAGAGACCTAGAGGGTCTAGCAGAGGTATCCCATTTATATATTCCTTGAGTAAACCTTGTATGGTGAGGAATTTATGTAAAGGAATTGTAATAATTTTATTTGTAAGTTCAGAAATGTAAAGTGTAATAAAGTAACGCATGGTTCACTCTTGTATGCTTTCATTTCCGCATTAACTGTATGTTATTGAATGAAAGTTTTAAATTTATAGTGATTTTCAATACTCTGATATTGAGCTTCCGCATACACTTGTTGTGTTATTATGGATGTTACCGTTCCTTTCGGGTAGGAAAAGGCCTTACCCGATTGGCGGGTCTGTTGGCGTGCCCGAACCGTACAAATTGGCGGACTCGGGGCATGACAGCGGGTTCTTGCCGCGCTGCGGGCACACGCCCGCGCAGTGCGGGGCCGCGCGCCGCCTGACCTGGTCGCGCGGGGCCATGCCCTGCTGCGGGCGCATGTCCGCGCAGCACGGTACCGCGCGCCGCCTGACTTGCCAGCGTGGGTTCTTGCCGCGCTGCGGGCGCACGCCCGCGCAGCGCGGGGCCGCACGCCGCCTAACCTGGCCGCGCGGGGCCTTGCCACGCCTCGGGTACTTGCCCGCGCAGCGCGGGGCCGCGCGCCGACAGGGCTTGGCCGTGCTGGGCCATGCTGCGCTGCGGATTCTTGCCCGCGCAGCGCGGGGCCGCGCGCCGCCAGGATTGGCCGCGCTGGGTCGTGCCGCACTGCGGGTGCTTGCCTGCGTGCAGTGCTAGGGCACTGTGGGCGCCTAGGAGGTTGGCTGCCGTGCGGTTCGCGCGCCCGCGCGGTGTTGGCACCCGCGCGGGACTAAGCAAGCTTCGCCGCACCATGGTGTTCTTGCGCCTCGTCACGCAGGAGGGGTCTGGCGTTATCCGGACAGGGGTCAGGTCTTGTGCCGCGGGGCACGGTTGGTTACTGATGTTTCTTTTTGGGGGACTTTGTAGGTCCGGGAGTCGTATCAAGGTGCGGATCGTTTCGGGTGTTTCGGGCGACTTATTTCGAGGTGGGTACCGTATCTTGGGAAGGGGTGGCCTTCAGACCTCCCCTACCCGTGTACTGTTTTTACTGGAAACTCTTACAAAAGAATATGAGAATATTAGGACTGGTTATTCATCACTTCAAGAGAAAATGCAAGGTAATTCAACCCCGGGTCACTAAATGAGTCCTTATGCTACATTGGTGCGACTGAGTGTCGCGGGAGGTGTACGGCACAGGTTGACGATGGTTATGCTCATGGAGCTTACACGCACACCAGCGGTTTGACTACCGTGTCGGTGTACTTTTCCGGAGAGGTGGTCTGATTAGACCCATGGACCCCACGCGGTTATATGCGTGGGGGCCCCCTTGCGGCTATTTGCGGAACTATATTCTTACAGTGGGGGATTATTGGCACCAGGTTTTGAGCGGGATGACTTCTTTTGCCTGAGGTCCTTGGACCGACATGGTGGTGTTGTGCTGGGTTTTTGGTGAGATTCATTGAGTAGCATGTTGGGGTTGTGGATGCTCAGGGTTACGGTTTGGTTTACTTATTTTCTTAGTTCGTGTACTTCCCTAGCATCTGTTACAGTTGTTCAGTGTTCTTTTCTCTTGTCACTAATTCCCACTTTGTGACAGGTTTGGTTCAGGGTCAGGGACGACGGTGAGGCTGCGCATTAGGGAGTTTAGCCTCGTTTGGGGCTGGTGACCTTTCTTTACTTGTACTTCTTTTCGTGGTTAGTTAGTTGTGTGTGTGCGCTACATTATTGTGGATGTTGGGTTGGAACTATGTTGTCTCATGGATGGTTATCTTTACTTATTAGTTACTGCTTCAGCAACCTCTTTCAAATCATGTGAAAGTTTACGAAGACGTTTTATTAAACCTTGGGGTATCGTGTGGATACCGTCTCTTTTACAAAACACGTGGATTTATCCTTTCAAAATATTGGTGGCATCTTTACTTGTTAAATAGGTTTACCTCTCTTCTTTGCCCGACTGTTTCACTTATGTGGTTAAAGTGTATTTTCGTAATCGCGACGCCGTGCATATACAAAGAAGACTCCATCCGTGGGGTGAATTTGTATATGTGGCGGGTCTGGCACGTACCGGAGAGTTAAGTTGTCTTCAGTTTAGAAAAAAAAAAAAAAAAAAAAGATATACGTTTTCCGCTTATTTAAAACCTCTGGGTCGTGACACGGGGGCGCCCGTGCTGCCACGTGGCGGCCCCCGGGTGGTCGCGGCGGAAGTAGGGGGCGCCAGCTGGCGGCCCCCGATTGGCCGCGTCACTGTAGCAAGCTCGTTTTGTGCTATTTAAGGCCCAAAACACTCATTTTTTCCTCATTTTTTCTCTTTTGCTCCCTCATTGAATTTTGGGAGCATTGGAGAGGATCGTGGGAGAGTTGTGGAGTGCCGCAAGCACGCCGATTGTGCCGTGGAACGTGCACGAAGTGTCCCAAGGAGTTGGGCGGGCGGGCGTGCGCAAGTTTGATGGTGCACCGGCATTAAGGTAGGTTTCTCCTCGTGTTTTGCTGTGTTTTTCGCCACAGTTCTTGGGTTTTTCTTTCGGCATTTTTGTCTTCGAAATCTGTGCCCTTGTCCCTATTTGGGATCGTTGTTGGAGGTGCCATTTTGCCGCGCAATTTACCGCCGAACTTTGCGAGGTGTACTGTTCACGCGTGGCGGGCGCCGTTGCGGTTTCGGTTTCGAAAGAGTGCGTGTTGCCGCAGAAGCCCAATTGCAAGTGTCTACAAGCAATTGGCAACAACGAGGTGGGTTGGATTTCTTCCAAAATTAGCGAGCGGCATACTTTCTATGTTGTAGTATGCATGCATGATAAGTAAGGTAATCCTTTTTGTGGACCGAGATGCAAGCATGATTAAATTAGCAATCAATTATTTCTTGTGATAACGAAATATTGGAAACTTGACTAGCACCTCGTCATATGTTTGCTTGTATTTAACCAGACTAGTAGAAAACCCTCACATGGGCTAGTTTCTTTCATGTTCTAGATTTTCCACACTCTGTATTCTTTTTCCCTGGACTTAGAGTTTCTCCTCGCCCGGATAGTGGGCCGAGTGGTCGGGTTATTGTGGTATGCATTACACTCGTGTCTGGGGGCCGAGTGGAGTTTGGTAGCTGAGGCTAGATCAGGGCTAGTCTCGGGAGCCATTCGGGTTAACGGTGGTCCCGGGTTGTCGGGTATTCTCCGACCAGTGTCATTAGACTGTGTTTGTAGTAGTGTTGATCTGGTGATAGTAGGACCTTGAAACCAAACTATTTTTGGACACACATAATTTCAGTAAACAAGTATTTTCCTTCCGAATTTCAAAGGGTCGCCGGAGCCTGTTCTTGTTTGATAGGGTGAAGGCATTAGCCTTTCGGGGTTTGGAAAATAAAACTTGGTTTGACTAATTTTCTTAAAGAACTAAAATTCATTAAATTGGGTTTCTTAAATCACAATAGTTTTCGGCAATAACTGTCATCTTTTCTTACAAACTTTCTCACCCGAGAGGGAGGGTTTGAGTGATCTGGGTTTTAGGGGTTGTTTCCGTATTTTGGGACGAAAGCTTCGGGGGCTGTGCCTAGAACCTGTTCTTGTTTGATAGGGTTATAGGTGCTAGTATCCCGGAACTTTCGGACCTTCCTTCGTGGTTGATAGTTGACTACCTCCGGTCAGTGGTTTTAGTGCGGTCAGTCGAGTGGTTTGTTTTGGGAGTCGTTTGGGGACTGTGGTCCTGAGTCGTTTAGTGTTTTCGACTGATGTGGTTAGTTTTGAGTTATTGTTTCCGATCTGATTGATCGTGGATTTGGATTATAGCCTGCATGAGCCGTTGAGCTCGACAGAGATGCGCGGATACTTCCTCGGTGGGGTTGCGCCCTTCGAGTGTCGCTCCAGAGCTAGGCCTGTTACTTATCTTTCGCAGCTTGTCGACGCAGTCCGAGTGGGACCGCCTACGCAATTCCCGTCCCAGTGGGGATGTGTGGTAGTAGGTAGGCGCAGGTTTGACTGGACCGTATGTGGCAGTCAGTGTGATTGTGTTGATCGAGTATTTTGAGATAGAGTCGATGCATCATTTTTATCTATATCACCTATTGAGCATTGTAGATAGAGGCATGATTGTAGAGTACCGGATTTTGGATTGAGCACCGACTCCGCAATTGTGCACAGAAAAATTTGGAAATTCTTCGGACATGTGTATTTCATGTTTACAGCGGGGTTCGGGAGGTTTCAGAGTGATGCCGAAGCTTCCAGGGCAAAAAGTGAGTCGGCGGCACAGTTTTTGAAGCTTCATGGAGATTTCAGCATTTGGTGCAGCTTGGTTCCGGAACCAAGTGTTGGGTTCCGGAACCAGTCTCTTGGTTCCGGAACCAGCACTTGGGTTCCGGAACCCAGAGAGGGGTACCGGTACCTAGCTTGGGGTACCGGTACCCAGCAACAGGAAGCTTCGGTTTTTGGATGCTGACTTGGATTTTTGGGAGGGCATTTAGGTCTTTTCACTTCCCCTTTGTGTTTGCCCTACACCATGGTCTATATATACAAGCCAACCACCCTGCTTCTTCTCCACGACAACATGAGGAAACGAAAGAAAGAAAGAAAGAAAGAAAGAAAGGAAAAGAAGAGAAGAAGGAGAAGAAGTAGTGAGTTGGAGCCTTGAGTGTTGGCTAAACCTGCTGCTTGGAGTTGAGTGGAGCCGCGCGCGCATCGAGCTACGTACAAGGTAGGTTGGCAGATTTCTTTTATGTTGGATTTTTTATTGTGGTTTTGGACGAGTTGAGCTCATTGGATTTCTTTCCATCTTTTCTCCATTTTTGCACCTTGGAGCAGCTTGTTGTGCTGCTTGGCCGAGGGCTTGGTGTTTTTACTGCGCGGAGCCGAGGTGCATGTGTGCTGCTGTGTGTTGGCTGAGAGTGAGCTGAGGCGCGCAGGAGGTTTGTTGCGGACCCGAGGGTTATTGGTTGAGCTTCCGGGGATTTTTCCGAGGTGCGCGACAGCGTGCGCGCGCGCGGCGCGGTTTTCGGAGTTTCTGCAGAGAGTGGTTTCAGCACGTCCCCGACTTCGGCTTGCCTACGGAAAGCATTCTAGGTGGGTTGGAATTCTTCCAAATTATATGGAATGCCTCCTAATGCTTCTGTATGTATTTTGATCATGTCTAGTGTATTATTTTTACTGTTGGTAAATATGATAGTTGCCTAGAAAATTCCAAAAAATTTAGTAGAACCCCAGATTATTTTTAGTGTACTCCTGGTACTATATGACACTAGATTGCATGGTTAGAGAGCATTACTTTTGCACCGGGATCGTTATAAAAATCGTGAAACCTGTTTTAAGAAAAAATCGGCATTTTACAAGTGGTTTTTAAACTGGAAGATTGCCAGTGAGATGTCAGGGTCCCAGGGTGCATGTGAACTCGTTCCTGGGGGCCGAGCGGATTTTATTCGACTTGTGGATGATTTTACTAGTGTCTTGGGGGTTAGTGAGCGCATATCAGATTGAGTAGGGGAGGGTTCACCGACCTAGACATGAGTTGCGATGTTGGTATTCGAGTTTCCGATCTGTTTGATCGTGGATTAGAGCCTGTAGGCGCCGCTTTTGTGACAGATGTGATACGCTTGAGCTCGGTAGGGTCGCTCCCCTCGAGTTACGCTCCGGATGCGTTGATGATGATGATGCCCCTGGCTGAGTTACCATGGGGTCACTTTGAGTGAGATTGAGACAGTCAGTAGGACGCCCTACGTAAATCCCGTCCTCTTGTGGATGCGTGGTAGTAGGCAGGTGCGTTCCTAGACGACAGGCGCAGGCTTGACTGGACCCGATGTGGCAATCATTGAGATTGGGTGATATGAGCGGGTGGTTGCATTATATGTTCTTAGATGGGTTTTTCCTTTGAGCATTGTACTTGAGGCTTTTAGCGGTAGTTCTATTTTCCAACTTGCATTTTATCTATCTACCTATCTATCTGTTGCCTCCAGTAGACTTAGTGGGCATACCGTGGACTTTGGTGACGGTACCCACTGAGAGCTACCTTCTGTAGTAGTTCTCACACCCGCTGTGGTGACAGGTTTTCCTGAGGCGGCTGCTCCGGGTTCAGCTCGTGCAGAGTCATCAGACCGAGGTAAGGGCGTGGCCGACTAGTTGCTTACCTGAGTCTGTTTGAGTCGAAGGTAGAGTTGCCCTGTATTTTTGGTTTCCACTTTTGTACTCGACAGTGATATTGTACTTTATGCTAGAGAGTGGATTATGTATTTGGATTTTGTTATCTAGTGATTTCAGCTGTTCAGTTTTTATTTCTATAGATTTGGTTCTTTTCAGCTCTGATATTTGTATAGCTATAGATCTTATTTGCAGGTTAGACGCTTCGTCTGTGCGGGAAGTCCCGTGCAGGCGGCGGATCTGTTGGCGAGCCCGGGTCGCAGTTTCGACCCCGGGGCATGACAGATTAGGGTGGTTTCAGAGCCTAGGTGTATAGGTCGTTGAGGACTTAGAGACCCTAGGCTATTGGTTGGACAGTAGGATGACTGTCGTGAGAGACGTGACTTTAGCGAGAGTCCTGATTGGGTCTGTAACTTCCCCAGGGGATTGGGGTGAGTAACTTTGCATGTTTATTCTCTAAAGTGGTTATGTTGGCTGCAGACAACATAATGCTTTAGAATGGGTGACATGTTTTAGACTTTCGCTTGATCGGGTCGAGAGATTTCTGTTCTCTGACATTTTGCTTTTATTGCAGTTGCCTACGATGCCTCCGAGACGTCGTGCGACGACGAGGGCCCATTCTACGTCAGATGAGGAGCCCGAGCAGCGGGAGGCCGAGCAGAGTGAGGTTCAGGAGTTACGGGCCCAAGTGGCCCAGATGTCTGAGGCGTTTCAGCACCAGGAGGCGAATATGGAGCGCATGATGTCACGCCCCGGGCTCGCTAACAGATCCGCCATCTGTACGGAAACTGCCGTACAGACGAAGCGTCTAGCCAGCAAAAGACAAAACTACGGCTACACAGATATCAGAGCAGATAAAAAGCTGTACTATAAAATTTTACAACTACAAAGTACAACAACACATAGCCTATCTCCCAAAAACAGATGATACAAATAGAAGTCCACCTATACAACATCTACGAATCCAAATGGGAGATAGCTAACAGGAAACATAACCAACTCCCACAATCCGGGATGGTACATCTACCTCTCTCTAAAGTAACAATGCTGGTAGGGAACTATCACGCGACTCCCTGTCCTCGGTCCGTCCAATCAATCCCAGCAGGAACGGAAGAAAGCCTCAGCAACCTGTCACCGACAGAGGGTGTGAGAACTACATCCTACAGTAGTTGTCAGTGGGTACCGTCTCCAAGAACCACGGTCTGCCCACTAAGTCTACCAGAGGCATAAGATAACAGATAAGACTGATAATGAAAATAAGCTGGAAAAGAATCTACAGCTATCATGCCTCTATCTACTATGCTCAAAAAGAAGAGACTATAGATGATGGTATGCAGCCACTCACTGCTGACAATATGTCACAAGTACTACTCAAGACACTCTACAATGACACATGCTACGCCATCACTCTCTCAGTGTATCCCAAATCTCAGCGACTGCCCCACAGGGTCCAGTCGAGTCAAGCCTGCGCCCCCTGGTGTATCAACCAGGGTGTCTAATCGGACAAACTCGATATCTCACACAGTGACCCCATGGTAGCTCGGCCAGGGGTATCAAGCGACCTCTAGCATATGAACTAGGCGCATCATCGCAGCCTCGTCAGGCTCGGTATCATCATCGCAGCCTCATCAGGCTCGGAATCATTAACGCACCCGGGGCGTAGCTCGAGGGGTGCGACCCCACCGAACTCAAGTATCTCAACAGTAACACTGTCTCACAAGTGGCTCCTGCAGGCTATAGTCCTCGATCAAACAGATCGGTATCTCGATGCTCAAAGCACAACTCAGTCGGAGAACCCTCCACGACTCAATCTCACAACACTGACCCGCTCAACGAAAGTACCTCACAGCTGGGACCACCGTCTCTCCCAACGGCTCCCACAAGAACACCCTACTGAACTCAACACACAACTCATGGCCGGAGATGCTCCACAGCCAGATCTACGAAGGGTCCGAGACCCCAGGAGACTAACACCTACGCCCCCAAGAAAGAGAACAGCCCTTAGAACCCAGATCGCTCGAATCCGCTCGGGTGGATAAGTTTATAAGAAACCACTTCATTTATTTCAGAAAACCATTCAATCTGAGAGAAATCCATCTTTTAATGATTTTTAGTCTTTTTAGGAAAACCGTTTGAAATCAAGTTTTATGCCCAAGCCTCGAAGAGCTAATGCCCTCGTCCTATCAAACAAGAACAGACTCAGGCGACCTCGCGAGGCTTGGAAGAAATCACTGCCTGACCAAAATCATGTATTCGTCCAAAAAGGTTCTGGGTTCAAGGTCCTGCTAACACAAGTGCACCACGATCACAACACGGTGGTGACGAGAAAAACAGCGGAAAGTAAAACCGTTTATCTGAAACGGTTCCCCACGCACTAACACTGGCCTAACCCAGCCACCAGACCCCACTCGGCCCCCCGGCCCGAGTGCAACACCCGTCCCACAACACTCTGACCACTCAGCCCACTACCCGGGCGAGGAACACTATGTCCAGAAGAGTATGCAACGTGTGGGATGTCTAACGCATAAAAGAACCTAGCCCAGATTAAGGTTCTCTATCGGTCTGGTCAAACACATGCACATATGATGGGGGTGCTAGTTAAGTTCCAAGAAAACACTTAAACTAGCATGCAATCCTATCACAATAGAATTAGAAGGAAGTCCGTAGACTTGGAGAGAAAAACCAACCCACCTCAGAAATGCCACCAATTGCTTATCGACACTTGCAATTGGGCTCAGCGGGACTTACCTTGCCTCCACGAGGTCCGCACGCAAAACAGAGCACGCTGCGTCCAACCACACGACCGCGCGCTCCGCGGATGTCCCGAAACAAGCCGGCGGGTCCACGCGACGGGAAACCCAACAACCGCCCCCGGCGGAAGCTAAAAACCATGCCGCAAGCTGCCAAAAGCGAAGAAATTACAAAATCAATCAACACAGTCAAAACCGAGCATCCGACGGTGAAAAACAGCGCCCGACGGCGAAAAACAGCCCCGTTGGCGAAAACCAGCGCACGACGG
Source organism: Tillandsia leiboldiana (assembly GCA_029204045.2). NCBI lineage: Eukaryota > Viridiplantae > Streptophyta > Magnoliopsida > Poales > Bromeliaceae > Tillandsia > Tillandsia leiboldiana. The sequence goes on from CM055064.1 coordinate 24,441,877, forward strand.
CGAAAACACTCCGTCGGCGGAAAAACTGCTCAAAACAGCTTGCGAAAATAGCTCGCAAAAACCCTGCGAAAACTGCGCAAAACTGCGCGGAAACCATGCGCGAAAACTGCGAACACCGCTCGCAAACTGCTTGCGAAAAACACCGAAAACCTGCGTGAAAAATCTGCGCGAAAACCTGCGCGAAAACTGCGCGAAAACCTGCGCGAAAACCTGCGCGAAATCTGCGTAAATCGCTCGCGAAATCTGCTCGAAAGCCACGCGAAACCGCTCGCAAACTGCTCGCGAAAAACAGCGAAAACCAGCGTGAAAGCAGCGAGCGAAAACTGCGAAAACCCTTCGCGAAAATGCCTCGAAAGCCGTGCGAAAACCTGCGCGAAACTGCGCGAAATCTGCGCGAAAACGGCGCGCGAAAACTGTGAAAACCCATCGCGAAAATGCCTCGAAAGCCGCGCGAAAACCTGTGCGAAAACCTGCGCGAAACGGCTTGCGAAAAATAGCTCCGTCGGCCAAAAACTGCGCCCGACGGTAAAAGCGGCGTCGGCACGCGAACCAAGGTGCCGCCGCTGTCCCGGGGCACGCCGAGCGGCGAAAAACACCGCCGCGGGACGAGGGAGGCCCGCCGCACGGAGCCAAACCAAGCAGCACCGCGCAGCGACCCGCTGTGCGGTGCCGGAGCGCGCCGCGCAGCGCCCTGCGGCGCTGCGCGCGGTGCCGGAGCGCGCCGCGCGCGGCGCCCTGCGGCGCTGCGCGCGGGCCCGCGCGCAGCCCGCTGCGCTGCGCGCGGCCGCGCGCGGCCCTGCCGCGCGTGGCCAGGCGGTGCCGCGCGCGCCTGCGCGCGGCCAAGTAGCGCCGCGCGCACCTGCGCGCGGCCCTGCCGCGCGTCCCCCAGCGCGCGGCCAGGCGGTGCCGCGCGTGCCTGCGCGCGGCCCTGCCGCGCGCGCCCGCGCGCGGCCAGGCAGTGCCGCGCGCGCCTGCGCGCGGCCTGGCAGCGCCGCGTGCAACACTTTGCTGCACGCGGCGCCGCGCCCAGCGGCATGTCGCCGTAGGGTGCTGCCAACAGCAGCACCCTGGCGCCGCGCGTGCGCCGTTGCGCGCACGCGCGGCCGCCGGCGATGGAAAATCTAAAAAGATTTATAAAAAAACCCCAATACACCCAAAAAATCCCGAAATCCAATTTTAACCTTTTTAAAGAACCAATTAAAATCCTCAAAGCTCAAAACTCCAAAAATCCAAATTCAAAAACTGCACAAACCTCCAAAACCCAAAAATCTGAATTTTTGCTTACCTCGTCGTCGCACGTCGCACGCCCACGAGCTTCACACGGCCACCAACGGGGAGTCCAAGATCAAAATCACTTCAAAACTCTCTTCCTTCTTCTTCTTCTTCTTCCTTTTCCTTTCTTTTCTTTTCCTTTCTTTCTTTCTTCCTTTTCTTTCTTTCTCTGCTGCAGAGGGTGAAGGTGGAGGCTTTTATATAAAGCAAAAGCTTCATTTAATTAATTAACTAATTAATTAATTCCAAAAATCCAACTCCAACTCACTTTTTGCCTTCGGGCTCTCCGCCGCTGCCCGGAACCTCCCGAACTCTGCTGTAAATCGAAAATACACGCGCTCACAGCTTTTTCTCTTCAAAAAGCTCATCCGTTGAGTCGGGGTGCTCAAATCAATTACCGGCTCCAAAATTGCCAGTTCCGACTCACTTTTTGCCTCCGGGTCCTCCGCGTCAGTCCGGAACCTCCCGAACCTCGCTGTAAATCGAAAATACACGTGTCCACAGCTTTTTCTCTTCAAAAAGCTTATCCGTTGAGTCGGGGTGCTCAAATCAATTACCGGCTCCAAAATTGCCAGTTCCGACTCACTTTTTGCCTCCGGGTCCTCCGCGTCAGTCCGGAACCTCCCGAACCTCGCTGTAAATCGAAAATACACCTGTTCCAAGTGTTCCTGAATTTCCGGCACTCCACGGTGAAGTCGGAAATTCCCAATCTCATCCTCAATCGGCCCACAAAGCCCGGAAAAACCCCGAATCGAGCTGGAGCTTCCGCGTTGATCCGAATCAACCCGGCATCAACTGTAAACTCAGATGCAACATGCTCAAGGCAACTCTCTGCTCCAAGTCATCTGTGTGGTCGGCGCGCTATCCAAAGACCCGGTACTCTACACATGATGAGGTTGCTTGAGCAGAGGACATCTCCTGCAGCACCACCAGCAGCACCTTCGGTTGCGACATCGTCGACCTCGACTCAGATTGCCCCGTTGATGGTTGCAGAGCAGAGGGAGCTTGCTGATCGGTTGTCCTATATCAGCTCGTTTCATCCCCCATGATTTGCAGGGCAGAGTGCAGAGCCTTGGGAGGCTGAAAATTGGATTGCAGCGATGGAGAAGCTGTTTGAGAACCTATTTATTCAGGAGAAACATCAAGTGCACCTGGCCACACACTTTCTGGAGAAGGACGCCGAGACTTGGTAGCTTCGTGTTCGTCTAGTGGGACCACCGGGGGTACCGTTATTGACTTGGGCGGAGTTTTGTGCTTTGCTGCTCGGGGTCTATTTTCCCGACAGTGCAAAGCAGAAACTAGAAGGGGATTTGCGACGTCTGCAGCAGGGGAGTCGGCCCCTTCGTGAGTATATTCTCGAGTTTCAGCGGCTCTTGAGCAGTGTGCCCCATGTTGCCCGGGATGAGGCCTAGAGAGTTGAGCTTTTCGAGAGAGGTCTGCATCAGGATATATATCCCCTTGTACATTCGCATAGAGCGCTGACTCTGGATGCGGCTATTGAGCACGCTCAGTGGGTTGACCGAGGATCTGTGGTTATGTCAAATCGGGGGCTAGCGCCAGGGACTAGTCCTGGAGAGAAGCGTCCGGCGCCGTCAGATTTTGGCCAGTCGAATAGGCCGAGACCATCGAGACCACCACGATTCCAGCCTCGAGGTCGTGGGTCTCAGGGGAGATAGAGGCCAGGAGGCTTTCGGCCGCCGAGACAGCAGCTGCAGCAGAGGCGCCCAGATAGATGTGTTATTTGCGGCGGACCCCATACACCTCCGCAGTGTGATCAACGGCAGGGCCGGTGTTACCGTTGCGGGCAGTCGAGGCACATGTCATGGACTTGTCAGGGAGTAGGGTCGCCAGTACCCTCGACTGCATCGACTCCTCCTCCGCCCTTTCAGACGGGTGGAGCTTCGGCGGGTTTCGGCCAGGGTGATAGGGCCACTTCATCGCGACAGTCAGACAGGCGACCACCTCCGAGCGGGCGAGTGTATGCCGCTTAGGTTGAGGATTCTGTGGCAGCTAGTCATGTGGTAGCAGGTATTATTCTTATCTCCTCTACTCGCACTAGAGCTTTATTTGATACCGGAGCATCGCATTCATTCATCAGTAGGGCATTTGCATCTTTGCATGGGCTAGAGATAGGACCGTTAGCTTGTGCTCGTGAGGTTCAGATACCTGATCACGTGTTGCACGTAGATGAGTGTTGTCGGTCCTTCCCAGTGCAGTTAGGGCCCTGGATTTTGCCTATTGATCTATTAGTCCTTCGTCAGCTCCGGAATTTCGATGTAGTGTTGGGTATGTATTGGTTGACTCAGTTTTATGCTACCATCGATTGTAGAGAGAGGACAGTGACCCTTCGTGAGCCGGGTCAGGAGGAGTTTATTTATAGGGGATGTCAGAGTACTCTGTTTGCTGCGACGATATCTTCAGCCAGGGCACGACAGATGTTGAGTTGTGGTTGTGTCGCTTTCTTAGCGACTGTTGTAGAGGTGCCTACGGCGATGCCTGGGCTCGAGGACATCCCTATTGTCCGAGAGTATCCGGATGTGTTTCCCCCAGAGTTATCTTCTATGCCGCCGGACCGAGAGATAGAGTTTGTGATTGATGTAGTCCCTGGAACTACACCAATCTCCAAGGCACCCTACAGGATGGCCCCTGCAGAGTTGAGAGAGCTAAAGGCTCAGTTGCAGGATCTCTTGGATCGTGGGTTTGTTCGACCTAGTGTTTCTCCGTGGGGAGCCCCAATTCTGTTTGTGAAGAAGAAAGACGGGTCACTCAGGTTATGTGTGGACTACCGGGAGATAAATAAAGTGACCGTCAGGAACAAGTATCCCCTTCTTCGGATTGATGATTTGTTCGATCAGCTTCAGGGAGCTACGGTCTTCTCGAAGATAGATCTTCAGTCCGGTTACCACCAGTTGAGGGTGAAGGTCGAGGATGTATCCAAGACGGCGTTTAGGACTCGGTACGAGCATTACGAGCTCACGGTGTTGCCTTTTGGATTGACGAATGCCCCTGCCGCCTTTATGGATCTAATGAACCGAGTGTTTCAGCCATACTTGGACAGTTTTGTTGTGGTATTCATTGATGATATCTTGGTGTATTCCCGAAGCGACATTGAGCACGAGGAGCACTTGAGGATAGTGCTGCAACTTCTGAGAGAGAAGGAGTTGTATGCCAAGTTGAAGAAGTGCGCATTCTGGCTTCGGGAAGTTTCATTCTTAGGCCACGTAGTTTCAGCCGCAGGAATGGCAGTGGACCCGACGAAGATCGATGCAGTTCGGGATTGGCCTAGACCTACGACGGTGACAGAGATTCGGAGCTTCTTGGGCCTAGCAGGCTACTACCGTCGGTTCGTAGAGGGCTTTGCGAAGCTCTCTACTCCCCTCACCAGATTGACTAGGAAGGGGATGAGATTTGTATGGACTGAGAAGGAGTTGTATGCCAAGTTGAAGCTGCGACTGATTTCTGCGCCGATCCTTGCATTGCTAGTGATGGGAGAGGGATTTATGGTTTACAGTGATGCTTCCCACAGCGGCTTAGGTTGTGTTTTGATGCAGCGTGATAGGGTAATTGCTTATGCGTCGCGGCAGTTAAAGGATTATGAAAAGAATTACCCTACGCATGATCTGGAACTAGCCGCGATTGTATTTGCTTTGAAGCTATGGCGACACTATCTCTACGGCGAGCACTGCGAGATATTTACCGAACACAAAAGCCTGAAGTACTTGTTTACTCAGAAGGAGCTTAATTTGAGGCAGCGCCGGTGGTTAGAACTGTTAAAGGATTACGATCTGAGCATCCAGTATCATCCCGGCAAGGCCAATGTGGTCGCGGATGCCTTGAGTAGGCGGTCAGGACAGTCCTTGAGCTTATTGATTACTCAGCAGATGCCACTGAGGGAGCAGTTGAGGTGACTGGATATCGAGGTTGTGTCCCCTGGGGATTCTGCAAGACTTATTTCTTTGGTCTTGCAGCCCACTCTGTTGGACAGGATTAGAGAGAAACAGAGTGTGGACCCCTATCTTGAGAGGATTAGAGACCAGGTTCAGCGTGGTCAGGGTGGGGACTTTTCTGTGGATGCAGCGGGAGTACTTAGGTACAGGGACCGCTATTGTGTGCCCGTGGACTTGGAGATTAGAGAGCTGATTCTGAGGGAAGCTCACTATACACCTTACATGTCACGCCCCAGGGTCGAAACTGCGACCCGGGCTCGCCAACAGATCCGCCACCTATGCCAAACCCGCATAGGCGAAGCATCCTACCTGCAAGAAAAGTACTACAGCTAAACAGATATCAGAGCTATAAATAAAAATCTGCTATAAACTAAAATCAATCACTGTACAACTGGAAATAATACAACACTGTCCATCTCCCAAAAATGATAACCATACAATATCCTCATATACAAAACTCAGAACTCAACAGGGAGGTATCTCCAATAAATACATCAGTGTACAGGCTCTCAATACATATCATATCCTCACTACATCAGTCTCTCAAAAGAGAAAAAAATAAAATAGCTAATCTACTGAAGATCTCCTCAGAAGGGGTACCGCTACTCTCCAACGACGGGTAGGGATCTAGCACGTGACTCCCTCGCCTCGATCAACAATCGCAAATCAGCAACACCCGCTAAGACTCTGCAAAACAAAGGAGAGAAAAGAAGGGGAGGGGGAAAACCCCCAACGGGTGTGAGAACTATACCAAAAAGGGAGTTCTCAGTGGGTACCGCCACCAGGCCCGACGATCTGCCCACTAAGTCCACTAGAGGCATGAGATAACCAAAGCAGTAAAGACTGAAATAAGAAAGCTGGAGACCCTCAACAGCTACCATGCCTCTATCTAAATGCTCAAATGGGGAAACTCTGATAAAGATATGTAACACTCGCACACGAGGTGCTCAATCGACCCAATCGAGCTGACTGCCACATCGGGTCCAATCAAACCTGCGCCCACCTACAACCACCTCCCGCTGACGGGCAGGAATTACGTAGGGCATCCAAACGGACTAACTCGCTATCGAATAGTTGCTCATGCAGGCAATAGTCGAAATCCACGCTCTCTCTCGGAACGGAGAGACTCAACATGCTCAACCTCACACACAACGGTCAAAATACTCTCAACGACACGGGACCACCGTCAAACCAAACGGCTCCCAACAACACTAGCACTGGTCTAAACACAGCTACTAGACTCAACTCGGCCCCCAGGCACGAGCGCAACAATAAGGTAAATACCGGTAATAACCCAATCTAGTTCCACCAGTAAAACTGGTACTGCCTGCTCAGCGGAATCTGCACACATGGCTCAAAACCGCGGGATCAGCACACAAGGCTCGAAATCCCAATAAGATGGACCGGAACCCGACACGGTCTAAAGCCTACTCCGGAGCGGAACTCGAGGGGAGCGACCCACACGAGTAAAGTATCTCTGTAACAAGTATCTCTGTATAGCAGGACTTTGATCACGGCTCTGATCAAAGTAGGAAAACCCAACCACTAAAGAAAGACCCGACCTCAATCGGATGCAACTAAACGATAAGTGGGAAACTCCATCCACTAGAGAAAACTGACATCCAATCTGATGCATAAGTAAATATCCGGTCAACCGCCCAATATCCGCAGTCGCCGCGAAACCCCACAAACTAATCCAACCTGTCCCAGACACAAAGTCCCGACCCCTGCTCGAACCCGAGCAACACTGACCACCTGACCAACAAAGAAGGAGAAAGGAAAAGCATGGTTTCTCCTAAGTCAAGTTCCAATATGTAGTGTAGCAGTAAAAGATGGCCTAACTACATGTCCATAATCCTCGATCTATAATAACTCCTCAGAGTATAATCCGCACATAGCTACATAATCCTGCCCCATCGCATAAACCAATCGCATAAACGGCTATGTGCTAACATGGGATGCTACATAATCACATAGGGTAATATTATGCTACGTAAGCTTACACTAATCACCAATATAGAGATCCAAATCATGCAAGTCCTCAGTATACATCATAAATACTATTCTTGCAATTAATCATACAGTTATCGTTATCAAGCTTACCTACCTCTCAATCATATACCGTGTACCCTAAACATGCATGCATCCTAACATACAGAATTAGAGAACCGTCCACCGGTTCTGGAAACAAAGCACCCACCTGAAGCGCTTTCCGCAGGCAAAGCCGAAGTCGGTGAAGTGTGTAGACGCTCACAATCCCAAAAATCCGCCAGAACTGCACCCTCGGTACTGTAAGAAAGTAATCAGATATGCGCAGCGGAAAAAGAAACGCAATTAAAAATTTTCTTAAAAACAAGGATCACCTCATGTGTTGTTTTAGATCAAAAAAAGTAATCTAATTGATCTTATCAACTAGGATTTAATTTTTACCTTGCGCGGGTCGAGATCACCGCGAAGCCGACGATCGTTGGTAAAAATTGTTCGTCCTTGATAGCCGCGCACGCACCCGGCCTCTACTTGTGTCCACACGGAATCACGCCCTTGATCGAAATAATCGATCGCCTTGATTCGCGATCCAATCACGAATTAACTCTCGCGTCGATGTAAGGAGGATGAATCAATCTTCTAATTGTGCTAGCAATCTTCCGAAGATCGAGAACAATGAATTAATTTTGGAGGACTTGAGGAAGAGGATAGGCGGCTAGGGTTTTCTTTTTCTCCTTTTTTTTCTCTCTTTTAAAATATGTCACATACGACATATATTTATATTGAGAAAACCCTAACCCTAATTCTAATCCTAATCGAATCCTAATCCGATTGGATTATCCATTATCCTTAAGTTAGTTTCAATATGAATCGAATCCGAATCCTAATTCGATTCGTGTGTAACATTTACACATAAGTCCTCAAAATATTTACTAACGATTAGTAAATACACCATGCAACTTTTGCACTTAAATACCTCTAATTTACAATAATTGCAAATTAGTCCTTTTACTAATAAATTAGTAAACTTTAGTATTGTGATTATAATTAATCCATTCTATAAACTTCTTTATCATCTCCTTAATATCGATCATGCGCGATTCCTTATGTGTGTGACCTAATAGGTTCAATTCTGTCTGGTAGTGAGATATGATGCGATCCCCATCGACATCATCATCGAAAATCTTTTTGATGGATCAAACACTTTTGATTCTTCCATCGTATAATAATTATTCGCCTATAATTATTCTTATTGGTTCCCACAATCCACCAGCGATGCCTAGCAGCATATAGTGGCAATCCAATCAGAAGTGAATATTGGACTGAACCTCAAGGTGCAGTTACCGTACAATACAATCCTTCTATCGCATAGTCCCAACTGAGTGGAGGTCATGGAATACTCGTCAAACCCCATCACCCGTTATATGACAATTGATAGGGCAGAAGCTCATATGGTTACTCTTGGACAACAACTTTCCATGAACTATATTACCCCGGCCGAGGATTTCTGAGCTTTGCCTTACAAATAGCATAGGACTGCAGCCAACATATACTACTAAGACCCGTGACTCGGATCAGAGTTTATTGCATAATCAAACTACAGTAGCCTCATATTGAATGGCCGTGGTGTCGCAGGTCTAAGGATCAGTTGTACTACTGCAACATCGAATCAGTTACTGACGAATGAGTAGACATCCATGTAACTATTCGTAATTGGTCACGCTCAGTGCCCTTGTTCTCTAACAACCACCTGCACGTTCGCTCCAGTGTCCACACACTGATGACTTGAGACTCGTCATCCAAAAAGAGAGCGGCACATACATCAATCTTACCGGATCAATCATCGTCCCCATGATGATCCTCCGATTGAGAGCATTTATGACTTAATCACCAATAATATGTATCTCAAATTCTTAACTGTTAAGAATATACATTATCATCTCATTAATTCAAAGGACGATTCATGGACACAATAAACATGAATGGCATAAGATGCCCAAATAATAATAAAGATCAAGTACAAATATGTCTCATATAAAAAATGCGTCAGCCTGATAGGCTTTTGGGGCATACAACTAACAATCTCCCACTTGCACTAAAGCCAATCAGTCATGTATCTAATGCCCATCTTCTCAAGATGAGTCTCTAGTTTCTGCTGAGTCAAAGCCTTAGTTAGCGGGTCCGCCACGTTATCTGCGGAGGCAACCTTCTGCACTTCAATATGTTTATCTTTGATGTACTCTCTGATCTTGTGATACCGCCGCTCGATATGTTTGGATTTCTGATGAGATCTCGGCTCCTTAGCTAATGCTACGGCGCCATTATTATCACAATATGGTGGCAGGGGATCCCTACTAGAGGGAACCACGCTAAGCTCAGTGATAAATTTCTTGATCCAAACAGCTTCCTTGGCAGCTTCAGATGCAGCGATGTACTCCGCCTCCATAGTAGAATCAGCAATCGTCTTTTGTTTAGAACTCTTCCAAACTATTGACCCACCATTGCAAACAAAAAGATACCCAGACGTAGACTTTCTATCGTCTATATCAGACATAAAGTCTGAATCTGTATAGCCATTAACTTTGAGTTCTCCACCTCCAAGAACCAAGAACATATCCTTTGTTCTTCTCAAGTACTTAAGGATATTCTTTACCGCTACCCAATGCTCTTCGCCTGGGTTCGACTGATATCGACTAGTGACACTCACAGCCTATGCTATATCAGGTTGAGTACATAGCATCGCATACATTAAACTCCCTATTGCGGAAGCATAAGGGATCCTGCTCATGCGACTTCTCTCTTCAGGTGTCTTAGGAGACATGTTCTTTGAGAGGTGAATTCCATGTCTTAGAGGTACCATACCCTTTTTGGAATTCTCTATGCTAAACCTTTTCAACACTTCATCTATGTACATAGCTTGCGATAAACCAAGCAACTTCTTAGGTCTATCCCTATAGACCTTTATCCCTAGGATATAAGATGCTTCTCCAAGGTCTTTCATAGAAAACTCTTTGGATAACCATAACTTCACCGATGTTAGCATAGGAATGTCATTCCCTATTAGGAGTATGTCATCCACGTACAATACGAGGAAGGTAACAGCACTCCCACTAACCTTTTTATACACACGTGGCTCTTCCTCATTTCTGATGAAATCGAACGATTCGACTGCATCATTGAAACGAGTGTTCCAACTCCGAGAAGCTTGCTTCAAGCCATAAATGGATCGTTGAAGCTTGCACACTTTATGACTTCTATCTTCGGTAGTGAAACCCAAAGGCTGCTCCATATAGATTTCTTCTTCAAGATATCCATTCAGGAAAGCAGTTTTTACATCCATTTGCCAGATCTCGTAGTCATAATGTGTAGCAATAGCAAGCAGAGTTCTGATAGATTTAAGCATGGCTACAGGTGAAAAGGTATCCTGATAGTCAATGGCTTCGCGTTGACTATAGCCTTTTGCTACCAGCCTAGCTTTATAGGTCTCTACCTTTCCATCAGAACCAATCTTTCTCTTGAAGATCCATTTGCATCCAACGGGTACAATACCCTCCGGTGGATCAACCAAAGTCCAAACTTGATTGGAGTACTGTTACGCCCCGGGGTCGAAACTGCGACCCAGCCTCGCCAACAGATCCGCCACCTATGCGAAATCCTGCATAGGCGAAGCGTCCAACCTGTAAAGTATCATCTAACAACTAAACGGATATCAGAGCTGAAGAAAAACTGCTGCAATAAAAACCCGAATCACTGTACAACTGAAAAAAAATAAAAGTACAATATCCATCTCCCAAAATAATAGTACACTAATCCGATTCACCGAAACAGTAATACAAGTAAAAGCCACCTATACAACATCTATAAATCCAAAAAGCGAGATAACTAAAAATAATAAAATACAACTGAGTACATTGAAACCCACAATCCGGGTTGGTACACCTATCCCACTGTAGAAATCAACACTGGTAGGGATCTATCTGGCGACTCCCTCACCTCGAACTGTCAACCGAAGATCCGCAACTCCCGCAGCAGACACTGCAAAACAAAGGGAGGAAAGGGGAAAAACAACAATGGGGGTGAGAACCACTAGTAAAACCAGTAGCCTCCCCCTGTGGGTAAAGCCTCAAACCCCGACGTACCCACAAGGTCTACCAGAGGCAAAAGGAAAGGAAGAGAGGTGGTAAGCTATAAACAGAAATACTGATAAAAAAAGTGTCATGATCCAGGTTTCCATGCACTGTTTTCCCATGAATCCAATGTGTGAAACACCTATTGATGGTGTTTGTCCACAGTGTGTCAAAGGGACGGCACAGATGGGTCCATGGTAGTATTTATTGTTAGTTTGGCCTTCGGCGGTATTTGCCGAATTTTAGAAAATTTTCTAGGCCAAACGGAGGGCGAATTTGGATTCAGCGCGGAAAAACGCTTGAAAACGACTATTTACTTGTTGAATTCGGAGTCCGGATGCCCAAAAACGGACTCCCGGATGTTTCTGGTGGTTTCTGGTGCATGGGGAAGTCGTGGACCACCGGGGCGCCACGTGGCGGGCCCTCATTGGCCGGTCCGCAGCAGCCGGTCCATGGAGCAGCGCGGCAGGGTGCATGAGCCGGCGCTAGGACAGGTGGCAGGCGCTGATTAGCGGGCCTACGGTGTGCGGTCCACGGAGTTTTGGCGGCCGGTTGCAGGGTGGTTTTTGGCTTTATATAGGTCATTTGAGGGCCGAAATCCTCTTCTCCTGTTCGGTTTCACTCCGAGGTCCCTTCTAAGAAAATTTTCCTCTCTCAATTCTACACCTCCTGTAGACTTCTCAGGATTTTAGGAGGCTCGGATCCCAAGGTTTGAGATTTTTCCAGCGCGGCGCGACGATCATTTTACGGCAACCTGATTCGTCGTATTTCGGTGTTCAGGCTCCCCCGACTCATCCCAACCTCCCATTTTCGCGATTTTTCCGCCGTTGGATTCTTAACAGGTAGGGCTTCATTTTCTCTGTTGTGAGTTTCTTCTGATTCCGAGGCTTTGTTGGAGTTTCTGTGGCCTCATTTTGACCCTTTTTCCGTCGCGGTGTTTTGGGACAGCACTGCCTTGTTTTGGCGATAACTTTGCACACGGACGTCGGATCAGGGCGATTCAAAAAGGAATTTGCATCTACACATCGCAAGGAGCCTCCCTGAATTTTCTTGGATTTTATGGAATTTTTGCCGAAGGTGAGAAACCCCTTTTTACAGAACTTTGTAGCACAGTTTTGGGTGAAAGTATTGTTTGGGGTGGTTCACTTGTCGATTTTGGTTCTCAGCGTAGGAAAATCGAGTGGGAACGTGCAGGTACTTGTTTCGACCGGATCGTCGCGTAGATCGCAGTAGTATTTTTCCGGGAAATTCTTGGGCACGTTTCGCAGGTGAAATTGGCTGAACTGTTAAACAGATTTTTGGGGACAGATTTTAGTTTAAACTTGGATAATAATTATGTGTGCATCCTTTGGGACTTATGGTGCAGTATTGCGGGATTTTTGGAACGGGCGAGGACTTAGCCTTCGAGGACCGGATTTAGCGCTCGAGGTGGGTACCGTTGTTTATCCTCCTACTTGTGATGTCCCCACTAGGCCTATTTGAGTTGCTACTATGTTGCATTGTTAAAAGAACCGGTAAAAAGAATCTGGCATGCTAATCAGGAAATTGGACTTATAACTAGAGTTTGTGACTTCAAAAGGACTAAGTGCTGATTAATGGTTAATTCTTGTAAATAATATGTCGCCTAAAACCATGGGAAGAGCTTTGTTAAAATGGATATGTTGCATATACATGATGGGACCTCTTATACATATACATAGACCAACTTGGGGCAACTTAGTAAAATGGAAGCTTATTTAAACGGCATACCTCTACTTTGTGAGAACTAGAATACTTGAATCATGTTTTGATAATTATAAAGGACTTTGCATGCTTGTATGGTCACCTAGATAGGCCACCTTTTTCTGCTACACTATCATGCTGGAATTGACATAGGAGAAACCTTTTTATTATTCTTTTCTCCTTTCATTTGAGGCTCAGGGTATTTGTAGCTCGTGCACGAGCAGGGGGTTTGGGAATAGTGTAGTCAGACAGTTGTGGGTTTTGGGACAGGCAGGCTGTGAGGGCAGGGCATTGCGGCAACCGCAGATCGTTGGCGGTTGACCGGACAGTGGTTATTGCATCAGATTGGGGTAGAGAATTTGGGCTTCTTTTAGTGGATGGGTTTTCCACTTAGATCAGTGTCGTGATCCAGTCCTGCTGACTTTGATACTTGTTACTGAGGCATTATACTCGTGTGGGTCGCTCCCCTCGAGTGCCACTCCGTAGTGTGCGTCTTACAGGCTTCGAGTCTTCGAGACTCTCATCCCCTATCGGTGTTATGCGTAGGCTGGCATACCCGATTTGGCAGGCAGAGCAGGCAGTATCTTCAAGACTCTCATCCCCTATCGGTGTTATGCGTAGGCTAGCATACCCGATTTGGCAGGCAGAGCAGGCAGTATCAGTGCTTACTGGGTATCGTTTGGGTCTAGACAGGCAGGCATTTACATTCTAATGCACACATATAGCTATACTTTCAGTTAGCTCATTAGAGGCATGTAGTGGTAGCTCTACACATCATCAGCAGTCTTATTTACAGCTTACCACCTTTGTTCATTTTTCCCGCCTCTTGTAGTCCTAGTGGGCACATTTGAGTTGAGGTTTACCCACTAGGAGGAGGCTACTATTCTATAGTAGTTCTCACTCCCCACTGTTTTCTTTTTCTCTTCCCCTTTGTTTTGCAGAGTCGTCTGCGGCAGTTGCGGGCCCCTCCTCAGCGGACCGAGGTAAGAGGATCGCGGACTAGATAGCGGTCTACCCAGGCACCAGTTCAGTTACTAGATGTACCTTGATACTCTCAGATACTCTACTTTTCATTTCTTTTGGGTCTGGCTTCGGCCAGCTAGTTGTATTTGATTAGTGAGCTGGGAGAGACATTTGTATTATTGAGAGTTTACTTCTGCACTTTACTTTCCTGCTTTATCTGAGATGTATTAGTTGTAGTTTAGCTCTGTTTATGCTCTTTTATTATATCATCTATATTTGAACAGGTCACCAGCGCTTCGTATACACGGAAAATTCCGTGTATACGGCGGATCTGTAGACGGGCCCGGGTTCTGGTTTACACCTGGGGCGTGACAGATTAAGTTGGTATCAGAGCTTAGGGATAGGTCAGTTGGGACTTAGGAAACCCTAGGCTTTTGGCTAACCCCAGGATGATAGGGCGTGAGAGCCATGACTTTTTGCGAAAGCCGGTGATTTGGTTTGGACTCTTCCAGTGAGTGAAGAGGGATCGGCATACACTATTTTTGTGGGACAGTTATGTTGGCTGCAGACAACATAAAGTTACACAAATAGGGGGATGCCTTTGACTTTCGCTAGATTGGGTCGTGTGTGGTTGTGTGGCTGACTTGTGGTTCTTGTGGCAGATGCCTCCCCGACGTCGGATTCCTACCCGGGGTGCCCCCACACCCCCTGTTGAGCGAGGACAGGCTGGATCTTCTGAGATTGCTGAGTTGAGGGCCTTGGTAGCCCAATTGGCGGAGAGCAGCCGCCGGCAGGAGCAGCGGATTGAGCAGCTACTGGCGCGGAGTGGGGCGCCGCCTCCGACAGTGTTAGAGACCCCGGCACCACCCGTGGAACCACTTGTGCCGACGGCGCCATCTTTGAGTAGCGGGGCTCAGGGCGTGGCCCAGCCTTTGACCCCGGCTGAGGAGCAGGACTTCGCTGACAAACTGGTTAAGTTTTGTAAGCACGGACCGCCCAGGTTCTCGGGGCGGGATACGCAGCCGTGGGAGGTTGGGACATGGTTAGCAGCGATGGAGAAGATTTTCAGGGATTTCTTCATCGACCCGAGGTACAGAGTTCATATGGCGGTACATTGCCTAGATGGAGATGCAGACCTCTGGTGGCGTCGGGTGGAGCCACGGGAGTTTCAGATTTCTCGACAGTTACCCTGGTCTGAGTTTCGGCGTATGATAGTGGATACCTATTTTTCGACTAGCGTGAAGAGGAAGCTGGAGGATGATTTAAAAAACATTCAGCAGGGCGACCGGTCAGTTCAGGATTACCATCGGGAGTTCATGCGGTTGTTTAATTGTGTGCCCTATGTCGCCCGGGATGGACCACATCAGGTTGAGTTATTCGAGGCAGTCCTCCGCAACGAGCTTTATATTCTTGTGCATGCACAGCGACACCAGACTCTCCAGGAGGCCGTCGAGCATGCCTCTTGGGTGGAGAGAGGCGACACAGAGGTGGCAAGGCGAGGCGGGATGGTCGTGCTGAGTTCCGTGAGGAAACGACCAGTACCCGAGGATGAGGGACAGACTAGTTCATGGAGACCGCCACGGCCTCAGTCACCTAGCCGTGGGCGGGTGGAGCAGCGTGAGTCTAGTGGATCCCAGTGGCCATCGCAGCAGCAGCAGGAGTCTCAGCATCAGACGCAGAGACAGCAGCAGTCGGGGCGGCCACGGCTTCGCGATAGAGACAGATGCATATTCTGTGGAGGACCTCATTTGTCGCATACTTGTGATCAGAGATGGGGTTGTTGTTACAAGTGTGGACAGCCAGGCCACCTTCGAGCTTCGTGCCCCCTTTCGACTTCAGTGGCACCCTCATCGGCATCGGCTTCTTTTTCGCCTCAGCGGCAGTTGTCGACTCAGTGGCCTCATGCTCCAGTGAGCGGATCACCATCCTTTTACCTTGCGGATCATCAGCCGCCGGCTCAGAGCGGTCGGGTCTACCCCGCTCAGGCGGAGGATTTTGCAGCAGCCGACCTTGTGGGGGCAGGTATGGTTTTACTGTATTTACCGGCATTGATTGTGCATTGTGTTGCATTTGGGCATCCTAGGCATTTGTTAGGAGTGCATGTACTTCCTTGCATTGGGTTATGGGTAGGACGGTTACCGGGTGTTCGGGAGGTCGTATTCCCGATCTTTAGCACGTAGGGACGTGTTGTGGGTCCTGCCCGGTGCAGTTGAGTGCTTGATTATACCTGTAGACCTGATGGTCTTGACCTGGTTGTGGGGATTGGTTTGGTACTTAGGACGGTTGGGCTGGCTCGGTTATTTTTTTTCTTTTCGCGGCAGCTGATTATGCTGCGAGGACGGTTCTCGTGGGAGCCAGGCCTGGAGGTGTTGGTGTACCTGGGTTGCTTGAGAGTATCTTCGGTTCTTTGGTTTTGACCTTGTGAGCGAGGCAGATGTCTCGTGGTGGGTGAGTAGCTTGTTGGCTGGTGTGTTTGAGGGACCTGCGGTGGCATCAGGACTTGGAGATACCCATTTTTGGTTGTGAGTTCCCAGCTGTTCTCCTAGCGGAGTTGTCTGGCATGGCACCAGTTTGGGAGTTGAGGACCCAACTCCAGGATTCGACGTTTTGGATTTGTGTCAGGCCAAGGGTGGCGCCGATGCTATTCGAGTTGTGGAAGGTTGGTTCACTTCGGCTTTGTGAGGACCCGTAAGAATTTGAGGAAGTGATCATCGGGAGCTAGCACCCTTCTGCCAAGCTTGGAGGATTTGATTTACCAGCTGCAAGGGTATTGGATCTTCGCGAAGGTTGTTTTGCAGTCTGGTTCTCTCGACCGCTGGTGGATGTGTGCTGATGCCGGGAAGTTAGGAAATTGCTTCTACATCCCGACGGTTTTGGATTAGAGATCAGAGGCTACGGGATCAATTGGGGGACTTATATCGGATGCCTCGGGAGTACCGAGGTACTTGGATCGAGCTGGGTGTTGTTGGACTTTTGGTTGGATTATCTGAGGCCCTAGCAGGGGCAGATGCTTGTACCGATGCGGACTACCTGATAGCCAGAGCAGTTAGCCCAGCTGTACCTAGTTAAGGTGGTGTGGTTCTCTGGAGTGCTCTCCTTTGTTTCGTTCTGGTTAGAGACCCGAGGATTGCATCGCGTCTCTGAAGGAGGTATTTGACAGCCTTGAGAGCTTGAGTGGTGGATGATCGTATATTTACTCCCTCTGTATGGTTGAGATTCCGTGTTGAGGAATGACTTTAGTTTCGAGGACGAAACTTTCTTTTAGTGGGGGAGGATGTGATGATCCAGGTTTCCATGCACTGTTTTCCCGTGAATCCAATGTGTGAAACACCTATTGATGGTGTTTGATCCACAGTGTGTCAAAGGGACGGCACAGATGGGTCCATGGTAGTATTTATTGTTAGTTTGGCCTTCGGTGGTATTTGCCGAATTTTAGAAAAGTTTCTAGGCCAAACGGAGGGCGTATTTGGATTCAGCGCGGAAAAACGCTTGAAAACGACTATTTACTTGTTGAATTCGGAGTCCGGATGCCCAAAAACGGACTCCCGGATGTTTCTGGTGGTTTCTGGTGCATGGGGAAGTCGTGGACCACCGGGGCGCCACGTGGCGGGCCCTCATTGGCCGGTCCGCAGCAGCCGGTCCATGGAGCAGCGCGGCAGGGTGCATGAGCCGGCGCTAGGACAGGTGGCAGGCGCTGATTAGCGGGCCTACGGTGTGCGGTCCACGGAGTTTTGGCGGCCGGTTGCAGGGTGGTTTTTGGCTTTATATAGGTCATTTGAGGGCCGAAATCCTCTTCTCCTGTTCGGTTTCACTCCGAGGTCCCTTCTAAGAAAATTTTCCTCTCTCAATTCTACACCTCCTGTAGACTTCTCAGGATTTTAGGAGGCTCGGATCCCAAGGTTTGAGATTTTTCCGGCGCGGTGCGACGATCATTTTACGGCAACCTGATTCGTCGTATTTCGGTGTTCAGGCTCCTCCGACTCATCCCGACCTCCCATTTTCACGATTTTTGCGCCATTGGATTCTTAACAGGTAGGGCTTCATTTTCTCTGTTGTGAGTTTCTTCTGATTCCGAGGCTTTGTTGGAGTTTCTGTGGCCTCATTTTGACCCTTTTTCCGTCGCGGTGTTTTGGGACAGCACTGCCTTGTTTTGGCGATAACTTTGCACACGGACATCGGATCAGGGCGATTCAAAAAGGGATTTGCATCTACACATCGCAAGGAGCCTCCCTGAATTTTGTTGGATTTTATGGAATTTTCGCCGAAGGTGAGAAACCCCTTTTTACAGAACTTTGTAGCACAGTTTTGGGTGAAAGTATTGTTTGGGGTGGTTCCCTTGTCGATTTTGGTTCTCAGCGTAGGAAAATCGTGTGGGAACGTGCAGGTACTTGTTTCGACCAGATCGTCGCGTAGATCGCAGTAGTATTTTTCCGGGAATTTCTTGGGCACGTTTCGCAGGTGAAATTGGCTGAACTGTTAAACAGATTTTTGGGGACAGATTTTAGTTTAAACTTGGATAATAATTATGTGTGCATCCTTTGGGACTTATGGTGCAGTATTACGGGATTTTTGGAACGGGCGCGGACTTAGCCTTCGAGGACCGGATTTAGCGCTCGAGGTGGGTACCGTTGTTTATCCTCCTACTTGTGATGTCCCCACTAGGCCTATTTGAGTTGCTACTATGTTGCATTGTTAAAAGAACCGGTAAAAAGAATCTGGCATGCTAATCAGGAAATTGGACTTATAACTAGAGTTTGTGACTTCAAAAGGACTAAGTGCTGATTAATGGTTAATTCTTGTAAATAATATGTCGCCTAAAACCATGGGAAGAGCTTTGTTAAAATGGATATGTTGCATATACATGATGGGACCTCTTATACATATACATAGACCAACTTGGGGCAACTTAGTAAAATGGAAGCTTATTTAAACGGCATACCTCTACTTTGTGAGAACTAGAATACTTGAATCATGTTTTGATAATTATAAAGGACTTTGCATGCTTGTATGGTCACCTAGATAGGCCACCTTTTTCTGCTACACTATCATGCTGGAATTGACATAGGAAAAACCTTTTTATTATTCTTTTCTCCTTTCATTTGAGGCTCAGGGTATTTGTAGCTCGTGCGCGAGCAGGTGGTTTGGGGATAGTGTAGTCAGACAGTTGTGGGTTTTGGGACAGGCAAGCTGTGAGGGCAGGGCATTGCGGCAACCGCAGATCGTTGGCGGTTGACCGGACAGTGGTTATTGCATCAGATTGGGGTAGAGGATTTGGGCTTCTTTTAGTGGATGGGTTTTCCACTTAGATCAGTGTCGTGATCCAGTCCTGCTGACTTTGATACTTGTTACTGAGGCATTATACTCGTGTGGGTCGCTCCCCTCGAGTGCCACTCCGGAGTGTGCGTCTTACAGGCTTCGAGTCTTCGAGACTCTCATCCCCTATCGTTGTTATGTGTAGGCTGGCATACCGGATTTGGCAGGCAGAGCAGGCAGTATCTTCGAGACTCTCATCCCATATCGGTGTTATGCGTAGGGTGGCATACCCGATTTGGCAGGCAGAGCAGGCAGTATCAGTGCTTACTGGGTATCGTTTGGGTCTAGACAGGCAGGCATTTACATTCTGATGCACACATATAGCTATACTTTCAGTTAGCTCATTAGAGGCATGTAGTGGTAGCTCTACACATCATCAGCAGTCTTATTTACAGCTTACCACCTTTGTTCATTTTTCCCGCCTCTTGTAGTCCTAGTGGGCACATTTGAGTTGAGGTTTACCCACTAGGAGGAGGCTACTATTCTATAGTAGTTCTCACTCCCCACTGTTTTCTTTTTCTCTTCCCCTTTGTTTTGCAGAGTCGTCTGCGGCAGTTGCGGGCCCCTCCTCAGCGGACCGAGGTAAGAGGATCGCGGACTAGATAGCGGTCTACCCAGGCACCAGTTCAGTTACTAGATGTACCTCGATACTCTCAGAAACTCTACTTTTCATTTCTTTTGGGTCTGGCTTCGGCCAGCTAGTTGTATTTGATTAGTGAGCTGGGAGAGATATTTGTATTATTGAGAGTTTACTTCTGCACTTTACTTTCCTGCTTTATCTGAGATGTATTAGTTGTAGTTTAGCTCTGTTTATGCTCTTTTATTATATCATCTATATTTGAACAGGTCACCAGCGCTTCGTATACACGAGAAATTCTGTGTATACGGCGGATCTGTAGACGGGCCCGGGTTCTGGTTTACACCCGGGGCGTGACAAAAAGAGCTACCACTAAAATGCCTCTAAATGCCAAGCTAATAAGGATAGCTAAATATGTGCATCAGAAAATAAATGCCTGCCTGAATAAACCCAATCCGACCACCAGTAAACACTGGTACTGCCTGCTCTGCCTACCAAACTCAAAACTCAGCTGCGAGATGCAGACCGGCTCCTGACCGGCACGGTCGCATCCCGAAAAGCAACATACCGGCTCCTGACCGGCACGGTCACACACACTCCGGAGTGGCACTCGAGGGGAGCGACCCACACGAGTAACGTAAGTAGCCATAAATAACCTGACATAGCAGGGCTGGATCACGACTCTGATCAAAGTGGGAAAACCCATTCACTAGAGAAAGCCCGATCCCCACAATCTGATGCAACTGTAAATACCCGGTCGGCCGCCCAAAGTCCGCGGTCGCCGCAATACCCTGCCCTCAAGCCAGCCTATCCCAGATCCCAAGAATCTGTCTACACTATTCCAAAACCCCCTGCTCGCGCACGAGCTACAAATACTCTGAGCCTAGTATGAAAGGAGAAGAGCAAGAAACATGGTTTCTCCTAAGTCAAGTCCAGCATGATAGTGTAGCAGAAAAAGGTGGCCTATCTAGATGACCATACAAGCTTGCAAATGTCCCAAGGTAATAAAAGAAAACATGTGTTGATGTCCTTACATTTATTAGAGCATGCTATTCCAAAATATCGATAATTGCATAAGAATATTAAGTGCAACCAAGCCTATGGCTGCCAATACCACATACACGATGTTCACATAGTATGAAAATAAGGAAGTGCCACACCTAATCAAAAATCACATAAGATGGTACAACGCTTGTCAACCCTCACATTTATACAGGAATAAGCCCAAGATCATTTAACATCACTTAAACAGGGACAATCAATCGAGTATCACCAATGAATAGCTTAAGGTCCATCAACCTTCATTGATCTTACATAGGATGAACATAGGATCTACCAACAACATCCAATCTCATTTGCAAGTAATAGGAGTCATGAAATTGCTTTGTCTCATCAGGAATAGGCCTCAACTCAACAATGATATCCATCTTTTCATGAAGGAATTAGGAATCAAAAGCCTAGGTCATTCTCACATCAACTAGATCAATAACCCACATCATCACCCACTTTCACATAAGTTAGATCAATGATCAATCAACTCATTATTCTCACATAGATAGGTTATGGATTAACATCTATGCCCAACATCATACATTGTAGGATAAGAATCAACAACTGTAATTCATATCACCAAGTGGAGACCAAGGATCACCAAACCCACTACTCTCGCATAAATCCTTCTCAAATAAATCAACCAAGTCCTCATATAAATCAACCAACCATTCACACATAACTATCACCATCATTCACCATAATTAGGTCAACCATTCATCACAAGGTGTAGGTTAAAGATTAATTTCCCAATTACCCTCATATAGCATAGGTTTAAGAATGATCACTTATAATGAACTTCATATGAGATAATGCAACATCAATCAAAATATTCATTCACTCATGTATACACTGAGGATCAATTAACTTAATCTAAACATGGATATCCAAGCATATTATACCAAGGAGAAGAGAACATCGACCACAATGCCATGAGGGAAACCAATAGCCCGAGTGGGTAAATCGATATTTTCGGCAAAGCACAACCACCCAACTGAAACTTGACGATCCGATGCCCGATCTAGCTGAATTTTGGCGTGAGTAATCCTTATCCTCCCAGGAGTCCGATGCCGTGAAAATCATCCAAATCCGCCTCACGGATTGGGCGCAATCACTGAAACAATGCACACTATGCACTCAAATTCCAGAATTTCAGCAAGTGCAACAAGGTTAAATAAAAAGTATGTGCAACCTCAAATACCACAAAATGAAGTCTCCAACAGTAAAACAAAGATCTCCTCTTTCATACAAATATCTTCAAGTCCCCAAAAATCCTCCATTAATTTCCCTTAACATTCAAATGAAGCAAACATCACAATGCTGCCCAAAAACTGTTAACATAAACCTGCTAGCATTTCCAAGCTTAATTAGAGGCTTTTCCAAAGGGACTTATCCACAGATCACAAAAGAGAATTTGCTCACCTTGAAGTTAAGAAGAAGTCCCAACTTGAATTTCTGGAAAATACCCTGTATCCACAAAGTTATCTGCATTCCAAGGTGCATTGCTCAAATCCAAAATAAAACAGGGACTGCAGTAATCCATATAATAGCACTTGGAAAGATCATTAAATTTACCTAACCAAACGTGCTCCAAATCCTGCACGAGAGGTACCATTGGATTCCTTGTCGAGAGTAGATACAAATTGAGCTAAAGAACTCCAAATTTCATTCTCGGATGAAGGAGAAAACCCATAAACACTTTGAACTATCCACCAAGTTCCATCTGTGCATGAATGCAGCAAGGTATTCCAAAGATTATACATAAACCCAAATAAAAAATCAGATCTGGGGAAAATGATACATAACAATAATGTATATCTTTGAGTCCTGGAAATTTCC
Source organism: Tillandsia leiboldiana (assembly GCA_029204045.2). Lineage (NCBI taxonomy): Eukaryota > Viridiplantae > Streptophyta > Magnoliopsida > Poales > Bromeliaceae > Tillandsia > Tillandsia leiboldiana. The sequence goes on from CM055064.1 coordinate 24,464,673, forward strand.
CCACAAAAATCATCCAAAACTTCCACTCGTACAATTTAGAAAAGCCAAAACACTGAAGACTGCTCAGGATTCTAGACTGAAACAAAAGGGTCCCAAAGATGGCCCTAAAACTCTGTAAATACATGCGATCTGAGGGGGGGAGTTGAATACAAAGATTGTAGCCTTACCTCTTCTGAAAACGTAGAACCAAAAATGAGCTCAAAAGTCCAAGAAATGAGTCCTGGAGAATTTTTGTACTGAAACGCGACGAGAAGGTCCACCAACAGCAACAATGGTGGTGCTTGCTTCTTGGTGAAGATGATGATCCAAATGGCCTTCAAAAATCCCCAAAAAAATCCAGTGTTGAAGAAGACTTGTGGATTGAGCTCTGCTACAAAAACCACTGAGAAAAACCTCTCCAAAAGCTCCAAAATAGAGAAGGGAATTCCATTAAATATCAAGGAGATAAGCTGCTGGAGAAAAAAAAAACCCACTGTTGCTACAGTAACGGGCCGGCCCGGCACTGTGCTGCCGGGCCGCCACGCGTCGCGCATCCGCGCCATCCCGCGCGTTTGCTCCCGCGCCCGATCGTCGCCACGTGTCGCTTCCCGACAGGCCACTCCACGCGGCCAATCGGGAGGCGACACGTGGCCTCCCTTATCCACCCGCAGCAGCGCCTGCCCGCGCTGCTGCCCGCGCCTGCCCGCGCCTGCTGCGTGGGCCGGGCCTGCTGCACCGCGCCTCCAGCGCCCGCCACATGGCGTACGGAACCAACGGGAGGCAGCCACGTGGCACGCCCTCCGGTCCACCGGTCTACCAAGCTCCCAAAACCTCCGGAAACTTCGGGTCGCCCGTTTTCGCGCGTCCGGACTTAGAAAAATACATGTAAATAGCCGATTTTCATCGTTTTTCCGCGCTGAACCCAAATACGATGTCCATTTTGCAAGAATCCATTTCTAATTTTTGGCGAAACACCCCATTAGGCAATCTTAATCCATTTCTCGCACTGAGTCCGTTTCTTGGATCCGATTTGCGCGCAACCAACACTATCCAGAGAAATAGGCCTCCACAAGCTGTCGATCACACTGTAATGACCACGAAGATCACCGTCTCCAGCTCCTAAGTCACCACTTACTCCCCGTGATTACTCCTCAACAACAGCAACAGCAACGACCAGTACGGCATAGCCCGGTTGCGTAAACCTCCAATCACACGAGCCAGAATTCGCAACAAGCGTCCCTCGTACTTCAAACATTCCTAAATCTCAAATGGGGCGAGTCAATCACGGGCGAGGGATCCAAAAACATAACCTTCCTGAGCTGAGACATGAAACACAACATGGGTTCCATCAAAAGTTGGGGGAAACAAAATAACCGCCAGTGCAATACGCACCAAACCACAACTTGTGTCAACTCAACCAAGGCAACCCTCAGGGGCACAACCACAAGCCATGTTTGCCTCAACAGTCCACACAGCGCTAGCTGTGGAATCATCCAACTCGACCCCAGACAGCTTTCCTGCTCCAGGTATCCGCCAACACAGTGGCCCTGTCGGGGTGACCCAGAATGCTCAAAAGTAAACCAACGGTAACTCCACCGCCACCATAGGAGGCATCGCTATAACTCGCAAGTCCATCACCCCGCACTAACAATGCAAAAGTCGGCGCTGATATCAGTGTCATTATCCATTAGTTATGCTCTCCTGGCACTGCCAAATCCAAGAAGCTCCTCACCTTGACAATAATTGTCGACCTCGGCCAATTCCCAAATGGTATCTATATTGGCCGGATTTCCACCGCCGCCCCTACGGCTAACACAATGTGACCCACGAAGGTAAGCTTTAGAAGCTAAAACTTGTATCTCAATAACTTGGCATACAGCTTCATCCACACAGGCACGGTAGCACATCCCCAAGTGCCCCTCGTGCTCCAAGTCGCTCTGGGAGTAAAGCAAATATCCTCGGGGAACACCACCCCCAATCTGTCCAAGTACATCTGGAACACACAATTCCTCAGATCTTGAAAACAACAGGGCATTAATTATTCCATTTGGCCCACTGCGTGCTCATAATGCCCCTACCGGACCCTTAATGCCATCTAGGCAAAGTCCTTGGCTGTCTGATTCCAAGTAGGTACTCGCATCATACAATAACTGTCGGAGTATGACTCCAACAAAAGGTTCTAGATACCACCCGGACCTGTCTACACTCGAACCAAAAAAGGACCCTCACAGTCGTGTGTCAACGACGTGGCATCACCACCGTGTACCAACGGCGTGGCACTAGGTCAAACAGAACCCTCGATCCATCAGATCCTGCAACTGTGCCATCAGCTCTCTCAGCTCTACCGGCGATATCTAATGAGGTGCTGTCAAGGGGGGCGCGGTTCCCCGAACCACGTCAAACGCAATCTCTATCTCCCTAACCGGCGGCATTATCAACAGCTCAGGTGAAATCACACTCGGGATCTTATGGGCAACAGAGATAACCTTGAGTCCCGGTGCCGCCGTAAGCACCTCTCACACTGTCGCTAAAACCTGTGTGCTCTAACAATCTCAAGCATAGGGTCAAAATACCGAACTGCCACAATTACCAATAAATCTGTCGGTAACTCGTAGTCTCAGCTGCACTGGACATGACCCACAAGCCTCCTCCACATGCACAACACTAACAGGAACCTGCACCTCAAGTGCACGTGGTAACAAATCTGCCTCTAGTCCATGCAGGAATGCAATATGCTCTAACTCCGACAGCTGTGATGAAATCACACCTGTGACAACTCAATCCACTACTGTGGCGCCCTCCAACCGGGCGTCACAGATTCATCCGCTCGATGCAAATGGTCATCGCGCAGTCTGCCAGAAAAATCACGACTAATCGCAAAGGGAGCACGACCTCTGTCTCTGCTCACACTGAGGCGACTGCTACGGTCCTCCGCAGATAGCAAATCCACGCTACCGCTGCGCTACTCTGATATAGATGCTGATACTGCCATCGGGGTCCACCCGATCTCAGGCGTCGCGAGAACTCGTCATCTTGGAAAAAGACGTCAGAAATGCCTCTGCCGGCCAATCTGTCCTCCAAAGGCTCCGACTCAATCTTACGAGTCGGGGTGGTTCATCTGCCAAATCTGGCTAAATAGATCGATCATGTCCCCTCAGCTCACCAGCTGTCAACTATCCACCCTGCCTCGGTGCCTCGACACTAAACATTAGCACAGAGGGGGCTACTCGCTCCATCGGTGCCACAGAAATCCCTACCACTGAGGATACTGCAACCGGGTGGTCTCAGAAGGAAGCATTGTCGAGCTGCCCGCTGCTCCGACAACTGTATCATCCTATCCGCTGCTCACTCTGCCGCCGATATGCCACTGCCAATCCTGTCATCTGGGTCCGGAGCTCTCTGACCTCAATCCAGGTATCCGGCCCAAAACCCACCGCTCAAGCTCAACTGCTATGATAGGATGCACACGGGTCAACACCCAGCGTCGGGGAGACACCGCTCGCCACGACGAAACCACAAAACAGCACACAACAGCGCTCGACCCAATCCAGCGAAAGTCTAAAGCATGTCACCCGTTCCACAGCATTATGTTGTCTGCAGCCAACATAATCACTCAGGAGAATAAACATGCCAATCACTCTTCCCGTCCCTTGGGAGAGGTATAAAACTCAATCAGGACTCTCGCTAAAATCACGACTCTCACGAAGTCAACCAAGGGTCAAACCATAAGCCTAGGGTTTCTAAGTCCACCATGACCTATAACCTAGGCTCTGATACCAATCTAATCTGTCACGCCCCGGGGTCGAAACTGCGACCCGGGCTCGCCGACAGATCTGCCACCTATGCGAAATCCTGAATAGGCGAAGCGTCCAACCTGTAAAGTATCATCTAACAACTAGACGGATATCAGAGCTGAAGAAAAACTGCTGCAATAAAAACCAGAATCACTGTACAATTGAAAAAAAATAAAAGTACAATATCCATCTCCCAAAATAATAGTACACTAATCCGATTCACCGAAACTGTAATACAAGTAAAAGCCACCTATACAACATCTATAAATCCAAAAAGGGAGATAACTAAAAATAATAAAATACAACTGAGTACAGTGAAACCCACAATCCGGGTTGGTACACCTATCCCACTGTAGAAATCAACACTGGTAGGGATCTATCTCGCGACTCCCTCGCCTCGAACTGTCAACCGAAGATCCGCAACTCCCGCAGCAGACACTGCAAAACAAAGGGAGGAAAGGAGAAAAACAACAATGGGGGTGAGAACCACTAGTAAAACCAGTAGCCTCCCCCTGTGGGTAAAGCCTCAAACCCCGACGTACCCACAAGGTCTACCAGAGGCAAAAGGAAAGGAAGAGAGGTGGTAAGCTATAAACAGAAATACTGATAAAAAAAGAGCTACCACTAAAATGCCTCTAAATGCCGAGCTAATAAGGATAGCTAAATATGTACATCAGAAAATAAATGCCTGCCTGAATAAACCCAATCCGACCACCAGTAAACACTGGTACTACCTGCTCTGCCTACCAAACCCAAAACTCAGCTACGAGATGCAGACCGGCTCCTGACCGGCACGGTCGCATCCCGAAAAGCAACAGACCGGCTCCTGACCGGCACGGTCACACACACTCCGGAGTGGCACTCGAGGGGAGTGACCCACACGAGTAACGTAAGTAGCCATAAATAACCTGACATAGCAGGGCTGGATCACGACTCTGATCAAAGTAGGAAAACCCATCCACTAGAGAAAGCCGGATCCCCACAATCTGATGCAACTGTAAATACCCGGTCGGCCGCCCAAAGTCCGCGGTCGCCGCAATACCCTGCCCTCAAGCTAGCCTATCCCAGATCCCAAGAATCTGTCTACACTATTCCAAAACCCCCTGCTCGTGCACGAGCTACAAATACTCTGAGCCTAGTATGAAAGGAGAAGAGCAAGAAACATGGTTTCTCCTAGGTCAAGTCCAACATGATAGTGTAGCAGAAAAAGGTGGCCTATCTAGATGACCATACAAGCTTGCAAATGTCCCAAGGTAATAAAAGAAAACATGTGTCGATGTCCTTACATTTATTAGAGCATGATATTCCAAAATATCGATAATTGCATAAGAATATTAAGTGCAACCAAGTCTATGGCTGCCAATACCACATACACGATGTTCACATAGTATGAAAATAAGGAAGTGCCACACCTAATCAAAAATCACATAAGATGGTACAACGCTTGTCAACCCTCACATTTATACAGGAATAAGCCCAAGATCATTTAACATCACTTAAACAGGGACATTCAATCGAGTATCACCAATGAATAGCTTAAGGTCCATCAACCGTCATTGATCTCACATAGGATGAACATAGGATCTACCAACAGCATCCAATCTCATTTGCAAGTAATAGGAGTCATGAAATTGCTTTGTCTCATAAGGAATAGGCCTCAACTCAACAATGATATCCATCTTTTCATGAAGGAATTAGGAATCAAAAGCCTAGGTCATTCTCACATCAACTAGATCAATAACCCACATCATCACCCATTTTCACATAAGTTAGATCAATGATCAATCAACTCATTATTCTCACATAGATAGGTTATGGATTAACATCTATGCCCAACATCATACATTGTAGGATAAGAATCAACAACTGTAATTCATATCACCAAGTGGAGACCAAGGATCACCAAACCCACTACTCTCGCATAAATCCTTCTCAAATAAATCAACCAAGTCCTCATATAAATCAACCAACCATTCACACATAACTATCACCATCATTCACCATAATTAGGTCAACCATTCATCACAAGGTGTAGGTTAAAGATTAATTTCCCAATTACCCTCATATAGCATAGGTTTAAGAATGATCACTTATAATGAACTTCATATGAGATAATGCAACATCAATCAAACTATTCATTCACTCATGTATACACTGAGGATCAATTAACTTAATCTAAACATGGATATCCAAGCATATTATACCAAGGAGAAGAGAACATCGACCACAATGCCATGAGGGAAACCAATAGCCCGAGTGGGTAAATTGATATTTTCGGCAAAGCACAACCACCCACCTGAAACTTGACGATCCGATGCCCGATCTAGCTGAATTTTGGCGTGAGTAATCCTTATCCTCCCAGGAGTCCGATGCCGCGAAAATCATCCAAATCCGCCTCACAGATTGGGCGCAATCACTGAAACAATGCACACTACGCACTCAAATTCCAGAATTTCAGCAAGTGCAACAAGGTTAAATAAAAAGTATGTGCAACCTCAAATACCTCAAAATGAAGTCTCCAACAGTAAAATAAAGATCTCCTCTTTCATACAAATATCTTCAAGTCCCCAAAAATCCTCCATTAATTTCCCTTAACATTCAATATAAGCAAACATCACAATGCTGCCCAAAAACTGTTAACATAAACTTGCTAGCATTTCCAAGCTTAATTAGAGGCTTTTCCAAAGGGATTTATCCATAGATCACAAAAGAGAATTTGCTCACCTTGAAGTTAAGAAGAAGTCCCAACTTGAATTTCTGAAAAAGACCTTGTATCCACAAAGTTATCTGCATTCCGAGGTGCATTGCTCAAATCCAAAATAAAACAGGGACTGCAGTAATCCATATAATAGCACTTGGAAAGATCATTAAATTTACCTAACCAAACGTGCTCCAAATCCTGCAAGAGAGGTACCATTGGATTCCTTGTCGAGAGTAGATACAAATTGAGCTAAAGAACTCCAAATTTCATGCTCGGATGAAGGAGAAAACCCATAAACACTTTGAACTATCCACCAAGTTCCATCTGTGCACGAATGCAGCAAGGTATTCCAAAGATTATACATAAACCCTAATAAAAACTCAGATATGGGGAAAATGATACATTCCAATATTGTATATCTTTTAGTACTGGAAATTTCCCCTCAAATATCATCCAAAAATTCCACTCCTACAATTCAGAAAAGCCAAAACACTGAAGACTGCTCAGGATTCCAGACTGAAACAAAAGGGTCCCAAAGATGGCCCGAAAACTCTCTAAAAACATGAGATCTGAGGGGGGAGTTGAATACAAAGATTGTAGCTTTACCTCTTCTGAAAACGTAGAACCACAAATGAGCTCAAAAGTCCAAGAAATGCGTCCTGGGGAATTTTTGTACTGAAACGCGACGGGAAGGTCCACCAACAGCAACAATGGTGGTGCTTGCTTCTTGGTGAAGATGATGATCCAAATGGCCTTCAAAAATCCCCAAAAAAATCCAGTGTTGAAGAAGACTTGTGGATTGAGCTCTGCAAAAAAAACCACTGAGAAAAACCTCTCCAAAAGCTCCAAAATGGAGAAGGGAATTCCATTAAATATCAAGGAGATAAGCTGCTGGAGAAAAAAAACCCACTGTTGCTACAGTAACGGGCCGGCCCGACACTGTGCTGCCGGGCCGCCACGCGTCGCGCATCCGCGCCGTCCCGCGCGTTTGCTCCCGCGCCCGATCGTCGCCACGTGTCGCTTCCCGACAGGCCAATCCACGCGGCCAATCGGGAGGCGACACGTGGCCTCCCTTATCCACCCGCAGCAGCGCCTGCCCGCGCTGCTGCCCGCGCCTACTGCGTGGGCCGGGCCTGCTGCATCGCGCCTCCAGCGCCTGCCACGTGGCGTACGGAACCAACGGGTGGCAGCCACGTGGCACGCCCTCCGGTCCACCGGTCTACCAAGCTCCCAAAACCTCCGGAAACTTCGGGTCGCCCGTTTTCGCGTGTCCGGACTCAGAAAAATACATGTAAATAACCGATTTTCATCGTTTTTCCGCGCTGAATCCAAATACGATGTCCATTTTGCAAGAATCCATTTCTAATTTTTGGCGAAACACCCCATTAGGCAATCTTGATCCATTTCTCGCACTGAGTCCGTTTCTTGGATCCGATTTGCGCGCAACTGTCACGCCCCGGGGGTTCGAATCGCGCGGAAGAGGAGCCACCGATGCCCCTGATTCAGCCATATATTTTTTTTTGTAAAACATTACTCCCCGGCGCGTGCACAGACCCGCCGCATACACAAATTCGCTCTGCAAATGAGCAGAGGCCCCTTTGTATATGCACGGCGTCTCAACTACAAAGTGTCTCACAAGGCGTAGTACATACAATCTCTAACCACATCAGTTGGGGTCTCGTACACATACAACCAAACAATTCACGTGACATTCTAGCATTCACTTAGAGCATAGAGGCCGGTGTTTTGAAAGGATAAATAATCACAAGGTTTTGAAAGCGGCATCCACACGATGCCCTCGTTTGTGAAAACAGTTCGTAAACACATAAATCCCACAAGGTTTATAAAGCTTGGTGCCCACACGACACCCACGTTTTAAAAATAGTTTTCGCAAACGGTTTTCTTTGTTTTTCATCGTTCAAAACGGCCAAGTAAGAGAGAACGTAGTATTCATTCAATTATTCAAAAAGAAAGGAAAGAAAAGGGCAACATCCACTTCGACCCCACGGGGGTGTCGCAATCCACAACTAGCTACCATGAATAATAAAAGAAAAGGGAAAGAAGAGTCACTGTATCTGAAGTCACCCATAAATCAGATCAGCACCCTAACGTCCTCACCGGCGCCCTAGCACTCGCCCCTGGACGAACCTGTCACGAAGTGGGAAGTCAGTGACTAGAAATAGCATGATAAGCGTAGTAAACAAAGATAAGGCAAACCACAAACACCGGAGCAACTATCCCTCCCATGCACCTTCCACCTTAACCACACCCTGTATCATTACGACATCGGGCACCTTCCCCGATGCCCACCGCCGAGCACCTGCCTCACAAAGCAACATCGGGCACCTTCCCCGATGCCCACCGCCGAGCACCTGCCTCGGCCGCCGAGCACCTGCCTCGACGTCACCGCTCACACCCCCCACCCATGGGGGCCCCCATTCCTAACGCCACCTCCGCGTGGGGTACACGGGTCAACGTACCACTTTTCCGGAAAAGCACACCCTTGCGGTGGCCAAACCGCGGGTGTGCGTGTAGCAAATTTGAGCCTCAGATTGACATTGAGTATCATAACATAACATAACAGGGTTAGTGCATAAACAGAAGGAGACTGACAATTCCACCTTGCCCCAACATGCTATTTCTAACAGTTAAACCCCATTCCCGAAACCCCCGGGAACGTACCCACCTTGTGTGCGTCGTCCTGCGTTCGTCCAGTCCGCGTCTGTGCTCCAGTCGCCCACAGCGTCCCGCACTCCTGAAGGAACATAGGCAAATCGAGACTTAGAAGTCCGAAACTTACAACGACTCCCTACAGCGTGCGGCGGAGTTCTTCGCACGGCACCGGCCCGTGCGACGAACACCCTGCCAGGGCGCAGCCCCGCGCGGCACCAGCCCGCGCGGCGCCCCTCCTGCGGGCGGCCCCGCGCGGCCGAGCGCCGCGCGGGCGCGCGGCCCGCGGTGCGGGGCGACCCCGCGCGGCACCAGCCCGCGCGGGCGCCCCTCCTGCGGGCGGCCCCGCGCGGCCGAGCGCCGCGCGGGCGCGCTGCCCGCGGTGCGGGGCGACCCCGCGCGGCACCAGCCCGCGCGGCGCCCCTCCTGCGGGCGGCCCCGCGCGGCCGAGCGCCGCGTGGGCGCGCTGCCCGCGGTGCGGGGCGACCCCGCGCGGCACCAGCCCGTGCGGGCGCCCCTCCTGCGGGCGGCCCCGCGCGGCCGAGTGCCGCGCGGGCGTGCTGCCCGCGGTGCGGGGCGGCCCCGCGCGGCACCAGCCCGCGCGGGCGCCCCTCCTGCGGGCGGCCCCGCGCGGCCGAGCGCCGCGCGGGGCGCGCGGCCCGCGGTGCGGGGCGGCCCCGCACGGCACCAGCCCGCGCGGGCGCCCCCCTCCTGCGGCGGCCCCGCGCGGCCGAGCGCCGCGCGGGCGCGCGGCCCGCGGTGCGGGGCGGCCCCGCGCGGCACCAGCCCGCGCGGGCGCCCCCTCCTGCGGGCGGCCCCCGCGCGGCCGAGCGCCGCGCGGGTGCGCGGCCCGCGGTGCGGGGCGGCCCCGCGCGGCACCAGCCCGCGCGGGCGCCCCCTCCTGCGGGCGGCCCCTGCGCGGCCGAGCGCCGCGCGGGCGCGCGGCCCGCGGTGTGGGGCGGCCCCGCGCGGCCGTGCGCCGCGCGGGCGCGTGGCCCGCGGTGCGGGGCGGCCCCGCGCGGCACCAGCCCGCGCGGGCGCCCCTCCTGCGGGCGGCCCCGCGCGGCCGAGCGCCGCGCGGGCGCGCGGCCCGCGGTGCGCGACGGCGCCGGGCCTCCTCCCTCCTCGTGACCAACAAAAGAAAGAAAGAGGGAGATTCCCCCGAACGAAACGCGTCCGACTCACCTTGATGTGCGAAAGAGGAGGAAGAGAGGGATCGTCCGCTTGCCTCCACCGGTCCACCCTTGCGGTGTGCTTGGTTTCTCTTTGCCGGCGGCTACGAGGGAGGAAGAAAAAGAAAAGAGGCGGCCACCAAAAGAAAAATAAGAGGAACCCTAATCCTCTTTCCCTCACGGCTACATATATATACTAAGAGAATTAGGGTTTACCTTAAAAGGTGTGCGGCTGCCAACACGGATCCCGAGGCGTCTAAGGGGGACCCCAACTTCGAGAATTAATTCTGGTCAGACCGGGAGTCGGAAAAATAAACCGATCGCGCCCACGCGCTCCGTTCCGCGAGCTCTACCGCCTAAAATTATTTGCGGGCCTCGACGGTCTGTCCGGAAAAATGCCAAAAATGAGGCCCCCGGTCAGGCATTACAAGATGAGGGTGACCAGAAGGGTTAAGGAAAAGCCGGGTCTTACACCACTTACCGCTAAAAACAAGTTTCGTCCCCGAAACTTAATCTTCCCCAGCGGCGAACAGGTCCGGGTAGCACTCCCTCATCTTTGACTCGGGTTCCCAAGTTGCCTCACGCTCTTCTTGATTGCTCCAAAGCACCTTTACGTAGGGAATCGTCCGACTACGCAGCTTTTTGTCCTCCCGGGCTAGGATCCGCACTGGTACTTCCGCGAAACTTAGATCCTCCTTGAGTTCAATCGCGGAGGCGTCAAGCACTCGCGATGGGTCGGGGAGGTATTTCCGAAGCATGGATACGTGGAACACATCATGAACGCGGTCAAGGTTCGGCGGTAGGGCGAGGCGGTAGGCTACCGGGCCGATGCGCTCCAGAATCTCAAACGGCCCTATGTACCGCGGGCTCAGCTTGCCCCTCAACCCAAACCGCTTCACCCCCTTCGACGGCGACACCCGCAGTAACACGTGCTCTCCCACCTGGAATTCCAAGTCGCGACGTCTCTGGTCCGCGTAACTCTTTTGCCGGCTCTGGGCGGTCGCCAAACGTCGCCTGATGAGGCGCACCCTTTCCTCTGTCTCGGCCACTAGGTCCGGCCCCAAAAACTTTCTCTCCCCCAGATCGTCCCAGCAGATCGGGGATCTACAGCGTCTGCCGTACAACGCTTCGTACGGCGCCATCTTAATGCTCGCTTGGTAGCTGTTGTTATAAGCGAACTCTGCAAGGGGTAGGTAGCGCGACCATCCGTCTCCCAAATCCAGCACGCACGCCCGAAGCATGTCCTCGAGTATCTGGATCACCCGCTCGGATTGCCCGTCCGTCTGGGGGTGAAAGGCTGAGCTGAAGTGTAACTTGGTCCCCAAGGCTCGTTGTAGACTCTTCCAAAAGTTCGAAACGAACCTCGTGTCCCTGTCCGAGGTGATCGTCGTTGGCACCCCGTGCAGCCTTACAATCTCGCTGAGGTAGACCTGTGCCAGCCGGTCACGTGTCCAGGTCGTGTGGATGGGTAGGAAGTGAGCTGACTTCGTTAGCCGATCCACGACAACCCAAATAGCGTCGTGTCCCTGTTGCGAACGGGGGAATCCGGTGACGAAGTCCATTGTGAGTTGCTCCCACTTCCATTCGGGCACGGGTAGAGGTTGCAATTTCCCCGCCGGCCGCTGATGCTCGGCTTTCACCTGTTGGCAAATCAAACAGTGAGCCACGAACAGCGTCACATCTCCCTTCAATCTTGGCCACCAGAAGGTCTGTCGGATATCCCGGTACATCTTGGTGCCTCCAGGGTGCGCCACGTAGGGGGCGCAATGTGCTTCAGTCAGGATTTCTTTCTTTAGATCCGGCAGATCGGGCACGCAGATCCGCCCTCGGAACCGAAGGGTGCCGTCCGTTCCCACTGCAAAGTCTCCTTCTTGCTCCGGTGAAATCATATCTCGTTCCAGCTGTAGCTGCGGATCCGCACCTTGGCCTTCCCGAATCCTCTCCAATAGGGTCGGCGCGACTGTTAGGGTCAACAGTCGCTCAACCGTCCCTGCTGGTACCACTTCCAACCTCAATCGTGAAAATTCCGCGATCAAGTCGTTCTGCTGCGTGATCGCGCCCGCCGAAGTTCCTTCTGCTTGTCCCTTTCGGCTTAGAGCGTTGGCTACCACATTTGCTTTCCCCGGGTGGTACTGGATGGTTAAGTCGTAGTCCTTCAGTAGCTCCAACCACCTCCTCTGCCGTAGGTTAAGCTCCTTCTGGGTGAAAAGGTACTTAAGGCTTTGGTGGTCCGAGAACACGTTGCAATGCACACCGTAGAGGTAGTGCCTCCACAGTTTCAGAACGAAGACCACTGCGGCAAGCTCCAAGTCATGGGTCGGGTAGTTCTGTTCGTAATCCTTGAGTTGTCTTGAAGCATAGGCAATGTCTCTTCCTTGCTGCATTAGTACTCCTCCCAGTCCTATTCGCGATGCATCGCAGTAGACTTCGTAGTCTTCTCCAGGGGTTGGTAAGGCAAGCACAGGCGCTCTTGTTAACCGTTTCTTAAGTTCTTCAAAGCTCTCTTGGCATTGGACCGTCCATATGAACTTTACTCCTTTCCGGGTTAGGCGGTTCAGAGGGGTCGCAATCTTCGAGAAACCCTCCACGAAACGTCTGTAGTATCCCGCAAGGCCCAAGAAGCTGCGCACCTCTGTCACTGTGGTCGGCTGGGGCCAGTCGGTCACCGACTCCACCTTCTTGGGATCCACTGCGACTCCTGCTGCTGAAATGATATGCCCTAGAAACCCCACTTCGCGAAGCCAGAATTCGCATTTCTTAAGTTTTGCGAACAGCTCCTGCTCCCTAAGGGTCTGTAGAACAATTCGAAGGTGCTCCTCGTGCTTCTCATCGGTGGTGGAGTAAATCAGGATGTCGTCGATGAAGACCACAACGAACTGATCCAGGAAGGGTCTGAAAACTCGGTTCATCATGTCCATGAACACCGCTGGGGCATTGGTAAGCCCGAACGGCATTACTGTGAACTCGTAATGGCCATACCGAGTCCGGAATGCCGTCTTCGGAATATCCTCGTCTCGAACTCTGAGCTGGTGGTAGCCCGACTGCAGGTCGATTTTTGAAAAGACAGTTGCACCCCGCAGCTGGTCAAAGAGGTCATCAATCCTAGGTAAGGGGTACTTGTTTTTCACTGTGACTTTGTTGATTTCCCGGTAGTCGATGCACAACCGCAAGCTCCCGTCTTTCTTTCGTACAAAGAGTACAGGTGCGCCCCAAGGGGACACACTCGGTCGGATAAACCCCTTGTCCAGAAGGTCCTCTAGCTGCGCCTTAAGTTCCTTCAGCTCCGCGAAGGCCATCCTGTAGGGGGCCTTCGTGATTGGTCGAGTGCCGGGTGGAAGCTCAATGGGAAAGACAACTTCTCGCTCGGGGGGTAATCCAGGTAGTTCGGCCGGAAAAAACATCTGGGAAGTCCCTCACCACAGGGATGTCGGGGAGTGCCGTGGAGGATCCGGCGGCCAGGGCCACCGACACCAAGTAGGCCATACACCCGCCCTCTACCAGCTTCCTGGCTCGGGATGCAGGAATCATGGAAGAAAAGGAAACGCTCTTGCAAGCCAAGTACACGTTCTCCGGAAAATCGGGGTACATCAGTCATACCTCGCGCTTCTCGCAGTCTATGACCGCAAGGTACCACGTGAGCCAATCCATTCCGAGCACTACATCATACTCTTTCAATAGAATGACTACCAGATCCCAGGGGCACGGAAGCCTTCCCATCCATATAGGGCAGGAAGGCACCATGTTGCGTGCCTCCAAGGATCCCCCCGCGGTGTGTACGGTCATCAAACTGGGTAAGGGTCTCAACTCAAAATCATGGGCCAGTGCGAAGTCTCGGGACATAAACGAGAGGGTCGCTCCGGTGTCAAAAAGGGTTCTAGCGCGATAAACAGAAGCAAGAGTGATACCTGCGACGACGTGCTCAGACGGGTGCGTCTCCTGCTGACCCATCGAATAGACGCGGCCTCCAGTTGTTTCTTCACGCTGTTGGTAAAGAACGCCCCGAATAGCTGCTGTTTAAAGGTAGTCCATGACGGAAGGGTAGCGCCCGACGCAGAGTCGGGGCGTACGGTCTTCCACCAAATGCGGGCGTTCCCCTCGAGCAAGTGGGCGGCCAGGGGGACCCGCTCATGGTCTTCCATCAATAGGTCCTCGAATAATTTCTCCATCGTATCCACCCATTTCTCCACAACCCAGGGGTCCGTCGTGTCCCCCTCGAACGTTGGCGGATCGTATTTCTTGAAGTCGGCCAGGTTGGCGCGCACACGGTCTCGCTCGTTTGGTAGGTTCGCCCCCTTGTCCTCGGCTGTGGATCTAGTCCTGGCCATGATCTGAACATTTGCACGAACCAGTTACTCCTAGTTTAAATAAGACGGCACGCCACTAGTGCTGGCACTAGAGGGAGAAAAGAAAAGAACACTAATTCCCTCCCCCCTTTTTCCCCCAACGAGCACTCGCGTTTTATTTATCCCGTGTTCACTTTATTACTCAGTAGCCAGAGTATTGCGCCCGTGGATGTTAGGCCCCGACTGTTGTGGTTAAAGTTTACCGCTCTGATACCATCTAAATCTGTCACGCCCCGGGGGTTCGAATCGCGCGGAAGAGGAGCCACCGATGCCCCTGATTCAGCCATATATTTTTTTTTGTAAAACATTACTCCCCGGCGCGTGCACAGACCCGCCGCATACACAAATTCGCTCTGCAAATGAGCAGAGGCCCCTTTGTATATGCACGGCGTCTCAACTACAAAGTGTCTCACAAGGCGTAGTACATACAATCTCTAACCACATCAGTTGGGGTCTCGTACACATACAACCAAACAATTCACGTGACATTCTAGCATTCACTTAGAGCATAGAGGCCGGTGTTTTGAAAGGATAAATAATCACAAGGTTTTGAAAGCGGCATCCACACGATGCCCTCGTTTGTGAAAACAGTTCGTAAACACATAAATCCCACAAGGTTTATAAAGCTTGGTGCCCACACGACACCCACGTTTTAAAAATAGTTTTCGCAAACGGTTTTCTTTGTTTTTCATCGTTCAAAACGGCCAAGTAAGAGAGAACGTAGTATTCATTCAATTATTCAAAAAGAAAGGAAAGAAAAGGGCAACATCCACTTCGACCCCACGGGGGTGTCGCAATCCACAACTAGCTACCATGAATAATAAAAGAAAAGGGAAAGAAGAGTCACTGTATCTGAAGTCACCCATAAATCAGATCAGCACCCTAACGTCCTCACCGGCGCCCTAGCACTCGCCCCTGGACGAACCTGTCACGAAGTGGGAAGTCAGTGACTAGAAATAGCATGATAAGCGTAGTAAACAAAGATAAGGCAAACCACAAACACCGGAGCAACTATCCCTCCCATGCACCTTCCACCTTAACCACACCCTGTATCATTACGACATCGGGCACCTTCCCCGATGCCCACCGCCGAGCACCTGCCTCACAAAGCAACATCGGGCACCTTCCCCGATGCCCACCGCCGAGCACCTGCCTCGGCCGCCGAGCACCTGCCTCGACGTCACCGCTCACACCCCCCACCCATGGGGGCCCCCATTCCTAACGCCACCTCCGCGTGGGGTACACGGGTCAACGTACCACTTTTCCGGAAAAGCACACCCTTGCGGTGGCCAAACCGCGGGTGTGCGTGTAGCAAATTTGAGCCTCAGATTGACATTGAGTATCATAACATAACATAACAGGGTTAGTGCATAAACAGAAGGAGACTGACAATTCCACCTTGCCCCAACATGCTATTTCTAACAGTTAAACCCCATTCCCGAAACCCCCGGGAACGTACCCACCTTGTGTGCATCGTCCTGCGTTCGTCCAGTCCGCGTCTGTGCTCCAGTCGCCCACAGCGTCCCGCACTCCTGAAGGAACATAGGCAAATCGAGACTTAGAAGTCCGAAACTTACAACGACTCCCTACAGCGTGCGGCGGAGTTCTTCGCACGGCACCGGCCCCTGCGACGAACACCCTGCCAGGGCGCAGCCCCGCGCGGCACCAGCCCGCGCGGCGCCCCTCCTGCGGGCGGCCCCGCGCGGCCGAGCGCCGCGCGGGCGCGCGGCCCGCGGTGCGGGGCGACCCCGCGCGGCACCAGCCCGCGCGGGCGCCCCTCCTGCGGGCGGCCCCGCGCGGCCGAGCGCCGCGCGGGCGCACTGCCCGCGGTGCGGGGCGACCCCGCGCGGCACCAGCCCGCGCGGCGCCCCTCCTGCGGGCGGCCCCGCGCGGCCGAGCGCCGCGTGGGCGCGCTGCCCGCGGTGCGGGGCGACCCCGCGCGGCACCAGCCCGCGCGGGCGCCCCTCCTGCGGGCGGCCCCGCGCGGCCGAGTGCCGCGCGGGCGCGCTGCCCGCGGTGCGGGGCGGCCCCGCGCGGCACCAGCCCGCGCGGGCGCCCCTCCTGCGGGCGGCCCCGCGCGGCCGAGCGCCGCGCGGGCGCGCGGCCCGCGGTGCGGGGCGGCCCCGCGCGGCACCAGCCCGCGCGGGCGCCCCCCTCCTGCGGCGGCCCCGCGCGGCCGAGCGCCGCGCGGGCGCGCGGCCCGCGGTGCGGGGCGGCCCCGCGCGGCACCAGCCCGCGCGGGCGCCCCCTCCTGCGGGCGGCCCCCGCGCGGCCGAGCGCCGCGCGGGTGCGCGGCCCGCGGTGCGGGGCGGCCCCGCGCGGCACCAGCCCGCGCGGGCGCCCCCTCCTGCGGGCGGCCCCTGCGCGGCCGAGCGCCGCGCGGGCGCGCGGCCCGCGGTGCGGGGCGGCCCCGCGCGGCCGTGCGCCGCGCGGGCGCGTGGCCCGCGGTGCGGGGCGGCCCCGCGCGGCACCAGCCCGCGCGGGCGCCCGCCCTGCGGGCGGCCCCGCGCGGCCGAGCGCCGCGCGGGCGCGCGGCCCGCGGTGCGCGACGGCGCCGGGCCTCCTCCCTCCTCGTGACCAACAAAAGAAAGAAAGAGGGAGATTCCCCCGAACGAAACGCGTCCGACTCACCTTGATGTGCGAAAGAGGAGGAAGAGAGGGATCGTCCGCTTGCCTCCACCGGTCCACCCTTGCGGTGTGCTTGGTTTCTCTTTGCCGGCGGCTACGAGGGAGGAAGAAAAAGAAAAGAGGCGGCCACCAAAAGAAAAATAAGAGGAACCCTAATCCTCTTTCCCTCACGGCTACATATATATACTAAGAGAATTAGGGTTTACCTTAAAAGGTGTGCGGCTGCCAACACGGATCCCGAGGCGTCTAAGGGGGACCCCAACTTCGAGAATTAATTCTGGTCAGACCGGGAGTCGGAAAAATAAACCGATCGCGCCCACGCGCTCCGTTCCGCGAGCTCTACCGCCTAAAATTATTTGCGGGCCCCGACGGTCTGTCCGGAAAAATGCCAAAAATGAGGCCCCCGGTCAGGCATTACAAGATGAGGGTGACCAGAAGGGTTAAGGAAAAGCCGGGTCTTACAGCAACCAACACTATCCAGAGAAATAGGCCACCACAAGCTGTCGATCACACTGTAATGACCACGAAGATCTGGGTCTTCACAAGTACATTGAGTCTATTTCAGACTTCATAGCTTCCAACCATTTTTCGGAGTCGATGTCTGACATCGCCTCGCTATAAGTCTTAGGATCATCTCTATGATCCTTGTCTCCCACTAGGAACATTTCCTCCATGTCCTCTATAAATAATCCCATGTATCTATCAAGAGGATGAGAGATTCTACTAGACTTGCGAGGTGGCAATGTAATCTCTGGTATCACAGAGTTATCAGGAAGGGCTCTTGGAATGCTCGATTCTAAAGAGACTTTCTCCTCTAGTTCTATTTTTCTCCCACTGCCTCCTGCTAAAATAAATTCATTTTCAAGAAAGAAGGCATGACGGCTCACATTCACATTGTGACTTTCTGGGAGATAAAAATTGTATCCAAGTGATTCCTTGGGATAACCAATGAATCTTCCCTTGACTGATCTGCTTTCCAATTTGTCCGTCTTTAATTTCTTAATATAAGCCAGACACCCCCAAGTCTTAATATGAGTAAAACTTGGCTTCCTACCATGCCACATCTCATATGGTGTGGTGGGAACAGATTTGGAGGGTACTCTGTTCAAAATATAAATTGTCGTAAGAAGTGCATAACCCCAAAGTGACGTAGGTAAATCTGTAAAACTCATCATAGATCGAACCATATCTAATAAAGTTCGATTCCTCCGTTCAGACACCCCATTCAATTCTGGTGTTCCAGGAGGAGTCCATTGAGAGACAATACCATTATTCTTGAGGTAGGTTAAGAAATCCGTGCTAAGGTATTCCCCTCCTCGATCGGATCGAAGAGCCTTAATCGATTTTTTCATTTGCTTTTCTACTTCTTGTCTGAACTCTTTAAACTTTTCAAAAACTTCAGACTTGTGTTTAATTAAATACACGTACCCATACCGTGAATAATCATCAGTAAAGGTAATAAAGTAGAGATAGCCGCCCCAAGCAGACACATCGAATGGGCCACATACATCAGTATGTATCAGGGCGAGTACTTCGGTAGCTCTCTGTCCTTGTCCAAAAAAAGGGAGACTTAGTCATTTTTCCTTGAAGACATGATTCACAAGCTGGGTATGGTTCAGGGAGTAAGGATTGTAAGATACCTTCCTTAGCCAGCTTGTTAACCCTATCTTCTCTAATGTGACCAAGCCTCAGATGCCACAAGTATGTTTTGTTTACCTCCTCTCTAGGTCTTTTAAAACCAATAGTATTCTCATTCATGCCATTGTCAATTGTATTCATACTAACATCCATATGTAAGTAATAGAGATCGTCTATTAAAGAACCACAACCTATCAAATTATTTCTCAAATAAATTGAACAAATGTTTGATTCAAAAATAAACTTATAACCGTCCAATACCAAACGTGAAACAGAAATAAGGTTTCTAGTCGCACTAGGAACATAAAGACAATCTCTAAGTTCTAAAACTACTCCTGTCGGTAGACATAAAGGATAAGTCCCTACAGCAACAGCAGCAACTCTTGCTCCGTTTCCAACGCGTAGGGTAATCTCTCCGTCCCTAAGTCGTCTACTTTTCTTTAGCGCCTGCATTGAAATACACAAATGCGAGGTGCATCCCGAGTCAATGACCCATGTAAAAGTAGAACAAACCGATAAGCAAGTAGTTTCAATGATATGAATTTCGGACATACCTTCCAAAGTTTTATTCTTCACTTTGTCCTTCAGGCTAGCCAAATAGTCCTGGCAATTCCTCTTCCAGTGGCCATCCTTTTGACAGTGGAAGCAAGTTCCTTTGGCGGCCTTTTTTTGGGATTTACCTTGACAGTGTCAGTCTTTGGCTTCTTTGCAGGATTCTTCTTTCTCCATTTAGACTTTCTTTTAGAGAAAGCCCGTTCAACAGCCAAAACTGAGCCCTTATTGACTTTTAGCATTCCTTCAGCCGTGACCAACATATTCAACAGCTCGGCGAGAGTGCAAGTAATTTTATTCATTTGAAAATTTAAAATAAACTGAGAAAATGAATCAGGTAATGATTACAAGATCAAATCAATTTGAAGTTCTGCGTCCATAGTCATTCCGAGCTTCTCAAGCTCCTCAATGTCCTTAATCATCGCCAAGCAATGATTATTGACTGAGTGACCATCAGACATCTTAGTCCTGAACAGTCGCCTTGACACTTCGTAACGAGCTGTTTGACTTTGCTCATCATACAACTCTTTAAGATGAAGCAAGATGTCAGCAGCACTCTCCATGTGCTCATGCTGGCGTTGCAACTCATTACTCATAGATGCAAGCATGTAGCATTTTACCTTCATATCATCATCAGTCCATTTATTTCTAGCATCTTTCTGTTGAGCTGTTGGATTTTCGAGCACTGCTGGAGCCTCCGTGTCCAACACATAGGCTAATTTCTCAAAATTGAGAACAATTCTCAAATTCCTCAGCCAATCGGTGAAATTCGGTCCAGTTAAGCGATTAGTATCAAGTATTCTGACAAGTGGGTTAGAGGGGGACATTTTCTGCAGATGGTTAAGATTCTAATTAGTTGTGTACTTAATCATAATCCATTTTGATTAGGGTCATTAAATCTAAATGGTGCCTCCCACTAATTTTAGCGAATATCCACACTCCCCGAGTGGAGAAAACGGAAACTTTACTAAAAGTTTCTAGTGGGAATTGCTGTCCCATCTATTTGCACACTACCTCATCCTAACAAATTCTTGGCAATGAGTAAAGAAATGAGTGAACAACTCTTGTTCAATGCTTCTCAAGCAAATCGTAATTTTATCTTTGGCCTCCAAAAATATAGGCCTCATCCTAACAGATTCTTAGCCTTATCTTTTGGTTAAGTTAGACCCACCGTTCATCATGCAAATAAAAAAGTCATTGAATCCTCATCCTGACAGATTCTTGGATTCAACCCCTTTCTTACCACATAGCATCTTATGCCAATAGAATGGTTGCGGCTCCCTAATGCAACTGACCCCCGTGTCCGGGTGCATCAATCAACACTAAAGAGACGCCCACACCCTACAACGATGGAAGGCCACTAATGGGTTCATAACACCATTAACTTAATATTTTATTGTAATAATCTAGAAATTAAAGACTTTAAATTTACTTTGGAATTTATAAAATTAGTAACTTTGGCAAAATTTGGGGACATAGTGGATCAATAGTGGCCCAGAAATATCGACTTTTGATCGGGGGCAGATCTCGAAAATCCGAGAGCATCATTTCGATCGTCTCGACGAAACATGAAAAGTTCATATTCACATGTCGGCGATCCAACGGTCGGATCTTCCGCAAAATAGCGAAGAAGAAACGGGTCCCACAACTTAAGTTGTGAATAGTACCCCTATTTTAAATGGCCCTTCGATCATCATCGGCCGTTTCACTGTCTGGAACCCTGACATAGGGGTATGAGTAGTCGAACCTAGCTAAGTTCGACGTTCTGAGTGCAATGGCACTGACGGATTTCTCGTTTGGCGATCCGGGTGCATCGAAGTGCGTGCATCAGACTATAATTTGTCAAGTTAAATGGCCCGAGATTTTACTAGAGCGCCAAACTAAACAAACAAATACGCTACTTGACAGGCCTCGACGAGCCGGACGTCATGGCGAAGTCTGTTTCGTAATTCGTCGAGCGGATTTTCTCGAAATGTGTGAAAAGCACAAAAATGGGGTATTTTCGCAAAAATGCTTATATTTTATGTACCAAAAATTAGGGGACTTAAACACTAAGGTTCTGGGTGTATTTTACACATTCAGGAAGGACTTTGGAGTCTAGGTTAACTTGTACAAGGATTAAGTTGCAAAGTTGCAAAGCTAGCATTAACTCCTAAGTGTCTCTTGGTCTCCATGGGTGAGTGCACGAGGGGTCAGGGGGGGAGTCCGAAGCATCACTTCCCTCTGTATCTCCCAGCCTAAGCCCTGAGTGCGGGGGGTAAGCAAGGAGCCACCACCCAAAGAGGCAACCCGAGAGAGAGAGAGAAGGAAAAGAGGCATGGAACCAACTTCAACCAAACTTGGATCTGGAGATCCTGTGGTGTTCCTCTGTGGCTGTAGAGCAACCGGGGTGATTGCCGTGGCCGCGCGAAGAAGGGAGAAGGGAACCGGCTTCCTCCCATCTTCATCAACTCCGGCAAGGTGAGTTCCTTCAAACCAATGGTTGTTTGCACCCTAGACCCATAGCAGTAGCTTAGTTAGGACCTAAGAATTTCCCCTACCAAGCCCGAGTTCCCCATGCACACTGGTTGGCCGGCGGGAACAATATATCGCCGGAAACCTAATTTAGCTCCGCCGTGGCCGATCTCTTCAGATAATGGACCAAAATGAAAAATAAAATGATAGGTATGGACTGTAGGACATATAGAATATTTCTGCAAAGTTTGAGTAAATATGGTTGAGTATTCACGAAGAAAATCAAAACCCTAGTTTTCTAAAAAGTTGCACCTTGGCCGAGCTCGTTGCTCCGGCGCCGGCGACGCTTCCTGCCGCCGGCCACCTGCCCAGAACTCTTCTTGGGACCGAGGGGAGTCCATCCATGCCTTTGCATGGCATCCATGCAGCCCGAATGAGGGCCGACCAAGGATGGCCCGAGCTTGAGGCCATTAATGGCGGCCGGCAATCCGGCGACCTCCGACGGCGGGGACAAGGCCAGAACTTCCTAAAAGCTTGCTAGGAAGCTATTGGTGCTGTTCTTTGCACCCGAAACCCAATGAGTGAAAAGTTGCCATTGTTGAAGAAGAAGCTCAAACCGAGCTTGCCCCAGCCGCTCCGCCGCCGTGCCCTGTCGCCGGGCACGGGTCCAGGTGAGTTTGTTGTGTGTTTTAGCATCCAATTGGGCAAGTGGTTTGGTCCCAGAGCCCCCGGTTAAATGGTCACAAAATTCGAGGTTTAAAGTCATCTTCAACCTCGGATTTTCCGGCAACCGAGGCTATGGGAGGTTGGCCAAGATAATGAGAAAAGTTCCTGCAGTCTTTAGAAGCATTTCCCTCCAAGTTTTATAACATTTGGTCCAGTAATTGCAGAGAACCAAGGCTGGGAGTGGCTTGTGTGTATTGTGTGGATTGGTGCACACAGGGTGTTTGATAAAATGCCACAAAGAGTTTTTAAATGGAATTAGGCTTCAAAGTAAACATGAAAGTTGCTTCCAAATGTCCCCTGAGCTTGATGCTCACTCCAGATCAAGTTGGATCAGTGTGGACTGATGTTTGGAGCATTGTGTGAGTTGATTGAGAGCAAGGTGTTGGATCTGAGAGATCCAGTGAACCTGGGTTGCAAATAGGGCAAGCCCAGTGGTTTATGAAGTATTTTAAACATGTAGTAAAAGCAGAATTTTAATTGGCACCTTAAAACTAAAGATGTGGTGTTGTCAAGCTCTAGATTGAGTGTTTTGGTCCAGGGTCTGTTCTAGGCTGTTTGCAAAGCTGCGACAGTGAGTTCTTGACTAATTTGGGGTCACTGAATGCGATGCTCGCGTTAAAAATTGATTTTGATAAGCCGGAGAAACAAATATGCTTTAAGGCTAGGTTAGAGAAGAAATTTATGGCCCAAAGTTTTCCTCGGGCTCCGCGCTGCCGCAAATGGGTGAGCACGGTGTTCAGCAAGATAAATGTCACCCGCTGGAAGTGACGGTTTGTGTCACGCCCCGGGGGTTTGTTTTAACGGAAACGGCATTTTTTTTTTTGAAAGGTCTCTTTCTTCCCCGGTGCGTGCCCAGACCCGCCGCACATACAGGATCTCTCTGCAAACGGACAGAGTCTCCCCTGTACGTGCACGGCGTGTGGTTGAATACACCTCCCAAGCAAACATAACCATTCATTCACAACATTCAATTTCATACAACCAGTATTCTAAATATTTAAGCGCATGGCCACTTCAACTTGAAAGGATAAATCCACGGTTTTTAAAGAGTGCCCACCCGGCACTTAAGTTTTGAAAACGAGTTTCGAAATCAGCATAAACCCCAGGGTTTTGAAAACGGTGCCCACACGACACTTAGATTTTGAAAACGGTTTTCGCAATCTTTTCTTTGTTTTTGTTTCGCTTTTCAAATGGCCAGTAGGAAATAAAGGAGAAGGTAGTGCATAAACAGAAAATCAACTACCGACATCTACGTCGACCCCACAAGGGTATCGGGAACCTCACACATGCCCACAATATAAATGAAAAACCGAAAAGAAAAGGAAAGTATAAAGTTCAGGGTCTCCAACGATCCCGCTGTGTCCGCCCCGTCCTCACCGCCACCTACCTCTCCCCTCGCCTGGGCCCTGTCACGAAGTGGGAAGTCAGTGACTAATAAACGCCGTGCAAGGGAAAATAATAAAAACAAACCGTGGCGACAACCGGAGCAACCACCCTTTTGGGAAGGGGGGGAGAAAGTAACCTGTATATCTGCATCCTGTAATACCCGGCCGCGTCGGTCCACTACCGACGGCCCCATACCGTACCTGCAACACCGCGACCGCGCCGGACAACTAAACCGGCGGGTCGCTCCGCTCGCACCTAGGCGCCTCAACCCCACAACTAATAAGGGGCCCCCACTACGTCACCTCGTGGGTAAACACGGGTTCTACGACCTCTTTTCCGGAAAAGCGCACCCTCTGCGGTGGCCAAACCGCGGGTGCGCGTGTGGCAACCTCGAGCCCAGTAACCGTAACCACCATCATGTCAGTATCACAATAAGAATAATAAGAGTAATGAGATAAATGAGGTAAAAGAGGTAAAGTGCATAATCGAAAACAAGGTAATACCGCGCGCACACGAAGGTGGCCCGCTGACATATAAGGGTTGAAAAAGAAGAACACCGTCGGCGATCGACGCTAGTCATTATAGCGAACCCACTAACATGCATAAGCTTTCACCCGTCATTACGTAACCCCAGTACACTTAGAATAGACCCCGTCCAATAAGATAGAATTTAGAGGCTAGGAATAAAGTAAAAACAACCCACCTGTCGCCAGTAGAAAAACCACGCTCGGCTCCCCGCGTCCCGGCGCGCTCCCCGAAGCTGCAAGACGGGATCCCCGGGCGGGGAGGTCAAGAACCTTTAAACGCGAAGTAAGGAAAAGCCCCAACACCGGCCGGCCCCCCGACGGCAGCGACCGGACCCCCCACGCGCCGCCGTGCTGTCCGCGCGGCGCCTCGCATGTGCGGGCTGCCCCGCGGCCACCCCGCATGCGGGCGCCCCGCCCGGCACCCCCGCATGCGCGGCCTGCACCGCGCGGTGCCCCCGCATGCGCGGGCTGCCCCGCGCGGCGCCCCGCATGCGGGTGCCCCGCACGGCACCCCCGCATGCGCGGGCCGCACCGCGCGGTGCCCCCGCATGCGCGTGCCCCGCACGGCACCCCCGCATGCGCGGGTTGCCCCGCGCGGCGCCCCGCACGCGGGTGCCCCGCACGGCGCCCCCCCGCATGCGCGGGTTGCGCCGCGCGGTGCCCCCGCATGCGCGGGCTGCCCCGCGCGGCGCCCCGCACGCGGGTGCCCCGCACGGCGCCCCCGCATGCGCGGGCTGCACCGCGCGGTGCCCCCGTATGCGCGGGCTGCCCCGCGCGGCGCCTTGCATGCGGTTACCCCGCACGGCGCCCCCGTGCGGCGGCACGCCCCTCTCCTTCCCTCTCCGACGAAGATCAAGAAACCCCCCGCACGTGACGAGAAAAAGACAAGAAAAGAAAACGAAAACACGGCTCACCTTGTCTTGGTCGGTACCGGGCGAAGGAGAGGGATCGTCCTCTTCGCGTTCGTCGGATCTTTGCGGGGAGGCGATCGATCTCTTCTCTTCCGCGCCGGCCGATGGAAAGGACGAGGGTTTTTTGGGGACCGCTCCTCGTCCACGCTCGGATAATATACGCCAAGGAGGGGGAGGCGAGGTTTAGGAAACCTAATTCCCAAGGCCGACTACTTAGACGTTTTGGGCGTAGTGGATTTTGGACCCCAAAATTAATTTTAACCCCCCCTCGGGTGAAAGGAAAACAAAAAGGGGGGGTCGAAACCCATACCTCAAACTGGTCGACTAAACTCGATCTGATTGCGGACCAGAGTTCGGTCCGCCCCCGGTAATTGTGTAAGTCACCTGGGTTACGGTACCAGCTTCCGGAATTTATTCTGGGAGAACCGGGGGTCGGAATCCAAAACCGATCGCGCCGCCGGTCTCCGTTTCGCGAGCTTTATTAACCAAAAATACCCGCGAGCCCCGACCGTCTGCCCAGAAAAATAAGGAAAAATTACCCTCGAACCCCTATTGTCAACCAGACGGTTCAATAAAAATCGACGGAAAGCCCCGAAAGGTAAAAATAAATCCGCGGTTATCACACCACTCACCTCTAAAAAACGAGTTTCGTCCTCGAAACTCAGACCCGGGTGGTGGTGAACAGGTTCGGGTAGTTCTCCCTCATTTTAGACTCCAGCTCCCATGTTGCTTCTCGCTCCTCGTGGTTGCTCCAGAGCACCTTCACGTAGGGGATGGCTCGATTCCGCAGTGATTTTGTTTCCCTTGCCAGGATCTTCACTGGGGTTTCTTCGAAGCTCAGGTCCTCCTTAAGTTCGAGTGCAGAGGTGTCCAGGACATGTGATGGGTCGGGGAGATATTTCCGAAGCATTGATACGTGGAACACATCGTGGACTCGGTCGAGGTTTGGTGGTAGGGCGAGGCGGTAAGCTACTGGGCCGATGCGCTCTAGAATCTCAAATGGCCCCACAAACCGTGGGCTCAGCTTGCCCCTTAGCCCGAAACGCCTGATTCCTCTGGATGGCGAGACCCGCAAAAACACATGTTCCCCCACTTGAAACTCCAAGTCCCGGCGCCTCTGGTCTGCGTAACTCTTCTGTCGACTCTGGGCGGTCAGCAAGCGCTGTCTGATAAGGCGCACTTTCTCTTCCGTTTCTTCCACTAAGTCGGGTCCCAAAAGTTTCCGCTCTCCCAAGTCGTCCCAGCAGATCGGGGATCGGCAGCGCCTTCCATACAGTGCTTCGTAGGGCGCCATCTGAATGCTGGCCTGGTAGCTGTTGTTGTAGGCAAATTCCACGAGAGGTAGGTAGCGTGACCATCCGATTCCCCAATCAAGCACACAGGCGCGGAGCAGGTCTTCTAGGGTTTGTATCGTGCGCTCTGACTGTCCGTCCGTCTGAGGGTGGAAGGCGGTGCTGAAATGTAGTCTGGTCCCCATGGCCTGTTGGAGGCTTTGCCAAAACTTCGAGACAAAGCGCGTGTCTCTGTCCGAGGTGATCGATGCCGGTACCCCATGTAGTCTCACGATCTCGCTGATGTAGACTTGAGCCAGCCGTTCGCGGGTCCAAGTGGTGTGAATTGGTAGGAAGTGTGCTGACTTGGTTAACCGGTCAACTACAACCCAGATCGCGTCGTGGCCCTGTTGTGAACGTGGGAATCCAGTAACAAAATCCATGGTGATCTGGTCCCATTTCCACTCTGGTACCGGTAAGGGCTGTAGCTTCCCTGCTGGTCGCTGGTGTTCGGCCTTTATCTGTTGGCATACTAGGCAGTGGGCTACGTATCGCGTCACGTCTTCTTTTAACTTAGGCCACCAGAACGTCTGTTTGAGATCCCTGTACATCTTCGTGCCCCCCGGGTGGGCCGCATAAGGGGCTCGGTGTGCCTCCGCTAGGATTTCATTCTTCAACTCTGGTAAATCCGGCACACAGACCCGCCCGCGGAAACATAGGGTGTCGTCGTCTTTCACCGCAAAGTCAAACTCTTGCCCCTGGGGAATCTTGTCTCGTATACGCTGTAGGTGCAGATCGGTCTGCTGTCCCTCCTGGATCTTCTCGTAAAGCGTCGGCTTGACCACCAAGGCTAGGAGTTGCAGAACTGTGCCTGCAAGCACTACCTCCAACCGCATTCGCGCGAACTCCGCGACCAGGTGGTCCTGCTTCGTCAGCGCGCTCTCCGACGCCCCGTCCCGATGCCCTTTTCTGCTCAGTGCGTCTGCCACCACATTTGCCTTCCCGGGGTGATATTGGATCGTCACGTCGTAATCCTTCAGCAACTCGAGCCACCGTCTCTGCCGCAAGTTTAACTCTTTTTGGGTAAAGATGTATTTAAGACTTTGATGATCTGAGAATACGTTGCAGTGGACTCCGAAGAGGTAATGCCTCCACAGTTTCAACACGAAGACCACGGCGGCCAATTCCAGGTCGTGTATCGGATAGTTCCTTTCGTAGTCCTTTAGCTGCCTGGACGCGTAGGCGATCACCTTCCCCTGTTGCATCAGAACACCTCCAAGACCGATTCTTGACGCGTCGCAGTACACTTCATAATCCTCCCCGGGCGTCGGCAGCACTAGTATTGGTGCCTTAGTTAATCTCTTCTTGAGTTCCTCAAAACTCTCCTGGCACTTGGCCGTCCATATGAACTTCTCGCCTTTTCTGGTCAATCGGTTTAAAGGGGCAGCGATCTTTGCGAAGCCCTCAACGAAACGCCGGTAGTATCCTGCCAGCCCTAGAAAACTTCGCACTTCTGTCACCGACGTCGGCGGCTGCCAGTCTACCACTGCTTCTACCTTTTTGGGGTCCACAGCGATCCCCTGTGCCGAGATCACATGCCCTAGGAAGCCGACTTCCCGCAGCCAGAATTCACACTTCTTGAGTTTCGCGAACAACTTCTGCTCTCTGAGGGTTTGCAGGATCGTCCGTAGATGGTCCTCGTGCTCCTCGTCGGTAGTGGAGTAAATCAGGATGTCGTCGATAAAGACTACCACGAACCGATCCAAGAAGGGTCTGAAGATCCGGTTCATCATGTCCATGAAAACAGCGGGGGCGTTCGTAAGTCCGAATGGCATCACCGTGAACTCATAGTGGCCGTATCGAGTCCGGAAGGCGGTCTCCATCTTTTGGGGGGTCGGCTCCCGCTGGAAGAACCCTCCCCCCAGCCTTGCTGGTGTCGCTTCTGATCCCTTAGCCGCGCCGCGTTCTCCCTTCTGGCACGGGTCACAGCG
This sequence comes from Tillandsia leiboldiana, assembly GCA_029204045.2. Classification (NCBI taxonomy): domain Eukaryota; kingdom Viridiplantae; phylum Streptophyta; class Magnoliopsida; order Poales; family Bromeliaceae; genus Tillandsia; species Tillandsia leiboldiana. The sequence goes on from CM055064.1 coordinate 24,493,416, forward strand.
AAACCTCGCTCCACCGTGGTGGCCTTGTCGACCACTCCCTGAAAGGTATGCAGGCCAGCCGCGTTCACCACCTCGAAGATGTCGCTTCGCAGGCCATCGACGAAGAGTTGTGCCTTGTGAGCCTCGTCCCGTGCGACGAACGGGACGCAATTTACTAGTCGGACGAATTCCCGTTGATATTCCATGACCGTCCGGTCCCCTTGTTGAATGTGGTTTAGGTCATCCTCCAACTTTTTCTTGACGCTGCTGGTGAAGAAGGCCTCGAACAGCTCCTTCTTGAAAGTTGTCCAGGACGGAAGAGCGGTACCCTTAGCAGGATCGGGGCGTATCGTCTTCCACCACAAGCGGGCATTCCCTTCCAAGCAATGGACGGCTAGGGGAACCCGCTCATGATCCTCCATAAGTAAGTCTTCAAAGAGTTTCTCCATTGACCCCACCCAGTTCTCCACGACCCACGGATCTGTCGTGTCCCCTTCGAACGTGGGCGGGTCGTGCTTCTTAAAGTCCTTCAAGTTGGCCCGCACTCGATCCCGTTCGGTCATCACAACCCCCCCTCCACTCGTGGCGGCGGCAGCCGCGATAGGGGTAGGCGTGACCACCGTTTCCTCCAGAATAACCCGGCTAGTTGTCCCTGGCGCCGGCCCCGTAGTCGCCGCTGGTGGTGGCGCTGTCGGCGGTGCCGCGGCCGGTGCTGTCGGCCCCGGCGGAGGGGCCGGGGCGGCCGTCACAGGTGCGGCCTGCTGCTGCGTCATCTGGCGTACGTGATCGGTGAGGGTAGCCAATTGCCCCGCCATTTCCCGCAATTGTTGCCGCAGGAGTTGGTTCTCCGCGGCCGTCGACGTTGTCGCATCCGCCTCGGCGTCCCCCGCCGATGACCTTGTACGGGCCATATCTGTCACTCACAAGAAGATCAAAATTAGACAGTAACTACAACCAGTGTACCCTTTTATGCGAGGAAAGATTCAAACTCCCGCCCCCCGTTCACTCACGTTCTAAAATCCTATGCCCCACCCAGTTCATTTATTCGTAGGTATGTGAGGCATTCCCACGGATGTCGGCACGAGCTGTTGTGATTGAATGTGTGTCTCTGATACCATCTTAATCTGTCACGCCCCGGGGGTTTGTTTTAACGGAAACGGCATTTTTTTTTTTGAAAGGTCTCTTTCTTCCCCGGTGCGTGCCCAGACCCGCCGCACATACAGGATCTCTCTGCAAACGGACAGAGTCTCCCCTGTACGTGCACGGCGTGTGGTTGAATACACCTCCCAAGCAAACATAACCATTCATTCACAACATTCAATTTCATACAACCAGTATTCTAAATATTTAAGCGCATGGCCACTTCAACTTGAAAGGATAAATCCACGGTTTTTAAAGAGTGCCCACCCGGCACTTAAGTTTTGAAAACGAGTTTCGAAATCAGCATAAACCCCAGGGTTTTGAAAACGGTGCCCACACGACACTTAGATTTTGAAAACGGTTTTCGCAATCTTTTCTTTGTTTTTGTTTCGCTTTTCAAATGGCCAGTAGGAAATAAAGGAGAAGGTAGTGCATAAACAGAAAATCAACTACCGACATCTACGTCGACCCCACAAGGGTATCGGGAACCTCACACATGCCCACAATATAAATGAAAAACCGAAAAGAAAAGGAAAGTATAAAGTTCAGGGTCTCCAACGATCCCGCTGTGTCCGCCCCGTCCTCACCGCCACCTACCTCTCCCCTCGCCTGGGCCCTGTCACGAAGTGGGAAGTCAGTGACTAATAAACGCCGTGCAAGGGAAAATAATAAAAACAAACCGTGGCGACAACCGGAGCAACCACCCTTTTGGGAAGGGGGGGGAGAAAGTAACCTGTATATCTGCATCCTGTAATACCCGGCCGCGTCGGTCCACTACCGACGGCCCCATACCGTACCTGCAACACCGCGACCGCGCCGGACAACTAAACCGGCGGGTCGCTCCGCTCGCACCTAGGCGCCTCAACCCCACAACTAATAAGGGGCCCCCACTACGTCACCTCGTGGGTAAACACGGGTTCTACGACCTCTTTTCCGGAAAAGCGCACCCTCTGCGGTGGCCAAACCGCGGGTGCGCGTGTGGCAACCTCGAGCCCAGTAACCGTAACCACCATCATGTCAGTATCACAATAAGAATAATAAGAGTAATGAGATAAATGAGGTAAAAGAGGTAAAGTGCATAATCGAAAACAAGGTAATACCGCGCGCACACGAAGGTGGCCCGCTGACATATAAGGGTTGAAAAAGAAGAACACCGTCGGCGATCGACGCTAGTCATTATAGCGAACCCACTAACATGCATAAGCTTTCACCCGTCATTACGTAACCCCAGTACACTTAGAATAGACCCCGTCCAATAAGATAGAATTTAGAGGCTAGGAATAAAGTAAAAACAACCCACCTGTCGCCAGTAGAAAAACCACGCTCGGCTCCCCGCGTCCCGGCGCGCTCCCCGAAGCTGCAAGACGGGATCCCCGGGCAGGGAGGTCAAGAACCTTTAAACGCGAAGTAAGGAAAAGCCCCAACACCGGCCGGCCCCCCGACGGCAGCGACCGGACCCCCCACGCGCCGCCGTGCTGTCCGCGCGGCGCCTCGCATGTGCGGGCTGCCCCGCGGCCACCCCGCATGCGGGCGCCCCGCCCGGCACCCCCGCATGCGCGGCCTGCACCGCGCGGTGCCCCCGCATGCGCGGGCTGCCCCGCGCGGCGCCCCGCATGCGGGTGCCCCGCACGGCACCCCCGCATGCGCGGGCCGCACCGCGCGGTGCCCCCGCATGCGCGTGCCCCGCACGGCACCCCCGCATGCGCGGGTTGCCCCGCGCGGCGCCCCGCACGCGGGTGCCCCGCACGGCGCCCCCCCGCATGCGCGGGTTGCGCCGCGCGGTGCCCCCGCATGCGCGGGCTGCCCCGCGCGGCGCCCCGCACGCGGGTGCCCCGCACGGTGCCCCCGCATGCGCGGGCTGCACCGCGCGGTGCCCCCGTATGCGCGGGCTGCCCCGCGCGGCGCCTTGCATGCGGTTACCCCGCACGGCGCCCCCGTGCGGCGGCACGCCCCTCTCCTTCCCTCTCCGACGAAGATCAAGAAACCCCCCGCACGTGACGAGAAAAAGACAAGAAAAGAAAACGAAAACACGGCTCACCTTGTCTTGGTCGGTACCGGGCGAAGGAGAGGGATCGTCCTCTTCGCGTTCGTCGGATCTTTGCGGGGAGGCGATCGATCTCTTCTCTTCCGCGCCGGCCGATGGAAAGGACGAGGGTTTTTTGGGGACCGCTCCTCGTCCACGCTCGGATAATATACGCCAAGGAGGGGGAGGCGAGGTTTAGGAAACCTAATTCCCAAGGCCGACTACTTAGACGTTTTGGGCGTAGTGGATTTTGGACCCCAAAATTAATTTTAACCCCCCCTCGGGTGAAAGGAAAACAAAAAGGGGGGGTCGAAACCCATACCTCAAACTGGTCGACTAAACTCGATCTGATTGCGGACCAGAGTTCGGTCCGCCCCCGGTAATTGTGTAAGTCACCTGGGTTACGGTACCAGCTTCCGGAATTTATTCTGGGAGAACCGGGGGTCGGAATCCAAAACCGATCGCGCCGCCGGTCTCCGTTTCGCGAGCTTTATTAACCAAAAATACCCGCGAGCCCCGACCGTCTGCCCAGAAAAATAAGGAAAAATTACCCTCGAACCCCTATTGTCAACCAGACGGTTCAATAAAAATCGACGGAAAGCCCCGAAAGGTAAAAATAAATCCGCGGTTATCACAGTTTGTCACGCCCCGGGGTCGAAAACGCGACCTGGGCTCGCCAACAGATCCGCCACCTATGCCAATCTGCATAGGCGAAGCGTCCTACCTGCAAGAAAAGTACTGCAGCTAAACAAATATCAGAGCTATAAATAAAAACCGGCTGTATAACTAAAATCAATCACTGTACAACTGGAAATAAATACAACAATGTCCGTCTCCCAAAAGTAATAATCATACAATATCCTCATATACAAAACTCAGAACTCAACAGGGAGGTATCTCCAATAAATACATAAGTGTACAGTCTCTCAATACATAACATATCCTCACTACATCAGTCACTCAAAAGAGGAAAAGAAAACAACTAATCTGCTGAAGATCTCCTCTGAAGGGGTACCGCTACTCTCCAACGACGGGTAGGGATCTAGCACGCAACTCCCTCGCCTCGAACAACAACCGCAGAATCCGCAACCCCTGCTAAGACTCTGCAAAACAAAGGAGAGAAAAGAAAGGGAGGGGGAAAACCCCCAACGGGTGTGAGAACTACACCTAAAAAGGGAGTCCTCAGTGGGTACCGCCACCAGGCCCGACGATCTGCCCACTAAGTCCACTAGAGGCATAAGATAACCAAAACAGTAAAGACTGAAATAGGAAAGCTGGAGACTCTCAACATCTACCATGCCTCTATCTAAATGCTCAAAAGGGGAGAACCAAATAATGGTAGGCAACCACTAGCACATAAAGTGCACAATCGACCCAATCGAGCTTACTGCCATATCTGGTCCAGTCAAACCTGCGCCCACCTACAACCACCTCCCGCTGGCGGGCAGGAATTACGTAGGGCGTCCAAACGGACTAACTCGCTATCGAGTAGTGGCTCATGCAGGCTATAGTCAAAATCCATGCTCTCTCTCAGAACGGATAAACTCAAGATCACCAAGCCTCTCGCACAACGGTCAACAACTCACAACGACCACGGGACCACCGTCAATCCCCAAACGATTCCCAACAACACTAGCACTGGTCTAAACATAGCTACTAGACTCCACTCGGTCCCCCTGACACGAGTGTAACAAGAAGGTAAATGCCGGTAATGTTACGGCATTTTGGTATTGGCATATTTCGTGAGTCAAGTCAGTGAGTTGAGTCGGAGTCTTAAAGGGATCAAATTGTCAATCAGCAATCAAAGACTTAGAGAAGATTCAACAAGAGCTCAAGTTGACACTCAGTGTCTTGAATCTTGAAGATTGAAGTTGAAGAATTGTGGATCAGTTACATCAATCTCAAGAAGAAAGTATTCAAGAGGATCAGGTATGTTTAACTAAATAATTGTGGTGATCCGAATACTTTCTTATAGTGTAGAAACACTTGGATAAACTTTTAATTGCATATTAATCAAAAACTTGTGCTCGGACTTGTTCAGGATCCGGATCAGAGCCAACGATCCGGATCCCGAAGGTTGTTGCTTCATACAAGACTTCGATCCGGATCCATGCAATTTCCGATCCGGATCCCGAAGGTTAAGTTTTCTGATTTGTATGAACGATCCGGATCGGGCAATGCGATCCGGATCCCGAACCCTTGGTTTTCTGGAATCGTCAATCTCGTTACGACGATCCGGATCACAGTAAATCCGATCCGGATCGTCGTCCGTAAAATTTCCAGATAAGGTATGTTTTTGATTCTTATCTCTTTCCAAAGGTTTCTAAACTATAAATAGACACTTAGGGTTTCTCAAAAACGTGGGAGCTACGGCCGATCAATTTCTAAAACACTTGAGAGCAACCCTAGAGGCTAGGTTTTCATCGTTCTTCTTTATAGCCTCTTTTAGGTCAATTCGATGGTTCCTTCAAGAACATATCTTTGGTCGAATTGATCTAATCTTTGCTTAGAGATTTCTTCTACGGTTCTTCATTGATAATCTAAGCAAAGGATCACCATCGAAGTCAATATTCTTATAGACTGAGTTTGCGTCGTGGATTCGACGTGGCATCGTGGATTCGGTGTGCTAAAGGTGTTTCGTGGATTCAAAGCGTGCGTTCGTGGATTCGAACGTGAGCAGTGGACGGGCAAAACGGTGGAGCGCGAGGTCCAAGAAATTGAAGGAGGGGTTAAATCCGTGGAGACGGTAATCACCTTGTTATTCTTCTTTTCTTAGGGATTGTTATTGCGTGGATATCCAACCGGTCAGCGCAAGGTCCGAAGAAGCTGAAGGAGGGGTTTGAGTCCGTGGAGTCGGTAATCACCTTGTTATTCTTCTATTCTTATTGGATTGTTATTGCGTGTTGGTCCCGTGGTTTTTCTCCTGGATTGGAGTTTCCACGTAAATCTCGGTGTGCTGTTTTTATTTTCCGCATTGTTTTTTATTTTGCACTGAGATTGAGTTTTTAAGTATTACACCTATTCACCCCCCCCCCTCTAGTTGTTTGATAGTACCTATTTAGATCCTTTGGGATTAACAACTCTTCAATTGGTATCAGAGCGGGTTTTAGGTTTATCTATCATGTTGGGTGAAAGTGGTAATATTTATCGACCTCCTCTTTTTGATGGGACTAATTATGCTTATTGGAAAGTGCGGATGAGAGCTTTTCTCATCGCAATTGATGAGCGGGTATGGCAATCCGTGGAATACGGTTGGGTGCATCCTGTTGAGGAAGTAGGAAATTCTACTACCCCAAAACCTCGCTCTAGATGGTCCAAAGAGGAATTTGAAAGATCTTCTTACAATGGGAAAGGTATGAACGCTTTATTTAATTCTCTTTCCTCGACTGAGTTCACACGAATTTCCGCGTGTGAAACCGCAAAGGAAATTTGGGATATTCTCAAAATTACACATGAGGGTACTAATCTTGTAAAAATTCAAAAGCTCCAGATGCTTACAAGTCAATTTGACTCTATTCATATGGAAGAGCATGAATTGTTTACAGATTATTACACTAGACTTCAAGATGTAATAAATACATGTGCTAATTTAGGAGAAAAGATCCCGGAGTCGAAAATTGTAAGAAAGATACTTCGGACTCTTCCGGAACGGTTTAGGGCAAAGGTTACCGCCATTGAAACCGTTAGTCATCCGGATGAGATGAGTGTAGAGGAATTAGTAGGTGCTTTGCAAACTTATGAAATGACTTTTCCTACTAATCAAGTTTCTTCCAAGTCTTCTTCTAAGCTTACAGGTATTGCATTCAAATCAACAAAGGAAGAAGATAGCGAATCAAGTTCCGACGATGAAATCTCTTTTGCCGATTTTGAAGAACAATTGGCGCGGATCGTAAAGAAATTTCGTCGGAAATTTTGGAAGAATCGAACCGATGGATCTTCATCCACGAAATCTTCTAAAGGATCATCGGGTTCTAAATCCTCTAAACTCAAAAGCTTTGCAAAACCTTCTAAAGAAAAAGAAAAAGATGATTTCGAAGGGGAAATCCAATGCTATCGATGCAAAGGCTACGGCCATTTTTCAATGGATTGTCCTTCTAAGAAATCATACAAAAAGAAGGCTTTCCAAGCGAAAACTTGGGACGATTCTACTTCTAATGAATCGACCTCAAGTAAAGAGGAAAAAATCGTTGCTTCTCATGCCTCTCATTTTCCCTCTTCTAATAATTGTTTATCATCATTAGTCACTGACTCTACTCCTTTGATTTTGTATGAAACATCAACAACCGGCGGAGAGTCATCAAGTGAGGGGGAGTCGGACGAGGAAGAACTCGTTGAGGCATATCAACAACTTCTTGCGGAATCTAAGAAGATGGCCAAGCATATCAAGAAGTTGAGGAAGCAACGACTTGAGAATCAAGACGAGAATCATGCTTTAAAGATAAAACTTCATGATCTCGAGGAGGAACAAGGACGTTTATTGAATAACAATAAAATCCTCCAAGAAAAGCTAAACCAATCGGAGACAAACGCTAAATCATATACGGACAAGATTGGTTTTCTAGAAAAACAGTTTGAGGAGATTCATGTCACCAACCAAGCTTTGACCAAGCAAGTTCATGAACTTAAATCCGACATACAAAGGCTTTCAACTGGTTCCAAGAAACTTGATTGTATGTCCGGATTAGGTCAATCAAGCAAGGTTGGTTTGGGATTCAAAAAGGACCAAACTGTGCATGCTTCAAGTTCCACAATGAAATTGAAAGGAAGAACTTGTCACTTATGTGGACTTGAAGGACATTTGGTGAAGAATTGCCCGAAAAAGAGAAAGAAGAGTCCTTCGGCAACTTCATCTACGGAGCGAACTCAACGGAATCAAAAGACACACCAAGTCAATGGAGTTCACTCAAACCACCAAAGGTCCGAGCCACAACATCAATCATACAAGTGGATCATTGCGAGGCAAAGACCTAAGGTGGACCAACAGTCAAAGCGGACAACCCCCGGCCACAACGAATCAAGACAACCCAAAATCCAGTGATTTTGGATTCGGAAAGGTGATATCTTTCCTTGTCTTAAGTTCTAAACAGCTTATGACTGTATGTAATGCTTTTATTGGTTTTCCCTTCATATCTTTCTTAATTTTTGCATTACATGTTTTTCAATGCTCTTCGTTTTTATACTTTATTTTTGAACAAAAGGGTTTTTACTAAACAAGTGCATTGAATAAAAAGGGCTTCACTTTTATTCACTCCAAATTAATTTTATTTGGATTATCAACTTTACTCCATAATCATAAATCTTGAAGATACTTCATTATAGGAGTTTTTGATATTATAAGCATCAAATTTTAGAAATCATGTGTGATCTTTAGATGCTTAATCTATCTCGGTTGTGTGAATTCATTGTGATAAACGTGAGACAACCGATAGACTAAAATTTGGGATATAATTCTTTCATGTAAGAGATTGCATTCTTACAAGGGTATTGAAATAATTTGCAAAAGATGTGGAAAGAGTTACATCCGAAAGGAGTGTGAAAACTACCACCACATGTTGGAAAGAGCTGCCACCCCGGTCGTCCGGTTTGTGTGTGAAGCTACCACATGTTATGGATGCTTGATAGTATTTTATGAGAAAATCTTTAGTTGAAGCATTTGGAGATTTATATGCAAAACTCTTATATTTTGAACAATCTCCTGGTTGGTATAAGGTGGGATAGTTGAAAGATGCTCAAAGAGCCACTCTTAGGTATTTTAGTGCTTATCTCAAATTTGAAAGGGTAAGAAATCAAATTGATGTCATTTGGAAATCTCTGTAAGTCATCTTTGTACATCCGTTACATCTTGATAGACTTTGGATCTCAAGATAATTTTTGATGACTTGTGTTTGATGAATATAACATGAAAAACGGTTTATAATGTTTTACCTTTATTTTTCATGATTTTGGAGTAAATCTTTTTAATTTTGTGAAATTAATTGGATTGAATGACATCTGTGTGAATTCACTGTTTAAAGCACTTAAATTGATTTCTTGATGGAATACAAATCGGTATTTGAAAAGTTTCTAAAATCTGGATTTGTTTCAAGAAATTATTTGATTTTTGCCTTCTGGTACTGGTACGCAATCTGCATTTTTGTTATATACCGGAACTGAGCTTTTATCTCTCTTTCTCTATGAACTAATGTTGTTAGTGATTTCCTTTTGTCTAGTATGTTCACTGTTTGACAATTTGTGACAAAAAGAGGGAGAAGAGAAATGACGGAGATAAGATCATCAGGAGAGGACAAATGAAAATGGAAAAATGGGGGAGAACGAAAAATGATGATCGTATCACAAAGGGGGAGAACATAGATGCTCAAGAACATGGACAACATGTTAGAGATGCTCAAGATAGGGGAAGACAAAGAAAAATTGAAAGAGCCGAAAAACAAAAGAACCAAAAGGAAGACGAATCAAATGTAGGATTCTAATTTCTAACGACTAACGTTTGATTTTGTTTGGAGTTTTGTTTTGCAGGAATTACATCATTTTAAGACTCCAAGTCCTAAGTCATAGAGTATGTTCTAGGACTGGTTGGTTCAAATGTAATTTTGTATTTATTGGATCTTTCACGCAAAGAAAATCAATGTTTTGGTGATGACATTGAGTTTCGACTTTTTGGTTTAAGATGAGTGTCTTGAGCGCTTTTATGTACTTTTGGGTTTTGTCACGAAATTGCCAAAGGGGGAGATTGTTACGGCATTTTGGTATTGGCATATTTCGTGAGTCAAGTCAGTGAGTTGAGTCGGAGTCTTAAAGGGATCAAATTGTCAATCAGCAATCAAAGACTTAGAGAAGATTCAACAAGAGCTCAAGTTGACACTCAGTGTCTTGAATCTTGAAGATTGAAGTTGAAGAATTGTGGATCAGTTACATCAATCTCAAGAAGAAAGTATTCAAGAGGATCAGGTATGTTTAACTAAATAATTGTGGTGATCCGAATACTTTCTTATAGTGTAGAAACACTTGGATAAACTTTTAATTGCATATTAATCAAAAACTGGTGCTCGGACTTGTTCAGGATCCGGATCAGAGCCAACGATCCGGATCCCGAAGGTTGTTGCTTCATACAAGACTTCGATCCGGATCCATGCAATTTCCGATCCGGATCCCGAAGGTTAAGTTTTCTGATTTGTATGAACGATCCGGATCGGGCAATGCGATCCGGATCCCGAACCCTTGGTTTTCTGGAATCTTCAATCTCGTTACGACGATCCGGATCGCAGTAAATCCGATCCGGATCGTCGTCCGTAAAATTTCCAGATAAGGTATGTTTTTGATTCTTATCTCTTTCCAAAGGTTTCTAAACTATAAATAGACACTTAGGGTTTCTCAAAAACGTGGGAGCTACGGCCGATCAATTTCTAAAACACTTGAGAGCAACCCTAGAGGCTAGGTTTTCATCGTTCTTCTTTATAGCCTCTTTTAGGTCAATTCGATGGTTCCTTCAAGAACATATCTTTGGTCGAATTGATCTAATCTTTGCTTAGAGATTTCTTCTACGGTTCTTCATTGATAATCTAAGCAAAGGATCACCATCGAAGTCAATATTCTTATCGACTGAGTTTGCGTCGTGGATTCGACGTGGCATCGTGGATTCGGTGTGCTAAAGGCGTTTCGTGGATTCGAAGCGTGCGTTCGTGGATTCGAACGTGAGCAGTGGACGGGCAAAACGGTGGAGCGCGAGGTCCAAGAAATTGAAGGAGGGGTTAAATCCGTGGAGACGGTAATCACCTTGTTATTCTTCTTTTCTTAGGGATTGTTATTGCGTGGATATCCAACCGGTCAGCGCAAGGTCCGAAGAAGCTGAAGGAGGGGTTTGAGTCCGTGGAGTCGGTAATCACCTTGTTATTCTTCTATTCTTATTGGATTGTTATTGCGTGTTGGTCCCGTGGTTTTTCTCCTGGATTGGAGTTTCCACGTAAATCTCGGTGTGCTGTTTTTATTTTCCGCATTGTTTTTTATTTTGCACTGAGATTGAGTTTTTAAGTATTACACCTATTCACCCCCCCCTCTAGTTGTTTGATAGTACCTATTTAGATCCTTTGGGATTAACAACTCTTCAGGTAATAACCCAATCTTGTGCCACCAGTAAAACTGGTACTGCCTGCTGTGCCTTGCCTGTATCGGGTATGCTGGCCGACGCATAACACCGATGAAAAGGTGTGAGGTCCTGGAATCCCCCGCGTAGGGTTGCTGGTTGTTGGGCAGCTTTCGGTCGCCGTTGGGGGTGTTGGTGCGTGTGTTGGGGGCCCAGAAATGGATTTGTGATGCAATTTGGGATTTGCTTGCATCACTGGAGGCCTGCGTAGGTTGCGCGCAATTTGGACACAAGTGGTGGACTTCGGGCTTAAATTGAGACCCCGTGGGAAGTTGGAGGACCCGTCGGGTGTTTAGAAGTGTTTTCGCGCGATTCAGATGTCAAAATTAGACTCCGGGTGAAGTCCGGATAAAAGTTTACCTCTCCGGTCGCCTTCGGGAATTTTTAGAGTTGGAATTGGGCAAATCGGACTTTAAAAATGGACCCGGCGCGAAAATCGGATCGAGTGGGCATTCGGCAAATTTTCGGGTGAGAATTTGGAGAAATGGACATCGTTTTTGGATTCAGCGCGCGAAATCGCTAAGAATGGACTATTTACTTGTTGGTTTTGGAGCCCGGATGAAGTGCGCGTTTTTCGAGGCATCACGGCACGAATCTCGAGGCGAGGCGAGGCAAATCCCGAGGAGTGCGGCTCGCGGATCGAGGCGGGCGCGCGGCTTGAGGAGCGTGCGGCGCGGCAGGGGGGGCGCACTGGCGCTTCGGCGGGAATCGCGCAGGGGCCGCCACGTGGCGGCCCCCCGTTGGCGCCCGCGCGGGAGCACGTGGGCGCGCCCGTGTCACGCGGCCGTGTCCCGCGCCTGCCGGCGGCAGCGTGTCACGCGCCCGTGTGGCGCGTGAGCTGCGCGCCCGCGTGGCGTGCGGGGATACGGCCACGTGGGCGCGCGCCTCCTTGCCTGGGCCTGGTGCACCCGGGCGGGTGCGGTGGACCGGCCGGTGCACCGTGGACCGGTGCACCGTGGACCCGCCTTCTCCCCTCTCCCTTTTTTCCTCTTCTTCTTCCTCCCCGCAAGCCACCTTCTTCCCTTTCTTTCTTTCTTCTGCACCCGAGAGCGAGAGGGAGTGAGGGAGGAGGTTGTGGGAGTTGGCGTTTCGCGTCGCGGGCCTCGTGGAGCGCGCGAGGCTTCCGATGGGGGCGTTGCGGCGACGGCGGCGCAGTCGGGTAGGTCCCGTGTGTTGGTTTTACTGTATTTTTGTACAGTTTTTGGGGCGATCTTTTGGACTGTAATTAACCCTCTTGCTCTTTTCTGTGTTGGGCACCGTGCACCATTTTGCTTGCGGACTCCGGCACCGTGCACCGTTTTGCGTGCGGACTCCGGCACCGTGCACCGTTTTGCGTGCGGACTCCGTTTTGCGTGCGGATCCTGGCACCGTGCACCGTTTTGCGTGCGGACTCCGGCACCGTGCACCGTTTTGCGTGCGGACTCCGTTTTGCGTGCGGATCCTGGCACCGTGCACCGTTTTGCGTGCGGACTCCGGCACCGTGCACCGTTTTGCGTGCGGACTCCGTTTTGCGTGCGGATTCCGGCACCGTGCACCGTTTTGCATGCGGACTCCGGCGCCCTGCACCGTTTCACGTGCAGACTCCGTTTTTGGTGCGGACTCAGGCAGCGTGCTCCGTTTTGCGTGCGGACTCCATTTTGCGTGCGGATCCTGGCACCGTGCACCGTTTTGCGTACGGACTCCGGCACCGTGCACCGTTTTGCGTGCGGACTCCGTTTTGCGTGCGGATCCTGGCACCGTGCACCGTTTTGCGTGCGGACTCCGGCACCGTGCACCGTTTTGCGTGCGGACTCCGTTTTGCGTGCGGATTCCGGCACCGTGCACCGTTTTGCGTGCGGACTCCGGCGCCCTGCACCGTTTCACGTGCAGACTCCGTTTTTGGTGCGGACTCCGGCAGCGTGCTCCGTTTTGCGTGCGGACTCCGGCGGCGTGCTCCGTTTTGCGTGCGGACTCCGACGGCGTGCCCCATTTTGCGTGCGGATCGCGTGGAGGCCAATTGCAAGTGTCTACGAGCAATTGGTGGCAAATCGAGGTGGGTGGCCTTATCTCCAAGTTTTATGGACTGTACAGTATTTCTACTGATGTAGGACTATGCATGATAGTTTATTTCATTGTGTAGTATGCCAGATTGTAGGAATTGTTATTCCTTTTATTATCTTTTAATATAGTTATTTTGGAACTTGACCTAGCACCCCCGTCATATGTTGTATGTGTAACCAGACTAGTAGAAAACCCTCACTTGGGCTAGGGTTATTTATGCTTAGACATCCACACTGTACCTTCATCCCTGGACATAGTGTTTTCTCGCCCGGGTAGTGGGCCGAGAGGTCGGGACTTGCTTTTAGTGCGGGATGCTTTTACACTCTTGCCTGGGAGCAGAGTGGAGTCTGGTAGTTGTACTGGGTTGCTTATCTGTGCCGGGAGCCGTTTGGGTAAACGGTAGTCCCGGGAGGTCTTGTTTCCCTGTTGTGCCGTCGTGGAGGGAGCCGACGCGCAGACGGCAGTCCCGGGCCGTCGAGTATCTTCCGGACCGTCTTGTTGGGAACCGTTGGGGTTGGCGGTGGTCCCAGGTCGTTGAGTGTTGTCCGACCTGTTTTGTTACCCTGAGTTATGGGTCGTTCCTGGCTGTGGAGTATCTCCAGCCAGTGAGCCTTGTGCTGCGAGCCGTTGGAGAGGCTAGTGTCACGTGTTTCGAGTTAGCCGAGCAGCTGAGTCGTCGAGAGTGCTCCGACTGTTGTGCGAGGTATTTGGGGATCTTGAGTCCTACCGTTCTGAGAGTGAGCGTGGTTTTTGACTAGCCTGCATATGCCAATGTTTGATACTCTATGCCGCGCCGTTCTACTCAGTTGGAATCGCGTCCTGAGATGCCGCTGTGGATACGATGGTTGGCCTGTTGAGGCAGTTTTGCGCGAGGGATGAGTTAGTAGGACAGGACGCCCCACGTAAATCCCGTCCTCATGTGGATGTGTGGTAGTGGGCAGGAGCGTTCCTAGTCGACGGGCGCAGGCTTGACTGGACCTTTGAGGTAGTCAGTTCGTTTGGGTCATTTGAGCACCTTGGGTGCGAGTGGTCTCATTTACTTTCATCTGTTCCACTTTTTGGAGTATCTAGATAGAGGCATGGTAGCTGTAGAGTAGCTCCAGCTTTTCTTGTTTCAGTTTGCATTGCGTTGTTATCTTTGGCCTCTAGTAGACTTGGTGGGCAGACCGTTGGGCTTGTTGACGGCACCCACTGAGAACTACTGTGGGAAGTAGTTCTCACACCCGTCGTGGTGTCTTTTTCCCCAGGAACTTCTCCTCCTGTTCCTGTTGCTCCAGTTGCTGATCCTTCTGACCGAGGCGTGGGAGTCGCGAGTTAGTTCCCTACCCGTCATTGGAGTGTAGCGGTACCCCTTCAGAGGAGAGCTTCAGTAGATTAGTTTTCTTCTTTTTCCTCTGTTGAGAGACCTTTGTTGTGAGGTATAGAGTTGTACTTTATTTTACAGTTTGAGAGACTATTGTAGTGAGGATATTCTTGTATCGAGAGTCTGTACACTGATGTATTCATTGGAGATACCTCCCTTTTGAGTTTTTGTATCAGAGGACTTTGTATATGATAGTATTTGGGGAGATGGATATTGTATTATTTTCAGTTGTACAGTGGTTGGACTTCAGTTTTAGTCGTTTACTTTCAGCTCTGATATCTGTATCTCTGTAGTTGATTCTTTCTGCAGGTTAGACGCTTCGTCTGTACGGCAGTTTCCGTACAGATGGCGGATCTGTTAGTGAGCCCGGGTCGCAGTTCCGACCCCGGGGCGTGACAGATTAGAGTGGTATCAGAGCCTAGGTTGTAGGTCGTGGTGGACTTAGAAACCCTAGGCTTGTGGTTGGATATTAGAATGACTACGTGAGAGTCGTGACTTTTAGCGAGAGTCCTGATTGAGTTTTTACCTCTCCCAAGAGACGGGATGAGAGTTTGGCATGTTTATTCTCCTAAATCGATTATGTTGGTTGCAGACAACATAATACTATGGAATGGATGACATGTCTTAGACTTTCGCTGATTGGGTCGTATGGTTGTTGTGTCCTGACGTTTGTAGTTGTGCAGTGGGTGGCGATACCCCTGAGACGTCGTGTTGTGAAAAGGACACACCCCTCCCTGGCTGAGTTACCAGGAGGGCATTTTCCCTGGCTGAGTTACCAGGAGGGCATTTTCCCTGGCTGAGTTACCAGGAGAGCGTTTTCCCTGGCTGAGTTACCAGGAGGGCATTTTCCCTGGCTGAGTCACCAGGAGGGCATTTTCCCTGGCTGAGTCACCAGGAGGGCGTTTTTCCTGGCTGAGTTACCAGGAGAGCGTTTTCCCTGGCTGAGTTACCAGGAGAGCGTTTTCCCTGGCTGAGTTACCAGGAGGGCATTTTTCCTGGCTGAGTTACCAGGAGGGCATTTTCCCTGGCTGAGTCACCAGGAGGGCATTTTTCCTGGCTGAGTTACCAGGAGAGCGTTCTCCCTGGCTGAGTTACCAGGAGGGCATTTTCCCTGGCTGAGTTACCAGGAGGGCATTTTCCCTGGCTGAGTTACCAGGAGGGCATTTTCCCTGGCTGAGTCACCAGGAGGGCGTTTTTCCTGGCTGAGTTACCAGGAGAGCGTTTTCCCTGGCTGAGTTACCAGGAGAGCGTTTTCCCTGGCTGAGTTACCAGGAGGGCATTTTTCCTGGCTGAGTTACCAGGAGGGCGTTTTCCCTGGCTGAGTTACTAGGAGGGCATTTTCCCTGGCTGAGTTACCAGGAGGGCATTTTCCCTGGCTGAGTCACCAGGAGGGCGTTTTTTCCTGGCTGAGTTACCAGGAGAGCGTTTTCCCTGGCTGAGTTACCAGGAGAGCGTTTTCCCTGGCTGAGTTACCAGGAGGGCATTTTCCCTGGCTGAGTTACCAGGAGGGCATTTTCCCTGGCTGAGTCACCAGGAGGGCGTTTTTCCTGGCTGAGTTACCAGGAGAGCGTTTTCCCTGGCTGAGTTACCAGGAGAGCGTTTTCCCTGGCTGAGTTACCAGGAGGGCATTTTTCCTGGCTGAGTTACCAGGAGGGCATTTTCCCTGGCTGAGTCACCAGGAGGGCATTTTTCCTGGCTGAGTTACCAGGAGAGCGTTCTCCCTGGCTGAGTTACCAGGAGGGCATTTTCCCTGGCTGAGTTACCAGGAGGGCATTTTCCCTGGCTGAGTTACCAGGAGGGCATTTTCCCTGGCTGAGTCACCAGGAGGGCGTTTTTCCTGGCTGAGTTACCAGGAGAGCGTTTTCCCTGGCTGAGTTACCAGGAGAGCGTTTTCCCTGGCTGAGTTACCAGGAGGGCATTTTTCCTGGCTGAGTTACCAGGAGGGCATTTTCCCTGGCTGAGTCACCAGGAGGGCATTTTTCCTGGCTGAGTTACCAGGAGAGCGTTCTCCCTGGCTGAGTTACCAGGAGGGCATTTTCCCTGGCTGAGTTACCAGGAGAGCGTTTTCCCTGGCTGAGTTACCAGGAGGGCGTTCTCACTGGCCAAGTTACCAGATGGATAATTATCACTGGCCGAGTTACCAGATGGATAATTATCACTGGCCGAGTTACCAGATGGATAATTATCACTGGCCGAGTTACCAGGTGGATAATTATCACTGGCCGAGTTTCCCAGATGGATAATTATCACTGGCCGAGTTACCAGGTGGATAATTATCACTGGCCGAGTTACCAGATGGATAATTATCACTGGCCGAGTTACCAGATGGATAATTATCACTGGCCGAGTTACCAGATGGATAATTATCACTGGCCGAGTTACCAGGTGGATAATTATCACTGGCCGAGTTACCAGATGGATAATTATCACTGGCCGAGTTACCAGGTGGATAATTATCACTGGCCGAGTTACCAGATGGATAATTATCACTGGCCGAGTTACCAGATGGATAATTATCACTGGCCGAGTTACCAGGAGGATACTTTCCACTGGCCGAGCAACCAGATGGATGCGTTGCCCCTGGCCGAGTTACCAGGTGGGCGCATGCCCTGGCCGAGATTACCAGGAGGACATTTTTCCTGGCCGAATTACCAGGAGGATACTTTCCACTGGCCGAGCAACCAGATGGATGCGTTGCCCCTGGCCGAGTTACCAGGTGGGCGCATGCCCTGGCCGAGTAACCAGGAGGACATTTTTCCCTGGCCGAATTACCAGGAGGATACTTTCCACTGGCCGAGCTACGAGGGGCGATGCCGCCCAGTGAGAGGCGATGCCGCCCAGTAAGGGGTGATGCCGCCCAGTGAGTGGCAATGCCGCCCAATGAGTGGCGATGCCGCCTAGTGAGTGGCGAAGGTTTGGCCTGTTGAGGCGATTTTCACCTCCGGCCGAGTTACCAGGTGGTTATTTTAGTGAGATTGAGATGACCCGACAGGACGCCGAGATTTGATGGCGTCGAGTTCGTCCTGATGGACTACCGGGAGCGTCTCCAGCCGTGAGTTGCTTGTTGACATAGTTTCCCGCTTTGAACAAGAGGGACCGAATCCCTGAACGGTAAAGGAGCGAAAACTTCGATAGACTGAGCCTAGGGTCTGTTCTTGTTTGGTTGGGGTTCTAGGCACCGGTCTATCGGAATTTTTGGATCTTTGCCGCGTCCGTCAGTTCTTCTCGCCTATGAGTGGGGTGTTGCTGTGAGTTGAGTCGTGGAGGGTTCTCCGACATAGCTGTGAGAGTGCTAGGGCATTTGCATTGATGTATGGGCTAGAGATAGGACCTTTAGCTTGTGCTCGTGAGGTTCAGATACCTGATCACGTGTTGCACATAGATGGGAGTTATTGGTCCTGCCCAGTGCAGTTGGGGCCCTGGTTTTTGCCTGTTGATCTTTTGGCCCTTCCTCAGCTCCGGATTTTTGAGGTAGTGTTGGGTATAGGACTGTGGAGATCTGAGGCCTTGATGCTTGGGTATACCACACCGTTGATACACGGTGGTGATGCCATGCCGTTGGCGCACGGCAGTGATGCCACGCCGTTGGTACGCGGCAGTGATGCCACGCCGTTGATACACGGCAGTGATGCCACACCGTTGATACACGGTGGTGATGCCACACCGTTGATACACGGTGGTGATGCCACGCCGTTGGTACACGACAGTGATGCCACGCCGTTGATACACGGCAGTGATGCCACACCGTTGATACACGGTGGTGATGCCACACCGTTGATACACGGTGGTGATGCCACGCCGGTGGCGCACGGCAGTGAGGCCACGCCGTTGTTACACGGCAGTAATGCCACGCCGTGGGTGCACGGCAGTGATGCCACGTTGTAGGTACACAACGGTGAAAGCCTTTTGGATGTTTCGGACTTTTGACCGCGAGTTGGGCATCAGCTTTATGATCGCCTTGTGAGCCAGTTTTCAGTCCCGTTCACCGACGGTTTGGTCCCCGTTAGGGTGTTCTTTATGAGTTGAGGGATCGACTTCGACCCGTGGGTCCGTTGGGGTTATAGCATGTTGAGCGACCAACTGTGGCACGAGATTGTGTCTCCTGAGGATCCCTTTTGAGGGTAGCCTGCAGTTGAGTAGTCCACTCGGGTGGTTTTGGATCGGGAAGTGACCGAGTGAAGACCCCAACTTATTGGATTTCCCTTCCTTATCGGACGAGTCTGCGGGTATGCTTCGGGTCGTCTTGTTGAGGGTGGCACCATGTTGTGGTTTGGTGCGTATTACACTTGTGGTTATCTCAGTTTTCCCCCAGCCTTTTTAGTGGAGCCCTTGGTTTTTCACGTCTCAGCTCAGTAGTGATGTGTTTCTCCTCGCCCGTGATTTACTTGCCCCTTTGAGATCTGTGATTATTGGAGTACGAGGGACGCCCGTTGCAATTTCTAGCTCGAGAGATGAGAGAATTGCACATCGGGTCATGCCGTACTTGTTGTTGTTGTTGCGGAGTAATCACGAGGAGCGAGTGGGGGAGCTAGAGGCGTATTGTTTGATACCTAGCCGTGGTATTCTTGACTCCTGATGGGCTTGATCTAGTTTCGAGGACGAAACTTTCTTTTAGTGGGGGAGGATGTGAGGTCCTGGAATCCCCCGCGTAGGGTTGCTGGTTGTTGGGCAGCTTTCGGTCGCCGTTGGGGGTGTTGGTGCGTGTGTTGGGGGCCCAGAAATGGATTTGTGATGCAATTTGGGATTTGCTTGCATCACTAGAGGCCTGCGTAGGTTGCGCGCAATTTGGACACAAGTGGTGGACTTCGGGCTTAAATTGAGACCCCGTGGGAAGTTGGAGGACCCATCGGGTGTTTAGAAGTGTTTTCGCGCGATTCAGATGTCAAAATTAGACTCCGGGTGAAGTCCGGATAAAAGTTTACCTCTCCGGTCGCCTTCGGGAATTTTTAGAGTTGGAATTGGGCAAATCGGACTTTAAAAATGGACCCGGCGCGAAAATCGGATCGAGTGGGCATTCGGCAAATTTTCGGGTGAGAATTTGGAGAAATGGACATCGTTTTTGGATTCAGCGCGCGAAATCGCTAAGAATGGACTATTTACTTGTTGGTTTTGGAGCCCGGATGAAGTGCGCGTTTTTCGAGGCATCACGGCACGAATCTCGAGGCGAGGCGAGGCAAATCCCGAGGAGTGCGGCTCGCGGATCGAGGCGGGCGCGCGGCTCGAGGAGCGTGCGGCGCGGCAGGGGGGGCGCACTGGCGCTTCGGCGGGAATCGCGCAGGGGCCGCCACGTGGCGGCCCCCCGTTGGCGCCCGCGCGGGAGCACGTGGGCGCGCCCGTGTCACGCGGCCGTGTCCCGCGCCTGCGGGCGGCAGCGTGTCACGCGCCCGTGTGGCGCGTGAGCTGCGCGCCCGCGTGGCGTGCGGGGATACGGCCACGTGGGCGCGCGCCTCCTTGCCTGGGCCTGGTGCACCCGGGCGGGTGCGGTGGACCGGCCGGTGCACCGTGGACCGGTGCACCGTGGACCCGCCTTCTCCCCTCTCCCTTTTTTCCTCTTCTTCTTCCTCCCCGCAAGCCACCTTCTTCCCTTTCTTTCTTTCTTCTGCACCCGAGAGCGAGAGGGAGTGAGGGAGGAGGTTGTGGGAGTTGGCGTTTCGCGTCGCGGGCCTCGTGGAGCGCGCGAGGCTTCCGATGGGGGCGTTGCGGCGACGGCGGCGCAGTCGGGTAGGTCCCGTGTGTTGGTTTTACTGTATTTTTGTACAGTTTTTGGGGCGATCTTTTGGACTGTAATTAACCCTCTTGCTCTTTTCTGTGTTGGGCACCGTGCACCATTTTGCTTGCGGACTCCGGCACCGTGCACCGTTTTGCGTGCGGACTCCGGCACCGTGCACCGTTTTGCGTGCGGACTCCGTTTTGCGTGCGGATCCTGGTACCGTGCACCGTTTTGCATGCGGACTCCGGCACCGTGCACCGTTTTGCGTGCGGACTCCGTTTTGCGTGCGGATCCTGGCACCGTGCACCGTTTTGCGTGCGGACTCCGGCACCGTGCACCGTTTTGCGTGCGGACTCCGTTTTGCGTGCGGATTCCGGCACCGTGCACCGTTTTGCATGCGGACTCCGGCGCCCTGCACCGTTTCACGTGCAGACTCCGTTTTTGGTGCGGACTCCGGCAGCGTGCTCCGTTTTGCGTGCGGACTCCGTTTTGCGTGCGGATCCTGGCACCGTGCACCGTTTTGCGTGCGGACTCCGGCACCGTGCACCGTTTTGCGTGCGGACTCCGTTTTGCGTGCGGATCCTGGCACCGTGCACCGTTTTGCGTGCGGACTCCGGCACCGTGCACCGTTTTGCGTGCGGACTCCGTTTTGCGTGCGGATTCCGGCACCGTGCACCGTTTTGCGTGCGGACTCCGGCGCCCTGCACCGTTTCACGTGCAGACTCCGTTTTTGGTGCGGACTCCGGCAGCGTGCTCCGTTTTGCGTGCGGACTCCGGCGGCGTGCTCCGTTTTGCGTGCGGACTCCGACGGCGTGCCCCATTTTGCGTGCGGATCGCGTGGAGGCCAATTGCAAGTGTCTACGAGCAATTGGTGGCAAATCGAGGTGGGTGGCCTTATCTCCAAGTTTTATGGACTGTACAGTATTTCTACTGATGTAGGACTATGCATGATAGTTTATTTCATTGTGTAGTATGCCAGATTGTAGGAATTGTTATTCCTTTTATTATCTGTTAATATAGTTATTTTGGAACTTGACCTAGCACCCCCGTCATATGTTGTATGTGTAACCAGACTAGTAGAAAACCCTCACTTGGGCTAGGGTTATTTATGCTTAGACATCCACACTGTACCTTCATCCCTGGACATAGTGTTTTCTCGCCCGGGTAGTGGGCCGAGAGGTCGGGACTTGCTTTTAGTGCGGGATGCTTTTACACTCTTGCCTGGGAGCAGAGTGGAGTCTGGTAGTTGTACTGGGTTGCTTATCTGTGTCGGGAGCCGTTTGGGTAAACGGTAGTCCCGGGAGGTCTTGTTTCCCTGTTGTGCCGTCGTGGAGGGAGCCGACGCGCAGACGGCAGTCCCGGGCCGTCGAGTATCTTCCGGACCGTCTTGTTGGGAACCGTTGGGGTTGGCGGTGGTCCCAGGTCGTTGAGTGTTGTCCGACCTGTTTTGTTACCCTGAGTTATGGGTCGTTCCTGGCTGTGGAGTATCTCCAGCCAGTGAGCCTTGTGCTGCGAGCCGTTGGAGAGGCTAGTGTCACGTGTTTCGAGTTAGCCGAGCAGCTGAGTCGTCGAGAGTGCTCCGACTGTTGTGCGAGGTATTTGGGGATCTTGAGTCCTACCGTTCTGAGAGTGAGCGTGGTTTTTGACTAGCCTGCATATGCCAATGTTTGATACTCTATGCCGCGCCGTTCTACTCAGTTGGAATCGCGTCCTGAGATGCCGCTGTGGATACGATGGTTGGCCTGTTGAGGCAGTTTTGCGCGAGGGATGAGTTAGTAGGACAGGACGCCCCACGTAAATCCCGTCCTCATGTGGATGTGTGGTAGTGGGCAGGAGCGTTCCTAGTCGACGGGCGCAGGCTTGACTGGACCTTTGAGGTAGTCAGTTCGTTTGGGTCGTTTGAGCACCTTGGGTGCGAGTGGTCTCATTTACTTTCATCTGTTCCACTTTTTGGAGTATCTAGATAGAGGCATGGTAGCTGTAGAGTAGCTCCAGCTTTTCTTGTTTCAGTTTGCATTGCGTTGTTATCTTTGGCCTCTAGTAGACTTGGTGGGCAGACCGTTGGGCTTGTTGACGGCACCCACTGAGAACTACTGTGGGAAGTAGTTCTCACACCCGTCGTGGTGTCTTTTTCCCCAGGAACTTCTCCTCCTGTTCCTGTTGCTCCAGTTGCTGATCCTTCTGACCGAGGCGTGGGAGTTGCGAGTTAGTTCCCTACCCGTCATTGGAGTGTAGCGGTACCCCTTCAGAGGAGAGCTTCAGTAGATTAGTTTTCTTCTTTTTCCTCTGTTGAGAGACCTTTGTTGTGAGGTATAGAGTTGTACTTTATTTTACAGTTTGAGAGACTATTGTAGTGAGGATATTCTTGTATCGAGAGTCTGTACACTGATGTATTCATTGGAGATACCTCCCTTTTGAGTTTTTGTATCAGAGGACTTTGTATATGATAGTATTTGGGGAGATGGATATTGTATTATTTTCAGTTGTACAGTGGTTGGACTTCAGTTTTAGTCGTTTACTTTCAGCTCTGATATCTGTATCTCTGTAGTTGATTCTTTCTGCAGGTTAGACGCTTCGTCTGTACGGCAGTTTCCGTACAGATGGCGGATCTGTTAGTGAGCCCGGGTCGCAGTTCCGACCCCGGGGCGTGACAGATTAGAGTGGTATCAGAGCCTAGGTTGTAGGTCGTGGTGGACTTAGAAACCCTAGGCTTGTGGTTGGATATTAGAATGACTACGTGAGAGTCGTGACTTTTAGCGAGAGTCCTGATTGAGTTTTTACCTCTCCCAAGAGACGGGATGAGAGTTTGGCATGTTTATTCTCCTAAATCGATTATGTTGGTTGCAGACAACATAATACTATGGAATGGATGACATGTCTTAGACTTTCGCTGATTGGGTCGTATGGTTGTTGTGTCCTGACGTTTGTAGTTGTGCAGTGGGTGGCGATACCCCTGAGACGTCGTGTTGTGAAAAGGACACACCCCTCCCTGGCTGAGTTACCAGGAGGGCATTTTCCCTGGCTGAGTTACCAGGAGGGCATTTTCCCTGGCTGAGTTACCAGGAGAGCGTTTTCCCTGGCTGAGTTACCAGGAGGGCATTTTCCCTGGCTGAGTCACCAGGAGGGCATTTTCCCTGGCTGAGTCACCAGGAGGGCGTTTTTCCTGGCTGAGTTACCAGGAGAGCGTTTTCCCTGGCTGAGTTACCAGGAGAGCGTTTTCCCTGGCTGAGTTACCAGGAGGGCATTTTTCCTGGCTGAGTTACCAGGAGGGCATTTTCCCTGGCTGAGTCACCAGGAGGGCATTTTTCCTGGCTGAGTTACCAGGAGAGCGTTCTCCCTGGCTGAGTTACCAGGAGGGCATTTTCCCTGGCTGAGTTACCAGGAGGGCATTTTCCCTGGCTGAGTTACCAGGAGGGCATTTTCCCTGGCTGAGTCACCAGGAGGGCGTTTTTCCTGGCTGAGTTACCAGGAGAGCGTTTTCCCTGGCTGAGTTACCAGGAGAGCGTTTTCCCTGGCTGAGTTACCAGGAGGGCATTTTTCCTGGCTGAGTTACCAGGAGGGCGTTTTCCCTGGCTGAGTTACTAGGAGGGCATTTTCCCTGGCTGAGTTACCAGGAGGGCATTTTCCCTGGCTGAGTCACCAGGAGGGCGTTTTTCCTGGCTGAGTTACCAGGAGAGCGTTTTCCCTGGCTGAGTTACCAGGAGAGCGTTTTCCCTGGCTGAGTTACCAGGAGGGCATTTTCCCTGGCTGAGTTACCAGGAGGGCATTTTCCCTGGCTGAGTCACCAGGAGGGCGTTTTTCCTGGCTGAGTTACCAGGAGAGCGTTTTCCCTGGCTGAGTTACCAGGAGAGCGTTTTCCCTGGCTGAGTTACCAGGAGGGCATTTTTCCTGGCTGAGTTACCAGGAGGGCATTTTCCCTAGCTGAGTCACCAGGAGGGCATTTTTCCTGGCTGAGTTACCAGGAGAGCGTTCTCCCTGGCTGAGTTACCAGGAGGGCATTTTCCCTGGCTGAGTTACCAGGAGGGCATTTTCCCTGGCTGAGTTACCAGGAGGGCATTTTCCCTGGCTGAGTCAACTGGAGGGCGTTTTTCCTGGCTGAGTTACCAGGAGAGCGTTTTCCCTGGCTGAGTTACCAGGAGAGCGTTTTCCCTGGCTGAGTTACCAGGAGGGCATTTTTCCTGGCTGAGTTACCAGGAGGGCATTTTCCCTGGCTGAGTCACCAGGAGGGCATTTTTCCTGGCTGAGTTACCAGGAGAGCGTTCTCCCTGGCTGAGTTACCAGGAGGGCATTTTCCCTGGCTGAGTTACCAGGAGAGCGTTTTCCCTGGCTGAGTTACCAGGAGGGCGTTCTCACTGGCCAAGTTACCAGATGGATAATTATCACTGGCCGAGTTACCAGATGGATAATTATCACTGGCCGAGTTACCAGATGGATAATTATCACTGGCCGAGTTACCAGGTGGATAATTATCACTGGCCGAGTTACCAGATGGATAATTATCACTGGCCGAGTTACCAGGTGGATAATTATCACTGGCCGAGTTACCAGATGGATAATTATCACTGGCCGAGTTACCAGATGGATAATTATCACTGGCCGAGTTACCAGATGGATAATTATCACTGGCCGAGTTACCAGGTGGATAATTATCACTGGCCGAGTTACCAGATGGATAATTATCACTGGCCGAGTTACCAGGTGGATAATTATCACTGGCCGAGTTACCAGATGGATAATTATCACTGGCCGAGTTACCAGATGGATAATTATCACTGGCCGAGTTACCAGGAGGATACTTTCCTCTGGCCGAGCAACCAGATGGATGCGTTGCCCCTGGCCGAGTTACCAGGTGGGCGCATGCCCTGGCCGAGATTACCAGGAGGACATTTTTCCTGGCCGAATTACCAGGAGGATACTTTCCACTGGCCGAGCAACCAGATGGATGCGTTGCCCCTGGCCGAGTTACCAGGTGGGCGCATGCCCTGGCCGAGTAACCAGGAGGACATTTTTCCCTGGCCGAATTACCAGGAGGATACTTTCCACTGGCCGAGCTACGAGGGGCGATGCCGCCCAGTGAGAGGCGATGCCGCCCAGTAAGGGGTGATGCCGCCCAGTGAGTGGCGATGCCGCCCAATGAGTGGCGATGCCGCCTAGTGAGTGGCGAAGGTTTGGCCTGTTGAGGCGATTTTCACCTCCGGCCGAGTTACCAGGTGGTTATTTTAGTGAGATTGAGATGACCCGACAGGACGCCGAGATTTGATGGCGTCGAGTTCGTCCTGATGGACTACCGGGAGCGTCTCCAGCCGTGAGTTGCTTGTTGACATAGTTTCCCGCTTTGAACAAGAGGGACCGAATCCCTGAACGGTAAAGGAGCGAAAACTTCGATAGACTGAGCCTAGGGTCTGTTCTTGTTTGGTTGGGGTTCTAGGCACCGGTCTATCGGAATTTTTGGATCTTTGCCGCGTCCGTCAGTTCTTCTCGCCTATGAGTGGGGTGTTGCTGTGAGTTGAGTCGTGGAGGGTTCTCCGACATAGCTGTGAGAGTGCTAGGGCATTTGCATTGATGTATGGGCTAGAGATAGGACCTTTAGCTTGTGCTCGTGAGGTTCAGATACCTGATCACGTGTTGCACATAGATGGGAGTTATTGGTCCTGCCCAGTGCAGTTGGGGCCCTGGTTTTTGCCTGTTGATCTTTGGCCCTTCCTCAGCTCCGGATTTTCGAGGTAGTGTTGGGTATAGGACTGTGGAGATCTGAGGCCTTGATGCTTGGGTATACCACACCGTTGATACACGGTGGTGATGCCATGCCGTTGGCGCACGGCAGTGATGCCACGCCGTTGGTACGCGGCAGTGATGCCACGCCGTTGATACACGGCAGTGATGCCACACCGTTGATACACGGTGGTGATGCCACACCGTTGATACACGTGGTGATGCCACGCCGTTGGTACACGACAGTGATGCCACGCCGTTGATACACGGCAGTGATGCCACACCGTTGATACACGGTGGTGATGCCACACCGTTGATACACGGTGTGTGATGCCACGCCGGTGGCGCACGGCAGTGAGGCCACGCCGTTGTTACACGGCAGTAATGCCACGCCGTGGGTGCACGGCAGTGATTCCACGTTGTAGGTACACAACGGTGAAAGCCTTTTGGATGTTTCGGACTTTTGACCGCGAGTTGGGCATCAGCTTTATGATCGCCTTGTGAGCCAGTTTTCAGTCCCGTTCACCGACGGTTTGGTCCCCGTTAGGGTGTTCTTTATGAGTTGAGGGATCGACTTCGACCCGTGGGTCCGTTGGGGTTATAGCATGTTGAGCGACCAACTGTGGCACGAGATTGTGTCTCCTGAGGATCCCTTTTGAGGGTAGCCTGCAGTTGAGTAGTCCACTCGGGTGGTTTTGGATCGGGAAGTGACCGAGTGAAGACCCCAACTTATTGTGATTTCCCTTCCTTATCGGACGAGTCCTGCGGGTATGCTTCGGGTCGTCTTGTTGGGGTGGCACCATGTTGGTGGTTTGGTGCGTATTACACTTGTGGTTATCTCAGTTTTCCCCAAGCCTTTTTAGGGAGCCCTTGGTTTTTCACGTCTCAGCTCAGTAGTGATGTGTTTCTCCTCGCCCGTGATTTACTTGCCCCTTTGAGATCTGTGATTATTGAGTACGAGGGACGCCCGTTGCAATTTCTAGCTCGAGAGATGAGAGAATTGCACATCGGGTCCATGCCGTACTTGTTGTTGTTGTTGCGGAGTAATCACGAGGAGCGAGTGGGGGAGCTAGAGGCGTATTGTTTGATACCTAGCCGTGGTATTCTTGACTCCTGATGGGCTTGATCTAGTTTCGAGGATCGAAAACTTTCTTTTAGTGGGGGAGTGATGTGAGGTACTGGAATCCCCCGCGTAGGGTTGCTGGTTGTTGGGCAGCTTTCGGTCGCCGTTGGGGGTGTTGGTGCGTGTGTTGGGGGCCCAGAAATGGATTTGTGATGCAATTTGGGATTTGCTTGCATCACTGGAGGCCTGCGTAGGTTGCGCGCAATTTGGACACAAGTGGTGGACTTTCGGGCTTAAATTGAGACCCTGTGGGAAGTTGGAGGACCCGTCGGGTGTTTAGAAGTGTTTTCGCTGCGATTCAAATGTCAAAATTAGACTCCGGGTGAAGTCCGGATAAAAGTTTACCTCTCCGGTCGCCTTCGGGAATTTTTAGAGTGGGAATTGGCAAATCGGACTTTAAAAATGGACCCGGCGCGGAAAATCGGATCGAGTGGGCATTCGGCAAACTTTTCGGGTGAGAATTTGGAGAAATGGACATCGTTTTTGGATTCAGCGCGCGAAATCGCTAAGAATGGACTATTTACTTGTTGGTTTTGGAGCCCGGATGAAGTGCGCGTTTTTCGAGGCATCACGGCACGAATCTCGAGGCGAGGGCGAGGCAAATCCCGAGGAGTGCGGCTCGCGGATCGAGGCGGGCGCGCGGCCTCGAGGAGCGGCGGCGCGGCAGGGGGGGGCGCACTGGCGCTTCGGCGGAATCGCGCAGGGGCCGCCACGTGGCGGCCCCCGTTGGCGCCCGCGCCGGGAGCACGTGGCGCGCCCGTGTCACGCGGCCGTCTGTCCCGCGCCTGGCGGGCGGCAGCGTGTCACGCGCCCGTGCTGGCGCGTGAGCTGCGCGCACGCGTGGCGTGCGGGGATACGGCCACGTGGGCGCGGCGCCCTCTTGCCTGGCCTGGTGCACCCGGGCGAGGTGCGGTGGACCGGCCCGGTGCACAGTGGACCGGTGCAACGTGGACCCGCCTTCTCCCCCTCTCCTTTTTCCTCTTCTTCTTCTTCCCCGCAAGCACCTTCTTCCCTTTCTTTCTGTTCTTCTGCACCCCGAGAGCGAGAGGGAGTGAGGGAGGACGGTTGTGGGAGTTGGCGTTTCGCGTCGCGGGCACTCGTGGAGCGCAGCGAGGCTTCCGATGGGGGCGTTGCGGCGCCGGCGGCGCAGTCGGGATAGGTCCCGTGTGTTGGTTTTACTGTATTTTTGTACAGTTTTTGGGGCGATCTTTTGGACTGTAATTAACCCTCTTGCTCTTTTCTGTGTTGGGCACCGTGCACCATTTTGCTTGCGGACTCCGGCAACGTGCACCGTTTTGCGTGCGGACTCCGGCACATCGTGCACCGTTTTGCGTGCGGACTCCGTTTTTGCGTGCGGATCCTGGCACCGTGCACCGTTTTGCGTGCGGACTCCCGGCACCGTTGCACCGTTTTGCGTGCGGACTCCGTTTTGCGTGCGGATCCTGGCACCGTGCACCGTTTTGCGTGCGGACTCCGGCACCGTGCACCCGTTTTGCGCTGCGGACTCCGTTTTGCGTGCGGATTCCGGCACCGTGCACCGTTTTTGCGTGCGGACTCCGGCGCCTGCACCGTTTCACGTGCAGACTCGTTTTTTGGTGCGGACTCCTGCAGCGTGCTCCGTTTTGCGTGCGGACTCCGTTTTGCGTGCGGATCCTGGCACGTGCACCATTTGCGTGCGGACTCCGGCACCGTGCACCGTTTTGCGTGCGGACTACCGTTTTGCGTGCGGATCCTGGCACCGTGCACCGTTTTGCGTGCGGACTCCGTTTTGCGTGCGGATTCCGGCACCGTGCACCGTTTTGCGTGCGGACTCCGGCGCCCTGCACCGTTTCACGTGCAGACTCCGTTTTTGGTGCGGACTCCGGCAGCGTGCTCCGTTTTGCGTGCGGTACTCCGGCGGCGTGCTCCGTTTTGCGTGCGGACTCCGACGGCGTGCCCCATTTTGCGTGCGGATCGCGTGGAGGCCAATTGCAAGTGTCTACGAGCAATTGGTGGCAAATCGAGGTGGGTGGCCTTATCTCCAAGTTTTATGGACTGTACAGTATTTCTACTGATTTAGGACTATGCATGATAGTTTATTTTCATTGTGTAGTATGCCCAGATTGTAGGAATTGTTATTCCTTTTATTATCTGTTAATATAGTTATTTTGGAACTTGACCTAGCACCCCCGTCATATGTTGTATGTGTAACCAGACTAGTAGAAAACCCTCACTTGGGCTAGGGTTATTTATGCTTAGACATCCACACTGTACCTTCATCCTTGGACATAGTGTTTTCTCGCCCGGGTAGTGGGCCGAGAGGTCGGGACTTGCTTTTAGTGCGGGATGCTTTTACACTCTTGCCTGGGAGCAGAGTGGAGTCTGGTAGTTGTACTGGGTTGCTTATCTGTGCCGGGAGCCGTTTGGGTAAACGGTAGTCCGGGAGGTCTTGTTTCCCTGTTGTGCCGTCGTGGAGGGAGCCGACGGCGCAGACGGCAGTCCCGGGCCGTCGAGTATCTTCCGGACCGTCTTGTTGGGAACCGTTGGGGTTGGCGGTGGTCCCAGGTCGTTGGTGTTGTCCGACCTGTTTTGTTACCCTGAGTTATGGGTCGTTCCTGGCTGTGGAGTATCTCCAGCCAGTGAGCCTTGTGCTGCGAGCAGTTGGAGAGGCTAGTGTCACGTGTTTCGAGTTAGCCGAGCAGCTGAGTCGTCGAGAGTGCTCCGACTGTTGTGCGAGGTATTTGGGGATCTTGAGTCCTACCGTTCTGAGAGTGAGCGTGGTTTTTGACTAGCCTGCATATGCCAATGTTTGATACTCTATGCCGCGCCGTTCTACTCAGTTGGAATCGCGTCCTGAGATGCCGCTGTGGATACGATGGTTGGCCTGTTGAGGCAGTTTTGCGCGAGGGATGAGTTAGTAGGACAGGACGCCCCACGTAAATCCCGTCCTCATGTGGATGTGTGGTAGTGGGCAGGAGCGTTCCTAGTCGACGGGCGCAGGCTTGACTGGACCTTTGAGGTAGTCAGTTCTTTGGGTCGTTTGAGCACCTTGGGTGCGAGTGGTCTCATTTACTTTCATCTGTTCCACTTTTTGGAGTATCTAGATAGAGGCATGGTAGCTGTAGAGTAGCTCCAGCTTTTCTTGTTTCAGTTTGCATTGCGTTGTTATCTTGGTCTCTAGTAGACTTGGTGGGCAGACCGTTGGGCTTGTTGACGGCACCCACTGAGAACTACTGTGGGAAGTAGTTCTCACACCCGTCGTGGTGTCTTTTCCCCAGGAACTTCTCCTCCTGTTCCTGTTGCTCCAGTTGCTGATCCTTCTGACCGAGGCGTGGGAAGTCGCGAGTTAGTTCCCTACCCGTCATTGAGTGTAGCGGTACCCCTTCAGAGGAGAGCTTCAGTAGATTAGTTTTCTTCTTTTTTCCTCTGTTGAGAGACCTTTGTTGTGAGGTATAGAGTTGTACTTTATTTTACAGTTTGAGAGACTATTGTAGTGAGGATATTCTTGTATCGAGAGTCTGTACACTGATGTATTCATTGGAGATACCTCCCTTTTGAGTTTTTGTATCAGAGGACTTTGTATATGATAGTATTTGGGGAGATGGATATTGTATTATTTTTCAGTGTACAGTGGTTGGACTTCAGTTTTAGTCGTTTACTTTCAGCTCTGATATCTGTATCTCTGTAGTTGATTCTTCTGCAGGTTAGACGCTTCGTCTGTACGGCAGTTTCGTACAGATGGCGGATCTGTTAGTGAGCCCGGGTCGCAGTTCCGACCCCGGGGCGTGACAAAAGGGGTCTCAAGGACTCAAAGACTGTAAGTAACACACTTCGGAGTGGAACTCGAGGGGAGCGACCCACACGAGTAAAGTATCTCAGTGATAAGTATAAATCAGTAGGACTGGATCATGACTCTGATCAAAGTAAAAAGGTCCAACCACTAAAGAAAGCCTCAGTCCTCAATCAGATGCAAAAGTACTCAAATAGTGGGAATCTCCATCCACTAGAGAAAACTGATACCCAATCAGACGCAAAAGTAAACATCTCCGGTCAACCGCCCAAGGTCCGCGGTCGCCGCAAAACCCTGCCAACTGCAATCCAGCACCACCCGTCCCTGACACCAGTGTCCCGGCTACACTACCCCAGACCCCTGCTCGAACCCGAGCAACACTGACCGCCTGACTAACAAAGAAGGAGAAAGAAAAAGCATGGTTTCTCCTAAGTCAAGTTCCAATAAGTAGTGTAGCAATAAAAGGGGGCCTAACTAGATGTCCATACAAACATGCATTGGTCCTCAAGAAAGAAATAAGAAAGTAAACCACATGCCTACACCTGATCATAATCCTCGATCATAATAACTCCTCAGAGTAAAAATCCGCACCATAGCTACAAAATCCTGTCCCAATGCATAAACGAACTACATGAAAGGCTATGTGCTAACATGGCATGTTACATGATTTCATAGGGTAACATTATCCTAGGTAAGCTTACACTAATCATCAACATAGATGTCCAAATCATGCATGTCACGCCCGGGTCGGAACTGCGACCCGGGCTCGCCAACAGATCCGCCGCCCATACGAGAAGCCCCGTATAGACGTAGCGACTAACCTGCAAAAGAGATCTACACTAACAGATATCAGAGCTGAAAGTAAAAGCTGGATAAAGTAAATACAACTCTAATAAAATATACAACCAGAGTCCTCACCAAAATACAAATATCTCTCAAAATAAGAAGAGTACAACTCAATCCTCACTACAAGGTCACTCGACAAGAACTCTCAAAAAGTAGGGAGGTACATCTACTCTCAAGCGACATCTGGTAGGGATCTATCTCGCGACTCCCTTACCTCGATCAGTCGGGTCAGCAACAGGTGCGGCAGGAACTGGAGCAGAAGAAGAAGTCCCTGGGGAAAAACACCACGATGGGTGTGAGAACTACGTCCCAAGTAGTTCTCAGTGGGTGCCGCCAACAAGCCCGACGGTCTGCCCACTAAGTCCACTAGAGGCAAAAAGTAACAATGCAGTGCGGAAAGGGAAAAGCTGGTAAGTAAACTCTACAGCTACTATGCCTCTATCTAGATGCTCAAAAGTGGGACAGAAAGAACATGATGCTACAACTAGCTCTCGACTCGAATCACCCAATCTCAACTGACTGCCGCATAGGGTCCAGTCAAACCTGCGCCTACCTACTGCCGTCACGTCCCGGGGGACCGGACTTACGTAGGGCGTCCGTGACTGCCACTAACTGGCCCAGCCAGAGGGACTGTGTCCGTGACTGCCACTAACTGGCCCAGCCAGAGGGAACACTGCGTCGACAAGTCGCGATAGAAGAACAGGCCCAACTCCGGAGTGGCTCTCGAGGGGAGCGACCCCACCGAGGAAAGTATCCGCGCATCTCTGTCGAGCTCAAATGTGGCTCATGCAGGCTATAATCCAAATCCTCGATCAACAAGATCGACTGAAACCAAAGGAACACTGTCTCACACACAGGCTGGAAAACTGCACAGCCGAGACTCACTGTCACTCAAAATAGCTCTCAAGATCTCAAATCTACAACCCAAGTCACTTTCCAAGGAAACCTGGTCTACAGACTGCTAACAACTCCACTCGGTCCCCAGACACGAGTGTAAAAGCATCCCACAATAATCCGACCTCTCGACCACTACTTGGGCGAGGAGAACTCTAAGTCCAGAGTGATATACAGAAAAGTGATGTGGGAATGTCTAGAGCAATAAAACCTAGCCCAAGTTGAGGTCTTCTACAGTCTGGCTGAACATGCAACATGTGACAGTGGTGCTAGGTCAAGTTCCAAGATAAATAATAAACAACAGCTTGTAGGGAGCAAGATAATAATAATCAACAGCTTAGGGAGCAAGAATAATAATAATCAACAGCTTAGGGAGCAAGAATAATCACAGGATCATCTAACTATAACAGGAACATCAATTCACGCCTTCTAGCATGCTGGACATCAAACATTAAAACATGCAAGTCCCTAAAGTTAGAATTAGTCCACAGTCCGCTGATCTTGAAAAGAGGTCACCCACCTGATGCGCTGATCAGTCCAAGTCCTACAGCTGAAATACCAGGAAAACTGCAACACCAAATCTAACAGGTCCAGCACAGCCCAACAGCCCCTGGGTACAACACAAGGTTACTAAAACGCTTAACACCCAAAATCTGCCAAGAGAAACCATGCTGAAAATTCAGCCGCAGAGATGCCAATATTCACCTGCAGAAAGTGCTCGATAAATTCCAGATAAAATACCCCGGTGTTCTACGCGTCGATAGCTTCGAAACAAGTACCTGCACGTCCAAAACGGAGTCCTCTACGCTGAGATAAAAATCCGGCAAGGGAAGCACCCCAAACCAAACTGTACCAAATTCCTGTAACAACAAA
This sequence comes from Tillandsia leiboldiana, assembly GCA_029204045.2. Taxonomy (NCBI): domain Eukaryota; kingdom Viridiplantae; phylum Streptophyta; class Magnoliopsida; order Poales; family Bromeliaceae; genus Tillandsia; species Tillandsia leiboldiana. Next base: position 24,527,028 of record CM055064.1, read on the forward strand.
CCGCAGGAAAAGGAGATTCTCACCTTCGTGCACAATCCAGAAAAATGTGAGAAAAATCCAGGAGATTCCTTGCGAAGAGTAGATGAATTTTGCCTTTTGAATCGTCTTGATCCGATGCCTGTGTGCAAAGCTACAGCAAGAACACCGCAGTGCTGTCCAAATATCCGCGAAGAAAAAGGGGTCAAAAGGGAGCTCGGAAAACTCTAAGATCATCACGGAAATCGAGGTAGCTCAAAACACAGGAGTTGAAGTCCTACCTGTCTAGAATCCGATGGCGTGAAAATCGTCGAAAAAGGAGGTCGGGGTGAGTCGGGAGAGCCCAAACACTGCAGAGGGACGAAGCGGGTCGAAGATGAACAAGCGTCGCCGCTCCGAAAAATAGTTAGCCTCGGGATGCGTGCCTCCGAAAATCCTCAAATTCCTCCAAAGAGTAAAGCTCGGTGTGGGGAAGAACTTCTCTGAAGGCTTCACAGGGAAAAGAAGAGAGAAAAAAAGCTTAGAAGAAGCCCAAGAAGCCTATTTATAGGCTGGGCCCAAGCATAAGTGGGCGGGTTTCCGGGCGCAGAATTCGGGCGCCTTGCGCCCGGAAATCCGGTCGGACAGACCCCGTCCGACGCGCCCGAAACACCCAGGTGACGCCACGTCACCCCGCAACAGGGAAACAGCGGTGCCGACGACCCGCAGTGCGCCACGTGGCCGTCCCGCGGTCAGCGGGGTAGGTACGGCCCCCAACCGCACGCTGACGCGTGGCGCACTCGAGTACGGCCACCACTCGCGTTGCGACGCGTGGCGCACTCGAGTGCGGCCGACAGCCGCGTCAGCGCCCCCCTGTGCGCCCACAGTCCCGAGGCGGGTCCCCACGCATTGCGTGCGCGCGCGAGAGCTGAGCCCGCCACTCAGCTGCCGCCACGTGTCCCTGCGCCGGGTCTATGCACTCGCGCGAGGAACTACGTGGACCGAGCCCCCAGCGCCCGCCAATCGGGGACCGACACGTGGTCCCGCCCAGGATTCCTGCACCGGCGCTCAACCGTGCACCCGCCGGTCAACTCAGAACCGCACATCCAAGGCCAGCAAATCCCCGCCTGCCACGTGTCCTGCGCCGGGCTCATGCACCCGGCCGCGCCGCTCCGTGGACCGAACGTCGCAAACCGGCCAATTACAGGCCGCCACGTGGCAACGGCGGTCCACCAACACCCCCGTGCACCAGAAAGTTCCAAAACTTCCGGAGCCCGTTTTTGGTCATCCGGACTCCAAATTTAACAAGCAAATAGCGTTGTTCTCAAGCGTTTTTCCGTGCTGAATCCAATTCCAACCTCTGTTTGGCCAAAATCCTTATAAAAATTTCGGCAAATGCAGCCGAAAGCCAACACAGTAAAAGATAACACACTGGGTCCATCTGTGGCATCCCCTTGATGCACCATGACCAGAGACACCAACACTAGGTGTTGTAAACAGTGGATTCACCAGGAAAGCTGCACGGGTTTTAGGGTCTCTACATCCTCCCCCACTAAAAGGAAAGTGTTCGTCCCCGAAACCAAAGAAAGAACAACAGACCGTACCTCAACCGGAAGTCTCGAACAGGAAAGGGATGAATCCAGCCTCACGTCTCAAAGCTCCAAGTAAGCCTTCTCGCTCCTCGTGATTGTCCAAAGGATCTCCCATACGGAATGGCCCGGTTGCGCACTTCCCTCTCCTCAGAGCAAGGAATTCGCAAAGGGCGATCCTCATAA
>CM055064.1:24528857-24632573 GCA_029204045.2 Tillandsia leiboldiana
GAGATTTTCTCTAAACGTTTGAAAACTTTTTTGTCACCAGGTCATGTAGCGTGGAACATCCACTAGTCCAGATACCACACGGTTGTTCATAAGCATGCAAGAAGTAATGAACAACAAGACAAGGGAAGTTTCACCTTTGCGCACCATAACCAGTTTTGACTGCTGGTTTGGCAATGTTCGTGAATTATTCTCCTTGTTGGGAAAAAAAAACCAAGCCATCTTGATTGATTCATCGCTTTTTTCTTGACGTCGTCGTCTGGTGGGGTGAACTACCAACATTCTTTTCCTTTAAAAAATCTCCTTTGATTTCCGGGGATGAATCCGTTGTTGTAGCTGTTGCAAGAGGTGCTTGAATGATCGTTTGCTCCAATCTTGCAATTTCTTCTTATGTGCCCTGCAAAACACAAGAAAACATACCTTTGTACTTGACGATCCCGAAGAAGGTGAGGTAAGGTGTTGGTCGTTGTACACAGTGATTTCCGTCGTCGTCGGAGGAGTTACCGACTGGGGCACAAACACTGTCTGACTCGAACTAGGACTGTCTCCAGTTCGACTGTACCGAGGCCGAATTTGTTTGTTTGACCAAGACCAAGCATCTTATCCAACTTGCTCCTTCCAGAAGAAAACGCTTTAAATCATCCTTGTTTGGAAAATGGTCTTCGTCATTTCCATTTTTTTCCTGTCGAGCTTCGGAGTAGAGCTTCAAGAAATAATTGCTTTATCACCCCATTTTACATGTTCTTCTCGAAATGCTCATTTTTCTCTTGAAGTGAAGCATTTCCTTTGATCAAGTTATCCCTTTCCACTTCAAGACCGTCGAGAGAGAAGTTGCCCTTTTTACTTCTCTTGAAGATCCTGCAATCTCCCTCTCAACCCCTGTTTTGTTTGCCAATTTCTTTGAATCCCTCAAAAGTTTATGGTAGGCAAAAGCAAAGTCCCTTCACCTTGGAATTACTCGATTCGTCGTCCGAGGCATTCTTTTCAACTTGGAGGAGTTGGACAAAGAATCGAATGTAACTTGCCATAAAGCACATGAAAGGTGAAGTTGTGGACGCGTGGAACGCCGTTGCGTTATTTTCTTCATCACTTGAAGATGACTCATTTGACTTTGAGGTGTCATCCCAGTGACGGCTTGCATCGCTTTCTCTTCTTCGACGGATCTTATTGGGACCACTCCGTTGAGATATGGCGGTATCCTCGGCACTTGAAGCATTGGACTTGTCCCCTCCGAGCTTTTCTTATCCTTTGAAAAACTCTCTTGCTTCCTTGACTTGTGGCTTGAAAACCTTTGCCTTCCTTGACTTTTCGAAGGATGGAGTTTTACTTGAATTACCCCTTCGCAGTTCCGGTGAAATTTTCTGGTCAAGAGAGCAAGCTGCTTCTCGAAATCCTCCATAATAGGTTCTCGTTGTCATCTAAGGAGGATGAATCCGTGTCTTCCTTCTTTTTGTTTTTCAATGCAAAACCTGAAGACTTAGAAGAGGATGCCTTTCCAGAAAAAAGTTAGTAGGAAATGTCATTTCATAAGTTTGTAATGAACCAACTAATTCTTCTACACGGATTTCGTTCGGGTGTTTAATTGTTTCAAGGGTCGAAACCTTGGAACGAAACTTTCAGGAAGTCCTTGAAATCTTTCTATAATTTTAAATTCTGGAATTTTCTCTCCCCAAGTTAGCACATGAATTCACGATGTGATGACCTGGATCTCCGCATAGCTGTTGCTGTGAGTTGGGTGGCTTCTGGAGGCCTACGGGGTGCGTTGGAGGTGTTTGTGCACCATTGGAAACAAGTGGCGGACTTCGGGCTTATTGGATCACGTGTGTGATCGGTGGACTCCGTCGGATATTTAGAATTGGTTTCGCGCGCGCGGGATATTAAAAATGGACTCAGCGCGAAGTTTGGACCAAGGAACACCTTTCCGGATGCCTTCGGCAAATTTTGGAGTTGGAATTTGGCAAATGGACATCAAATTCGGATTCAGCGCCGCGAAAACGGTCAAAACGGACTACCCACTTGTTATTTTTGAGCACCGGTCACTGTTCATGCCGAACAGTGTTTCCGCCGCCGGCGGGCGGCGGCGGCGGCGGCGGCAGCGGCTGAGCACAGGCGACGGGCTCGGGCAGGCGTGCGGGCGCGCGGGGCAGGGCGCGCGTCCACGGGCCGTCGTGCACCAGGGGCTGGACACGTGGCAGTGTCGGAGTGGTCGGTTTAGTGGACTTGGACCACGGAGCAGGCGGGCGTGATGCATGGACCGGCGGGACACGTGGCGTCTTGCGGTTGGTGGGCTCATGGAGGCTGGGTCCACGGAGGTGCACCGGGTGCCTCGGGTTCCGTGCCTGGCAGGGCGCGCCAGGCGGCGCGTCAGGCGAGCACGTGGGCGCGGCAGGCGGGCGCTGACCGGGTGCGCGCCACGTGTCGACGTCCGCTGGTGGCCACGCGGCGCAGCGGAGTGGTGGCTCCCGCTGTTGCCTGTTTTGTGGGCGACGTGGAGGCCCGGGGGACTTCCGGGCGCGCACCAGTGTTGGGCCGGGCCCAACACTGTAGCCGCCCGAAAGTCCGGAGCGCCCGGAAATGGGGACAGGATGGTATTATTTGAATTGTTTCTTCCTTCCTATAAATAGGCCGAGTTCAACTGAAGAGAGCTTCTTCCCTGTTCATTCTTCACTGTCTACCTTCACAAGAAGTCTTCATCCCCTGAGCCGGATCCATCTGCTGATTCTAGGATTTTTCGGCAGCACGCATCCCAAGGTTTGCATTTTTACGGCGCGGCGTGACGCTCGTTTGTTTGTGGTCTTCTTCGTCAGCGTTTGGTGCGAGGACTCCCCGGCTTACCCCGAGCACCTTTTTCTGTGATTCTTGCGCCGTTGGCTTCATGACAGGTAGGGCTATCGTTGCCCATGTTTACCTGGTTTTTTCGCATTCCGAGCCTTTTTCATGGGTTTTCGGATCATCTTGTGACCCTCATTTTTCTGGGGCGGAGTTTTGGGACAGCGGTGCGTATTTGGCGGTATCTTCGCCCACAGGCATCGGATTGGGGCGATTAAAAGGCGTTTTGCATCTACACATCACGAGGAATATCCCCAAATTTTTTTGGAATTTTCTGAATATTTTTCGAAGGTGAAAAATATCTGTGTACAGAAGTTATTGCTACAGTTTTGTTTGAGCAGGTTATTCGAGGTGGTTCCCTTGTCGGATTTGTTCTCAGTGTAGGAAACTCGGATTTGAGTGTGCAGGTAGTCGTTTCGACGGGTTCGTCTGCGAGGATCGTGAAAGTATTTTTCCTGGAATTTTCCAGGAACTTCTCGCAGGTAAAAACATGGAAACATTGGACTGTGTATTGGGCAGATTTTGTGTGAGCATTGTATGTTAATTGCATATGTTTTGGGGTAATTGTGAACAGCGATCGCGGCGGTTTGCCTGTTTGAGCTTTGGGCTGTTAAAGAGGGATTTGGACAGCGAGGAGGTTTTACAGCTGAGGATTGCGCGTGTCCAGGTGGGGTGGTTATTGGTTACCTCTATTTTGACATGCTCACTAGGAATATTAGAGTGATCCCTTTATTTGGACATGCATGCTTAAGTAATATAAAATTGTGAGCCCTTCATATGGAAATTACTATTGTGGATATTTGATAGGTGGTTGGGACTTATACATTTGGTATGGATGGAATGTTAGCGTTTAATCTTGCAATGTGGATTGGAATATTTATTTTGGACTATATGATTATCCTGTTAGTGGTTGGTGCTATTAGGATGTTATGACATGCATAGGTGGATAGTGATGCTTTATTATGGAACATGGATTATAGACATGTGTGGTTGGATAATGTTTTAGCATGATGGTTATATCTATGCGGATCTATTAATTGTTACACATGTGGAACCACTATTGGACACCTTTCCTTTATTTTCTTGAGAACACTTGCATGCTTGTTTGGACATCTAGATAGGCCATCTTTTATGCTACACTTTCATGCTGGAACTTGACTTAGGAGAAACCCGTTGTTTCTTTTCTCCTTTCGTTAGTCAGGTGTATTTGTTGCTCGGGTTTGAACAGGGGTTTGGGATAGTGTAGCCGGGGCCTGGATTATGGATTATGGGTTTTGGTGGCGACCGCGGATATTGGGCGGTTGACCGGATGTCGGGTTATAGGACATCGGTGATAGGGCATGATTATTGGACTAGAGGGTTTTGTGGCAACCGCGGATAGTAGGCAGTTGACCAGATGTCGGATGTGGGACATGATTGGATTGTGGGTTTATTCCGGCGACCGCGGATATTGGGCGGTTGACTGGAGTTCGGTGTGTGAGACTTGGTTGTTGATGTTGGGTATTGCGGCAATCGCGGATATTGGCGATTGACCGGATGGTACGTTGCATCAGATTGGGGATCAGTTTTCTTTAGTGGAGGGGTTGTGTTCCACTAGGGCTTTATAGTTGTGATCCAGTCCTGCCTTTGGTTACTATCACACCGGCGCGGTTTATTGCCCGGTGATGCTTTTATCACACCGCGCGGTTATTGCCCGGGTGATGCTTTACTCGAGTGGGTCACTCCCATCGAGATCCCCTCCGGAGGCCGGGGCCAGACAGTTATGGACAGTTTTGCTATCACATCGGCGCGGCTTATTGCCCGATGATGAGGGCGGCAGCAGGATTCTGCTATCACATCGGCGCGGCTTATTTGCCCGATGATGAGGCGGTACAGATTGGGTTCATCTGGGACGGTTGGTTATTGTTGCATACGGTTATTCCAGTCTAGGACTGTATTTTAGAGGCATTGTAGTGGTAGATTTCCCTTTTGCAGCGGGTTCATTTCTTACCACTCTTCTTTCCTTTTTGCCTCTGGTAGACCTAGTGGGTGTGTCAGAGTTTGAGGTTTTACCCACTAGGGGAGGCTACTGGTTTACTAGTAGTTCTCACCCCCATTCTTTCCTCTTTTTCTTCTTCCTTGTTTTGCAGTATCTTCTGCGGTGCTGCTGGGCTTTCAGCGGCGGGTCGAGGAGAGAGGACGGCTGAGTAGGTAGATCTCGAAGCAGGATGAGCGAGTTAGCTGGTCTGTTGGTGTACCCAGGTTTCCTCAGACGTTGTACTTTTACATTTGGGACTGGCTTTTGCCAGCAGGTTGTATTTATTTTGGTGAGCTGGGAGAGACTGATGTATCATTTATACAGATGTATTGTATTTATTTCCAGCTTCAGTCTGAGATGTATTAGTTTTTAGTTCAGCTCTGTTTTATTGCTCTTTTATTACTATCTCTTATATCTGAGCAGGTTTGGCGCTTCGTGTACACGGGAAATACCGTGGTGCACGGCGGATCAATAGACGGGCCCGGGTTCTGGTTTACACCCGGGGCGTGACAGATTAGGTGGTATCAGAGCTTAGGGATAGGTCATTTGGGACTTTGGAAACCCTAGGCTTTTCGGCGGACTCTAGGATGTTAGTGCGTGAGAGACGCGACACTTTGCGAAAGTCGGTGATTTATTTGTTTGACTCTTCCTGTGAGTGAAGAGGGATCGACATATCCTATTTTTGTGGGACAGTTATGTTGGCTGCAGACAACATAAAGTTACAAAAATAGAGGGATGTCTTTGACTTTCGCTAGATTGGGTCGAGCGTTTGGGGTGTGCTGATTTGCGGTTTTGTCGTGGTGAGCGGTGTCTCCCCGACGTTGGGCCCTGACCCGGGTGCACCTTGGTGCGGCAGTTGGGTCTGAGCTGGTTGTTTCGGGCCGGATACCCAGATTGGAGTCTGAGAGCTCCGGACCCGAAGGGTAGGTGTGTTGGAGGCAGATCAGCGGAGCGGTGACACAGTTGTCGGATCAGCGCGGTGGCACAGTTGTCGGATCAGCGCAGTGACACAGTGGTCGGAGCAGCGCAGTGGCACAGTTGTCGGAGTAGCGAGTAGCCCCTCCGTGCCGACGTTTAGTGTTGGGGCACCGAGGTCGGGTGGACAGTTGACAGCGGGTAAGCTGTGGGATTGCTTTGATCAAGTGAGCCAGTTTTGGCGGATGAGTCACCCCGATTTGTGGGATTGAGTATGGAGCGTGGCATTGTGGTTCCTTTGGATTGGGATCTACCGCCTGAGGCGAGTTCTGATTGAGGCGCTTGGCGCCGGGTGATGGAGGACAGATCAATCGGAGGAGGCATTCCCGACTCCTTTTTTCAGGATAGTGGATTTTTGAGACTGTCGGAGCACATAGGTTACAGCGGTCGGTGTGGTGGTAGGTTTGAGTTGTTCCAGACTTTTGGGTTCGTATCTTCTCGATACGGGAGAATTCCCTTCTTGCTGGGTAGTGCTCTTGCTTCATTGCTTGGGTTAGAGGGCAGGATGGTCACCTCGCGCACGGGAGGCTTATTTTCCCGGTTGCGCTTAGCATGTGGAGGAGAGTTGTTGGTTCTGCCCGGTGCAGCTTGAGTCCTGGATTTTACAGGTAGACCTGATGGTCTTGGCTCAGCTGAGGGATGTTGTTTTGGTACTTGTTGGGCTGGCTGGTTCAGTTTTCTTTCGCGGCGGTTGATTATGCCGCAAGGACAGTTTTCTTGGAGAGCCAGGCCCAGAGGTGTTGGTGTACTTGGGTTGCTTGAAGGTTATCTTCGCCTCTATAGTTTTGACCTCGGGAGCGAGGCGAGTGTTTCGCAGTGGATGAGTAGACTTTTGGCTGGTGTGGTTGAGGGACCTTCGGCGGCGCTGGGACTCGGGGATACCCCCTTTGGTTTCGAGTTCCTAGCTGTTCTCCTATCGGAGTGGTCTTGCATGTCACTAGTTTGGGAGTTGAGGACACAACTCCAGGATTCGATGTTTTGGAAAGTTTGTCAGACCAGGTGTGTCGCCTTTGGGGCGCCGGTGCTATTCGAGTTATGGAAGGTTGGTTCACTTCGGCTTTGCGTGGATCCCCGGGAATTAGATGAAGTGACCATCTGGAGCTAGCACCCTTGTCGAGCATGGAGGATTTGATTTACCAGCTGTAAGGGTCCCGGGTCTTCCTGAAGGTAGATTTGTAATCTGGTTTTCCTCGACTGCATATGGCTGTGTGTGGATGCCGGAGAGTTGGGGAATTGCTTCTACATCCCGACGGTTTAAAAGACTTGAGATCAGAGGCTACGGGATTAGTTGGGGGACTTATATCGGATGCCTCAGGAGTATCGAGGTACTTGGATCGAGCTTGTGTGCCGATGGACTTGTGGTTGGTTTATCTGAGGCCCTGGGAGGAGCGGATGCTTGTACCGATGCAGACTACTTGGTAGCTCGAGCGGTTAGCCCAGCTGTACTTGGATGAGGTGGTGCGGTTTTTCTGGAGTGCCCGCCTCTATTTTGTTCTAGTTAGAGACCCGAGGATTGCATCGCGTCTCTGGAGGAGGTATTAGACAGCTGTGGGAGCTTGAGTGGTCGATGATTGGATATTTACCCCCTCTACTTGGTTGAGGTTCCGGATTGAGGGATGACTTTAGTTTCGAGGACGAAACTTTCTTTTAGTGGGGGAGGATGTGATGACCTGGATCTCCGCATAGCTGTTGCTGTGCGTTGGGTGGCTTCTGGAGGCCTACGGGGTGCGATGGAGGTGTTTGTGCACCAATTGGACACAAGTGGCGGACTTCGGGCTTATTGGATCACGTGGGTGATCGGTGGACTCCGTCGGATCTTTAGAAGTGGTTTCGCGCGAAGCGGATATTAAAAATGGACTCAGCGCGAAGTTTGGACCAAGGAACACCTTTCCGGATGCCTTCGGCAAATTTTGGAGTTGGAATTTGGCAAAATGGACATCAAATTCGGATTCAGCGCGCTAAAACGGTCAAAACGGACTACCCACTTGTTATTTTTGAGCACCGGTCACTGTTCATGCCGGAACAGTGTTTCCAGCCGCCGGCGGGCGGCGGCGGGCAGCGGCGGAGCACGGCGGACGGGCTCGGGCAGGCGGCGGAGCGGCCGCGGGTAGGGCGCGGGCGCGAGCAGCGCGCGGGCAGGGGCGCGGGCGCGCGGGCAGGCGCGCGGTCCACGGGCCGTCGTGCACCAGGGGCTGGACACGTGGCAGTGTCGGAGTGGTCGGTTTAGTGGACTTGGACCACGGAGCAGGCGGGCGTGGTGCATGGACCGGCGGGACATGTGGCGTCTTGCGGTTGGTGGGCTCATAGAGGCTGGGTCCACGGAGGTGCACCGGGGTGCCTCGGGTTCCGTGCCTGGCAGGGGCGCCAGGCGGCGCGTCAGGCGAGCACGTGGGCGCGGCAGGCGGGCGCTGACCGGGTGGGCGCCACGTGTCGACGTCCGCTGGTGGCCACGCGGCGCAGCGGGAGTGGTGGCTCCCGCTGTTGCCTGTTTTGTGGGCGACGTGGAGGCCCGAGGGACTTCCGGGCGCGCACAGTGTTGGGCCGGGCTCAACACTGTAGCCGCCCGAAAGTCCGGAGCTCCCGAAAATGGGGACAGGATGGGTATTATTTGAATTGTTTCTTCCTTCCTATAAATAGGCCGAGTTCAACTGAAGAGAGCTTCTTCCCTGTTCATCCTTTCACTGTGCTACCTTCACAAGAAGTCTTCATCTCCCTGAGCCGGATCCATCTGCAAATTTTAGGATTTTTCAGTGGCACGCATCCCGAGGTTTGCATTTTTACGGCGCGGCGTGACGCTCGTTCGTTTGTGGTCTTCTTCGTCGCGTTTTAGTGCGAGGACTCCCCCGGCTTACCCCGAGCACCTTTTTCTGTGATTCTTGCGTTGTTGGCTTCATGACAGGTAGGGCTACGTTTCCCATGTTTACTGGTTTTTCCCATTCCGAGCTTTTCATGGGTTTTTCGGATCATCTTGTGACCTCATTTTCTGGGGCGGAGTTTTGGGACAGCGGTGCGGTACATTGGTGATATCTTCGCCCACAGGCATCGGATTGGGGCGATTCAAAAATCGTTTTGCATCTACACATCACGAGGAATATCCCCAAATTTTTTTGGAATTTTCTGAATATCTTTCGAACGTGAAAAATATCTGTGTACAGAAGTTATTGCTACAGTTTTTTTGAGCAGTTTATTTCGAGGTGGTTCCCTTGTCGGATTTGTTTCTCAGTGTAGGAAACTCGGATTTGAGCGTGCAGGTAGTCGTTTTGACGGGTTCATCGCGAGGATCGTGACAGTATTTTTCTTGGAATTTTCCGGGCAATTCTCGCAGGTAAAAACAGGGAAACATTGGACTGTGTATTTGTGCAGATTTTGTGTGAGCATTGTATGTTAATTGCGTATGTTTTGGGGTAATTGTGAACAGCGATCGCGGCGGTTTGCCTGTTTGAGCTTTTGGCGTGAAAAGGGGATATTGGACAGCGACGAGGTTTTACAGCTGAGGATTGCGCGTGTCCAGGTGGGTGGTTGTTGTTTACCTCTATTTTGACATGCTCACTAGGAATATTAGAGTGATCCCTTTATTTGGACATGCATGCTTAAGTAATATAAAATTGTGAGCCCTTCATATGGAAATTACTATTGTGGATATTTGATAGTGGTTGGGACTTATACATGTTGGTATGGATGGAATGTTAGCGTTTAACCTTGCATGTGGATTGGAATATTTATTTTGGACTATATGATTATCCTGTTAGTGGTTGGTGCTATTGAGGATGTTATGACATGCATAGGTGGATAGTGATGCTTTATTATGGAACATGGATTATAGACATGTGTGGTTGGATAATGTTTTAGCATGATGGTTATATCTATGCGGATCTATTAATTGTTACACATGTGGAACCACTATTGGACACCTTTTCCTTTATTTCCTTGAGAACACTTGCATGCTTGTTTGGACATCTAGAGAGGCCATCTTTTATTGCTACACTTTCATGCTGGAACTTGACTTAGGAGAAACCTCGTTTGTTTCTTTTCTCCTTTCGTTAGTCAGGTGGTATTTGTTGCTCGGGTTTGAACAGGGGTTTGGGATAGTATAGCCGGGGCCTGGATTATGGATTATGGGTTTTGGCGGCGACCGCGGATATTGGGCGGTTGACCGGATGTCGGTTATAGGACATCGGTGATAGGGCATGATTATGGACTAGAGGGTTTTGTGGCAACTGCGGATAGTAGGCGGTTGACCAGATGTCGGATGTGGGACATGATTGTGATTGTAGGTTATTCCGGCGACCGCGGATATTGGGCGGTTGACTGGAGGTCGGTTGTGAGACTTGGTTGTTGATTGTGGGTTATTGCGGCAATCGCGGATATTGGGCGATTGACCGGATGGTTACGTTTGCATCAGATTGGGGATCAGTTTTCTTTTAGTGGAGGGTTGTTTTCCACTAGGGCTTTATAGTTGTGATCCAGTCCTGCTTTGGTTACTTATCACACCGGCGCGGTTATTGCCCGGTGATGCTTTTATCACACCGGCGCGGTTATTGCCCGGTGATACTTTACTCGAGTGGGTCGCTCCCCTCGAGATCCCCTCCGGAGGCCGGGGCCAGACAGTTATGGACAGTTTTGCTATCACATCGGCGCGGCTTATTTGCCCGATGATGAGGGCGGCAGCAGGAATTCTGCTATCACATCGGCGCGGCTTATTTGCCCGATGATGAGGGCGGTACAGATTGGGTTCATCTAGGACGGTTGGTTATTGTTGCATACGGTTATTCCGGTCTAGGACTGTATTTTAGAGGCATTGTAGTGGTAGATTTCCCTTTTGCAGCGGTTTCATTTCTTACCACTCTTCTTTCCTTTTTGCCTCTGGTAGACCTAGTGGGTGTGTCAGAGTTTGAGGTTTTACCCACTAGGGGAGGCTACTGGTTTACTAGTAGTTCTCACCCCCATTCTTCTTTCCTCTTTTTCTTCTTCCTTGTTTTGCAGTATCTTCTGCGGGTGCTGCTGGGCTTTCAGCGGCGGGTCGAGGAGAGAGGACGGCTGAGTTGGTAGATCTCGAGGCAGGATGAGCGAGTTAGCTGGTCTGTTGGTGTACCCAGGTTTCCTCAGACGGTTGTACTTTTACATTTGGGACTGGCTTTTGCCAGCAGGTTGTATTTATTTTGGTGAGCTGGGAGAGACTGATGTATCATTTATACAGATGTATTGTATTTTATTTCCAGCTTCAGTCTGAGATGTATTAGTTTTTAGTTCAGCTCTATTTTTATTGCTCTTTTATTATTATCTCTTATATCTGAGCAGGTTTGGCGCTTCGTGTACACGGGAAATTCCGTGTGCACGGCGGATCTGTAGACGGGCCCGAGTTCTGGTTTACACCCGGGGCGTGACACACGATGTCTTGCAATCGCGTATAATAATCTGTGAAAGATTCATTTTCTGCCATGAAAATAGAGTCAAACTTGCTCGTAAGCATTTGCAGTTTTTGAATCTTCATGAGGTTAGTTCCCTCATGTGTAACTTGTAGAACATCCCAGATTTCTTTCGCAGTCTCACATGCCGAGACGCGAGAGAACTCAGTTTGAGACAAAGCATTAAATAAGGCGTTAATTCCTTTGCCATTGTAAGAAGATGAGTCAATCTCTTCCTTGGTCCATTTCGACCTAGGTTTGATGGTGTGAACATCAACAATAACTTCAGTTGGATTTGACCATCCTAACTCGATAGATTGCCATACCCGTTCGTCGATGGAAATTAAAAATGCTTTCATCCGTACTTTCCAGTAGGCATAATTTGTTCCATCGAAGAACGGGGGTCTGTTGATGTTTCCACCTTCAACCATTGTTTACAACCCTATTCCCGCTCCGATACCAATTGATGGGTTATGCTTATAATGGATCTAAATAGGGGAAAAAACACCTAGAGGGGGGGTGAATAGGTGTAAACCCTAAACACTCAAAAATCGTTGCGCAATAAAACCCAATGCGGAAATGAAAAATAACACGCAAGATTTTTACGTGGAAAACTCCAAAACCGGAGTAAAAAACCACGGGACCGATAACACGGCGAAATCCACTAGAATTATAACACGTACGAAGGTGATATACCGTACTCACAGACGACTCGACCTTTTTCCATACGCTCCTAGAAGATCTTCTCCGCGCGCTCCGCAACGCTCCTCGAATCCACGATTAGCGTCCAACGCCGAATCCACGGCATCCAACGTCGAATCCACGACGTCCGACCGAATCCACAGTCTTCACCCAGTAGCACGTCTCGAATCCACGAACGTACCTCGCTCCGAATCCACGAGAGCGGTAACACCTTGAATCCACAAGGCCACGCGAGTCCACGCGCCGATTTTGGGGAAATCATTATTTTTGGGTGATGATGATCCGCCGAATACTTAGATCAAAGATAGATCGGAAATACCATCTAAGTATTCATTAATTTGATTCTACTCAAAATATGAGTATGAAAACCTAGAATCAAATTAATTAATATAGATGAAGAAACATAGAATTAAATCTAGTTATTTCCTTTCTTCTTATAGGTGGATTTTTCCTTTTCGACCGTATTTTGGATTACCCTAAAAAAATGAATCGTAGGGTTTATTTATAGGTTAGAAACTGTTGGAAGAGGATAAGAATCAAAAACTAACCTTATCTGGAATTTTTCAGGACGACGGTCCGGACTGGAAATCGGCGGTCCGGACTGTCGTGGCCAAACAGACTATTTCCAGGAAAACATACGTTCGGGGTCCGGACTGAAGATCCACGGTCCGGACTGTTCATGCAGTTTCTGCAAAAACCACGTTCGGGGTCCGGACTGAAGATCCACGGTCTGGACAGTTCATGCAGTTTCTGCAAAATCCACATTCGGCGTCCGGACTGAAGATCCACGGTCCGGACTGGATTTGCGCAAGAACTACCCTATGTTCGGGGTCCGGACTGTGGTTGCCTGTTCTGGATCCTGAACCTATAACATGTCCAGTTTTTTATTTTTATTCGATTAAAAATCCATCCAAGTGTTTCTATACTATAAGAAATATTCGGATCATCAAAATTATTTAGTTAAACATACCTGATCCTTTTGAATTCTTCTTGCTTGAGATTGAGGTATATGATTCAAGCTTCTTTATCTTCAATCTTCAAGACATAACCACTTTCACGAAATACGCCAAAACAAATTTCTTAACAAAGAACACAGCGAATCACTGGAGCATTTACTTTCCCCCTCCCCCTCTCATGTATCGCTAAATCCCTGTCGAAAGTCACACTGGGCACCTACCCGAGCTTCCAGAATATTTTGGGCCCCAACCCCAATTCTCGTACTCATCTTCTTGGTGCTTCCAACACCTCGACTGCCCAAGTAGCAGCCGCCTCTCCTTGAGGGGTCCCCATCATCACTAGTCGTAGGGTACACGGGTAAACTTACCATCTTTCCGAAAAGATACACCCTGTGCAGTGGCCAAACTGCTGGTGTGCGTGTAGAAATCTAGAAAATTAAAGACTTTAAATTATTTTTGGAATTTATAAATTTGGTAATTTTGGCAAAATTTGGAACAGTGGATCAATAGTGGCCCAGAAATATCAATTTTTGATCGGAGCCTGATCTCGAAAATCCGAGAGCACCATTGCGATCGTCTCGACGAAACATGAAAAGTTCATATTCACTTGTCGACGATCCAACGGTCGGATCTTCCGCAAAACAGTAAAGAAGAAACGGGTCCCACAACTTAAGTTGTGAATAGTAACCCCTATTTTAAATGGCCCTTCGATCATCATCGGCCGTTTCACTGTCTGGAACCCTGACATAGGGGTATGAGTAG
Organism: Tillandsia leiboldiana; assembly: GCA_029204045.2. NCBI lineage: Eukaryota > Viridiplantae > Streptophyta > Magnoliopsida > Poales > Bromeliaceae > Tillandsia > Tillandsia leiboldiana. The sequence continues at coordinate 24,542,501 of CM055064.1, forward strand.
TCGAACCTAACTAATTTCGACGTTCTGAACGCAATGGCACTGACGGTTTTCGCGTTTGGCAATCCGGGTGCATCGAAGTGCGTGCGTCGGTTTGCGACATACAGAACAAGATGGCCCGAGATTTTATACGGGCGCCAAACTAAACAAACACATACCCTACTTGACAGGTCTCGACGAGCCGGATGTCGTGGCGAAGTCTGTTTCGCAATTCGCTGAGCGGATTTTCTCGAATTGCGTGAAAAGTGTCGAAAAATCAATATTTTTCTATAAAACCTATATATTTTATGTACCAAAATTTATGAGGCTTATAAGCTAAGGTGCTAGGTGCATTTGTTACCTACAGATGGGACCATAGAGTTTAGGGATAAGAGTGTAGGGGGTTCTTTGGAAATTTGCAAAATAATACATTAAATCCATTTGGCTCTTGGGCTTCCTCGTGGGAGGTTACACGAGGAAGGCTCTTGGGATTTCTAACTCCCAAGAGTAAATCCTCATAAGGCCTTGGTGCTGTGGTGGCCGAGGAGACACAACTCCATTGGTAAGGATCCGAGAAAGAGAGTGAGAAGGAGGGCTTGGAACCAAGCTTTTTCGAAGTTGGTTTGAGGTTTCTGGGGTGTTTCTCTGTGACTGGAGAACCATCTTGAAGGTTGCCATGGCCGCGCGTGGGAGGAGAAGAGAAACCGGCTTCTTCCAATCTTCTCCAACTCCGGCCAAGGTGAGTCTCTTAAACCATGGTTTGATTTAGCCCGAGACCCATAGCAGTAGTCTAGTTAGGTTCTTGTGATGTTCCCTGCACAGTCCGAGCTCCCCATGCACGGCCGGTTGCCGGTGGGAGCAATATCTCGCGGGAAAACTAGAGTAGCTCCGCCATGGCCGTTCTCTGCAACCAGTGGACCAAATCAAGAAATAAAATGATGGGTTTTTACTGTAGGAGATGAGGATCATCTCCACCAAATTTGGTGGAGTTTGATCAAGTATGGAGGTGGCAGATCCAAGCCCTAGTTTTCGGGAATATTGCACTTCGACCGAGCTTTCTGCTCCGGCGCCGGCGAGCCTCCCCGACTCCGGCCAAGTGTCTGGTGATCTTCCTGGGTGTGAGAGGGTTCCACCCATACTCTTGCATGTGAACCATGCAGCCCAAATGAGGACCGGCCATGGATGGCCCGAGCTCGAGGCCATTAATGGCGGCCGGCCATCCGGCGACCTCCGACAGCGGGGTTAGGCCCAGACCTTCCTAAAAGCTTGCTAGGAAGCTTGTGGTGCTGTTCCTTGCACCTTAAAATCAACCGTTGCAAAGTTGCCATTGTTGAAGAAGAAGCTCAAACCGAGCTTGCCCCAGCCGCGCCGCCGCCGTGCCCTGTCGCCGGGAACGGGTCCAGGTGAGTTTGTTATGTGTTTTAGCATCCAAATGGCCAAGTGGTTGGGTCCCAGATACTTTGGTTGGATGGTCACGATTTTCAAAGCAAGCACACTTCATCTTTTTTTGTTGCTCCGACCATTTCATCCTTGTAATCTCGGCCCAGGCTTGCAGGAAATGATGTGCAAGTTCTCAGGATCATTTCCCTCCATCTTGGGAAGCCTCAGGTGCAATGGTTGCTGAGAACAAGATTGGGCAATGGTTATGTGTGTGTTGTGTAAATGGTGCACATAGGGTGTTTGTGGAAATGCCACAATGAAGAAAAGTTGGGATTCAGGCTTCGAGCATAATATGAAATTTGCTCCAAATTGTCCCCTGAGCTTGATGCTAACTTCAGATCAAGTTTTATCTGTGTGGACTGATGTTTGGAGCATTGTGTAAATTGATTGAGATCAAGGTCATGGATCTCTTTGATCCAGCAGGTTCTGGGCTGCCCAATGGTGAGCCTAGGTATTCTGAAGTTCTCAGGGGACTAATACATCAATTTATTTCATGTTTGCACTGATAGATTAAAAGATATAGTTAAACAAGCTTTAGGTTAAAGTTTTGGCCCAAGGTCTGTTTTGGGCTGTTTGCGAAACCGCGACAGTGAGCTCCTGGCAAATTTGGAGTCACTGAACGCGATGCTCACGTTTAATTTCAGTTTGGTTGAGTCGAAGAAACAAAAATTGCTTAAGGCTAGGTTAGAGGAGTATTTTTATGACCCGAAGTTTTCCTCGAGTTCTGTGCTGCCACAAATGGGTGAGCACGGTGTTCAACAAGTTATTTGTCACCTACTGGAAGTGACGGTTTGTAAAAATGTTATTCCAGTCAAGAGAACGAGCGAAAACGGCTATCTAAAGGCACTAAAAGTGCGATTTTTGGAAAAGATTTGAGTTTAAATTAAGTCGGGGGTTAGAGTGGTTAAGTTGTTCAAAGGTTCAAGTTTGATCTGGGTTCAAGTTGGGATTAGTGAGATTGAGTTTGTTTCCCTGATCAGTATGTTTGATTCAGGTCTATTCGGTTTGCATCTGGTTTTCGAGCAATCTGTGGATTCAGTCTAGTCGCCTGCGATTTGACAGGTGGGTTTATCTTCGGTCCGGGCTTTATCATTTCGGCCCTCTGGGGTACCGTATTGGTTGGACCCCTGTTCTTGTAGCCTAGTTGATAATGGAGCCTGCCTTCCTTTTGATCAGTTCTGGTTTTGCTATAAACATGTTTTTAGTCAACCCATGTTTTGTCTCCAAGCATCGCAGAGTCGCCGGAGTCTATTCTTGTTTGATAGGACGAAGGCATAGCTCTTCGAGGTTTGCACACAAAACATGTTTTCAAATTGTTTTCCTAAAAAGATTTTTAGTTCTGCATGATTGATTCTGAGTTGCTTCCAGATATTATGACTTATTTCTGGACATTTGCCATGCCTGAATAGTTATTTGCTAGGTTATATACCTGATTATCAGTACTTCCTGATTATATCTGATCCATGATATATAGTTGCTGCTTATTCTTGCATATAAGTTGAGACTCAGTTGGTTTCTGATATTGCATTCTTGTTATCCTGATTATATCTGATCCATGATATATAGTTGCTGATTATTCCTGCATGTGAGTTGAGATTTAGTTGATTCTGGTATTGCATCCCAGTGGGGATTTCCCGGCTTGTTGCCGATTACCCGGTCAGTGGACCGAGAGCTTGAGTATTTGCATTATGATCGAGCCTGCTTTCCTGTTGATCAAATGCTACACTGCTAAACACATAGTTTTATTCAACTTATGTTTTTACTGAACATCGTAGGGTTGCCTGAGTCTGTTCTTGTTTGATAGGACAAAGGCAAAGCTCTTCGAGGTTTGGACCTAAAACCTGTTTTCAAAATGGTTTTCTCAAAAATATGTGTTTAGTTTTGTATGGTTGGTTAGTCTGCATGATTGATGTTTAGTTGCTTCCTAGTACTATGATTTGATTCCTGGATATTTACTATATCTGATTATCAACACTTCTGATTCATGTTATATCATTGCTGCTTCTTCATATGAGTTGAGATTTGTCTTGCATTGAGTTGAGATTTGTTGTTGGCCTTGCATTGAGTTGAGATGTTGTTATCATATCACTGTTGCATCCCAGTGGGGATTTCCCGGCTTGTTGCCGATTACCCGGCCAGTGGACCGAGAGCTTGAGCATTTGCATTATGATCGCCCGCACCGTTGTTCTTCACGAACATTAGCGGAGTAATTACCCGCAGCGATGTTCTTTACCGGTAAAGTGGTTAGCAATAGCAACCCGTGACCCCTTGTGGGGGGAATGTCAACCATGTGGTGCCAGGTGGGCAGTTTTGCCTGAGGTCTTGTGGGACCAATATGGTGGCTTGTAATTGGGTAATTTGATATATCATTTATTTGATGCATATGTTGCTTTTAGTCTGCTTTTGTCTTATCTCATGATTCCTGATTTCGGTTTGAAGATATTCATTTGTTTGATACCTGCCTATACAATTATTCAGCATGCTTGGTTCATTATATTCCTGTCAAGATTATACATATTCCTGTTGGTTATTCATTCGCTTCATAAATGCTTACCTAATGTGATCTTTACTATCCGCTAGTATTGTATACCAGTAGGTACGATCTGCTATTTCTCGGCTCGTCGTGCCCACTGGGATACATGTACAGTGTATCTCACACCCCCTGGGTGACCATTTTTTAGGTCGAGCGGGTGTTGGGATGTCGGGACGAATTGGCGAGGTATCGATATAGAGGTTGACCCTGGACAGCCGAAAAGTTATGTAATAGATGTTTGAGAAAAAGGAATTTGAATTTCAGTTGTATATTTGTAAAGATAGTTGTAAAGTTTACTTGTTGTTGTTGTTTGTAGTACGTAGTTAGTACTCTGATGTTGTTGCCAAGCTAGCCGTGCATATATAGAAAAGGCTCAATTCCATAGGGGATTGGGACTCTTCTATATATGTGGCGGTCTGTCATTGCCCTGCCTATTTTTACAACTCTGATTTAAAAAAAAAAAATAAAATAAAATAAATTTAGACGCTGATTTTCGAACTCGGGGCGTGACAGATTAGATGGTATCAGAGAAGTAGGAATGCGATGCCTATGTCTGGTTAGGAACGAACCCTAGGATGACTTGTGTTCACGAGAGAGCGCTGGGTATTGGCAAAGTAGAGCTCAGGTGTGTTTCGTGTTCGCGTTTTGGGAATCAGTGCAGGATTAGCCGCGGTCATGGTTCTGACCGTAGGCTTGATTGTTTCGGTGGAGCCAGAGGGCTCAGATCAGTTACAGTGCGTGTGGTTGAAGGATTGACCACCATTATTGTCGAAAGAACTGAGGAAATACTCTGCCCTATAATGGGGAGTATCAGATTGGGTCTAACTGAGTAGCCTGAGAGTTGTCGACATTATGTGACTGATTGTCACTACTGCGAACCTGTTAGAGGCTTAATAGTGGATTAGTTAAGTTTAAGTTTCGGGGACGAAACTTCTTAGAAGTTGTGGGTAATGTAGTAATCTAGAAAATTAAAGACTTTAAATTATTTTTGAAATTTATAAAATTGGTAATTTTGGCAAAATTTGGAATAGTGGATCAATAGTGGCCCAGAAATATCAATTTTTGATCGGAGCCTGATCTCGAAAATCCGAGAGCACCATTGCGATCGTCTCGACGAAACATGAAAAGTTCATATTCACTTGTCGACGATCCAACGGTCGGATCTTCCGCAAAACAGTAAAGAAGAAACGGGTCCCACAACTTAAGTTGTGAATAGTAACCCCTATTTTAAATGGCCCTTCGATCATCATCGGCCGTTTCACTGTCTGGAACCCTGACATAGGGGTATGAGTAGTCAAACCTAACTAATTTCGACGTTCTGAACGTAATGGCACTGACGGTTTTCGCGTTTGGCGATCCGGGTGCATCGAAGTGTGTGCGTCGGTTTGCGACATACAGAACAAGATGGCCCGAGATTTTATACGGGCGCCAAACTAAACAAACACATATGCTACTTGACAGGTCTCGACGAGCCGGACGTCGTGGCAAAGTCTGTTTCGCAATTCGCTGAGCGGATTTTCTCGAATTGCGTGAAAAGTGTCGAAAAATCAATATTTTTCTATAAAACCTATATATTTTATGTACCAAAATTTATGAGGCTTATAAGCTATGGGACCATAGAGTTTAGGGATAAGAGTGTAGGGGGTTCTTTGGAAATTTGCAAAATAATGCATTAAATCCATTTGGCTCTTGGGCTTCCTCGTGGGAGGTTACACGAGGAAGGCTCTTGGGATTTCTAACTCCCAAGAGTAAATCCTCATAAGGCCTTGGTGCTGTGGTGGCCGAGGAGACACAACTCCATTGGTAAGGATCCGAGAAAGAGAGTGAGAAGGAGGGCTTGGAACCAAGCTTTTCCAAAGTTGGTTTGAGGTTTCTGGGGTGTTTCTCTGTGACTGGAGAACCATCTTGAAGGTTGCCATGGCCGCGCGTGGGAGGAGAAGAGAAACCGGCAAAATCCAGGACTCAAGCTGCACCGGGCAGGACCAACAACTCTCCTCCACGTGCCAAGCGCGATCGGGAAAATTAGCCTCCCGTGCTCGTGGTGACCATCCTACCACTAACCCAAGCAATGAAGCAAAAGCATTATCCACCAAGAAGGGAATACTCCCATATCAAAAGATACGAACCCAAGAGCCCGGAACAACTCGAACTTACTACCACACCGACCGCTGTAACCTATGTGCTCTGACAGTCTCAGAAATCCACTATCCTGGTAAAAGAAATCGGGAATGCCTCATCCGATTGATCTGTCCTCCATCACCCGGCGCCAAGCGCCTCAATCAGAACTCGCCTCAGGCGGCAGATCCCAATCCAAAGGAACTACCATGCCACGCTCCATACCCAGCGCCTACTCCAATGAGGCGTCCGAAATCCGTAATGGAGGGACCCAACGAGTTAAAAGGTATCCTGGCGCAGTCCACTCTCAGACACTCATATTCTATGCGCCTCGTCCCTGTACAAAGGGAGCGTGCAGTTCAGCAACTGCACTAACTCTTGACATAAAAGGCTTCCAAGTACTCTCTATCCCCCACCGAACACGACCCTGCCTCCAAAGGTTCCCTACTCAATCCCACGAATCGGAATGAATCATCCGCCAAAACTGGCTCACTCGATCAAAGCAATACCACAGCTTTCCTGCTGTCAACTATCCACCCTGCCTCGGCGCCCCAGCACTAAACGTCGGGACGGAGGGGGCTACTCGCTACTCCGACAACTGTGCCACTGCACTGATCCGACAACTGTCACTGCTCCGACAACTGTGCTACTGCGCTGCTCCGACCACTGTGTCAACGCGCTGCTCCGACAACTTTGTCAACGCGCTGCTCCGACAACTGTGTTACTGTGCTGATCCGACAACTGTGTCACTGCTCTGACAACTGTGCCACTGCGCTGCTCCGACCACTGTGTCACTCCTCCGACAACTGTGTCACTGCGCTGATCCGACAACTGTGTCACTGCGCTGCTCCGACAACTGTGTCAGCGCGCTGCTCCGACAACTGTGTCACTGCTCCGCTAATCTGCCTCCAACACACCTACCATTAGGGTCAGCGCAGTAGCAAAATGTCGCGTCTCTCACGCACTAACATCCTAGGGTCCGCCCAAAAGCCTAGGGTTTCCTAAGTCCCAACCGACCTATCCCTAAGCTCTGATACCAACTAATCTGTCACGCCCCGGGTGTAAACCAGAACCCGGGCCCGTCTACAGATCCGCCGTGCACACGGTATTTCCCGCGTACACGAAGCGCCAAACCTGCTCAGATATAAGAGATAATAATAAAAGAGCAATAAAAACAGAGCTGAACTAAAACTAATACATCTCAGACTGAAGCTGGAAATAAAATACAATACATCTGTATAAATGATACATCAGTCTCTCCCAGCTCACCAAAAATAAATACAACCTGCTGGCAAAAGCCAGTCCCAAAAGTAAAAGTACAACCGTCTGAGGAAACATGGGTACACCAACAGTCTAGCTAACTCGCTCATCCTGCCTCGAGATCTATCTACTCAGCTGTAGAGTACCGGGACTTCGTGTAGTGCACCGACCTCGCAAGATGGCGTGGTGCGGAGAAATCGCCTTGGGCGTGCGCCGTTTGAGGACCGGTTTGTAGAGCCTCGACTCCACAGTTGTGCGCCGAAAAAATTGGAAAATGGTTGGAACAAGTGTATTTTCAGATTACAGCGGAGTTCGGGAGGTTCCGGACTGATGCGGAAGCCCCGAGGGCAAAAAGTGAGTTGGAGTTGGCTAAAAAGGAGATTAATTAATTACTTTAATTAATTGGTGGCTTTGGTCTGTGAATTAAAGGATTAAGAGAGAAAGAGGTTTTAAAATGGGATTGGATATTTATTGGAGGGATTATTTTAGTCTATTCTTTACAGCTGCCTTGCACCACTTAATTAAGCCACCTTAATTAAGTGTTGCCACCTCATCGCTTCATTCATCCTGCAAACAGAGGAAAGAAGTGAAAACAGAGAAAAGAGTGAAGGAGGGAAAAGAGAAGAAGAAAAAGAAGGAAACTTCCGGAGTTCCGAAAAATAATATTGGAATTTATTTGTAGTAGCCGCTGGTTTAGAAATACTTCGGACTCTTTTTATGTTTATTTTGCACCGTTTCATTAAAGGGAAGTCCGGAGCGTGGCTGATTTTTCTCTATTTTTAGGCAGACCGTCGGGGCTCGCGGGTATTTTTTGGCGATAAAGCTCACGAAACGGAGAACGGTGGCGCGATCGGATTCGAATTCCGACCCCGGGATCTCCCAGAATAAATTTTGGAAGGTTACCAGCGATTCCGGGTGCATCAAAAAGCGTGCGGGCGATCGGCACGCTTTTCGAGGTAATCCGGCGGTTCCGGGTGCATCAAAAAGTGTGCGGGCGATCGGCACGCTTTTCGAGGTAATCCGGCGGTCCCGGGTGCATCAGAAAGCGTGCGGGAGATCGGCATGCTTTTCGAGGTAAGTGGACCCTGATCCGCACCCGATCGCTAAGTTTTGAATCTGGGGGTTTAGGGTGCAATTCCACCCCCATTCTCACTCGTGCGATTATTTACATCTTTGGTTGGGGGCGTAGGGTTTGCTCCCACTTCTCATTCCGGTGCGTAATTTCCACCCGAGCGCGTGCGAGGAGCCCGACCCTAGTTTTTTTCCCCTCCCTCGGTAGGCGTGAAGAACCGAGGCGACGAGAGCGGGACGATCCTCCTCCTTCCACCCTTACCGGCGAAAACGAGGTGAGCGATTCGGGTTTTCTGTTCGTTTCGATACGAGGTTTTTCCTTTTTCGTCGGTGTTGCGGGCGATACGGGATATCGAACGGGAGGCCGCCGCCGCCGTTGTTAAACGGGAGGCTGCCGCCGCCGTTATCGTGTCCACGGAGTCATCGCCGCAGTCGCCGGGGTCGCGGGGTCGCAATCGGAGCCGCGGGGGGGCAAAACGTAGTGGCACTGTTCACGGTGTACGGCCTGGCCGCTGCGCGGTCCACGGGGACCGTCGTGCACCCGGCGCACGGTTCCCGGGCCCAGGGGCGCGGACCCGGCGCACGGCTGCGTGCGCCAGGCCGCGCGGTCCATGGGACCCGCCGTGCACCCGGCGCACGGCTACCGAGCCCCGGGGCGCGGACCCGGCGCACGAACGCGTGCGCCAGGCCGCGCGGCCCACCGCTGAGGCGTGCAACCGATGCACACCCCGTAGCCCGATCGACGTGAACCCGGTGCGCGCCTCGTCTCGTGCGCGGCCCGGCCCATGCCGCAGTGGTCTACCGCTGCCGCGTGCGCCTGGTCTACGCCGCTGCCGCCCGCCGTCGTGGACCCGGTCCACGCCTGGATCCGTGCACCTGTCATCAGAAAAAGGGTCCAGAAGCTCTGTTTTTAGCCCGTTTCGCCCCGTTTTTAAGTGTTTTTAACCACGACGATGGTTTTTAACAAATAATTTTTATTGTAGCTGTTCGGGCGCACGGCGAGGGTACTTTTTTAGTTGGAGCTCCCGCGCGTTTTCTCCTTCGTGTTTGAGGTGGGTCCTTTTGCCTTGGTGTTTAGCGTCGGTTTCCGGCGGTCGTTTTTACTCTTGATTATACGTGATGTTACTAACATGATAGCAGTTGACGTGCTTACTCTTGGATATACATTTATGTTGCTAACGTGATAGCGGTTATGGTTTTATTACTGAGTACTGTTGGTATTGTCGGTTACTTTGCTCGAGGCAGCAGCACGCGCACCCGCGGTTTGGCCACCGCAAAGGGTGCGCTTTTCCTGAAAAATGGTTCATGACCCGTGTAAACCCACGAGGTGACGTAGTGGGGGCCCCCGCAGGTGGGGGGTTTGAGGCGCCGAGGTGCGAGCGGTGCGACCCGTCGGGGTAGGTGCCCGACGTGGTTTACCGAGGTAGGTGGTCGGTGGGGACGCCGGGGTAGGTGCCCGGATTAGGTTGTGCAGGTGTACGAGGTCTTGTCCCCGTTGGGTGAGTGGTTGCTCCGGATAGTTTACGGTTGGGTGCACTTATTTTTCCTGCTTTCCTTATTACTTTATTTTGTCGCTGACTTTCCACGTTGTGACAGGGTCCTTCAGGGGGGAGAGTTAGGCGATGGTGAGGCCGAGGCTGGAGTTTTGGGTCTTTGGAGACCCCGTATTGTACTTCTTCTTATACTTTCGCGTTCCATTTATTACTGTAGTCTTATGTGTGGTTCTCGATACCCTCGTGGGGTCGGTGTGATGTCGGCAAACTTTTGCTTATTTATTAAACTTTCTCTTCACTCTCTATTGGCCGCCTTCGAAAAGAAAAAGAGAAAACAAACCCAAAAGAATTACGAAATCCGTTTTCAAAAACCTAAGTGTCGTGTGGGCACTGTTTTCAAACCTTGTGGATTTATGGATTTCGAAAAGAGATTTTCAAAACCTAAGTGTCGTGTGGGCACTGTTTTCAAAACATGTGGTTTTATGTTGCTTTCGAAACTTGTTTCAAAATAATCTAGGCGCCGAGTGGGCGCCGTTTTTAACAATTGTGGATTTATCCTTTCAAACCAACCGGCCGTGAGAATGCTCCAGTCTTAATGCATGAATGTGTGTATGTATGAGTGTTGAACTGTTGTGATTGAATTGTGGACTGTGTTGGACACTGTACTAGCCGCGACGCCGTGCATATACAGGGGAGACTCTGTCCGTGTGCAGAGTGACCCTGTGTATGCGGCGGGTCTGGGCACGCACCGGGGGAGAGAGCTTTTCAAAAAAAAAAAAAAAAAAACCCCGGGGCGTGACAGATTAAGATGGTATCAGAGAATTTCCTTCAATCACAACAGTTAGTGCCGACATCGGTGGGGATACCTGTAACACCCCCGGAACTTGGATTAGTCCTCTATATAAATGATATAATAAGACTAAATCTCTAACCCGGCAATAGCATTTTGGATGGTAGCAAGATCCAAGAGGAACATGAGAGTTAAGCGTGCTAGAGCTAGAGTAGTTCTAGGATGGGTGACCCCCTGGTAAGTGGGGCGTCACAGTTGGTATCAGAGCCATTCACCAGCCGGAAATGTGAGATGAGTCTCGGCTGAGCCAGGGTTATATAGCGGGTAGAGCGAGGCTCCCCGGCTAATGACCGTTGTGAGTAGAGTGCAGCTCCTCACAAGGTCGGCTAAGGCTAGCGAGACGAGTCTCACATCGCCTGGTGCTTGTGAGTGTGCTTGAGCCTGACGTGGACGTCAGGGCTTAAAGGGGGGAAGAATGTAACACCCCCGGAATTTGGATTAGTCCTCTATATAAATGATATAATAGGACTAAATCTCTAACCCGGCTATAGCATTTTGGATGGTAGCAAGATCCAAGAGGAACATGAGAGTTAAGCATGCTAGAGCTAGAGTAGTTCTAGGATGGGTGACCCCTTGGGAAGTGGGGCGTCACAGTACCTCACTGGACTACAGATGAATGGAATAGAGAGGGCATAGGAGGTTAGGACGTGAGTGAATGGGGGGGGGAGTCTGAGTCCTTTCTCTCGATAGGTGGTCCGTTGTTTATTAGCAAAGGCTAGTGCTAACTTTTGTTGTGTGTACAGACATGGCCCGTACTAGATCATCAACTGAGGACACCGGAGCTGATGCGACGACATCGACGGGCGCGGAGAACCAGCTCCTGCGGCAGCAACTGCGGGAGATGGCGGGGCAGCTGGCAACCCTCACGGATCACGTGCGTCAGTTGACGCAACAGCAGCAGGCGGCGATAGTGACAGCCGCCCCGGCCCCTCCGCAGGGGCCGACTGCGCCGGCCGCAGCACCGCCGACGGCGACTACAGGACCGGTGCCGGGAGCCGCCAGCAGGGACACTTTGGGGGAAACTGTAGTAACGCCTTCCCCTACCATGGCCGCCGCCGCCACGGGGGAGGGGACAGCCTTGCTGACCGAGCGGGAGCAGGTACGGGCCAACCTGGCGGAATTCAAGAAATACGATCCGCCCGTGTTCGAGGGAGAGACGACCGATCCTTGGGTGTCGAGAAGTGGGTGGGATCGATGGAAAAGTTGTTCGAAGACTTACTCATGGAGGACCACGAGCGGGTTACCTTAGCGGTCCACTTCCTGGATGGGAACGCCCGCTTGTGGTGGAAGACAGTACGCCCCGACCCTACAAAAAGTGCCGCACTCCCATCCTGGACGACATTCAAACAGGAGCTGTTTGGGGCCTTCTTCACCAACAGTGTCAAAAAAAAGTTGGAGGACGACTTGAACCACATCCAGCAGGGGAACATGACGGTCATGGAGTATCAGCGGGAGTTCGTCCGACTAGCTAACTACGTCCCGTTCGTCATAAGGGACGTGCCCCACAAGGCGCAGCTCTTTGTCGATGGCCTGAGGAGCAACATTTTCGAGGTGGTGCAAGCAGCCGACTTGCACACCTTTCAGCAAGTGGTCGACAGGGCCACTACGGTGGAGCGTGGGTTTGCAGTCACGCGCGCCAGAAGGGAGAGCTCGGTGCGGCAGGAGGACTGGAAACGACAGCAGCAAAGCCCGGGGGGAGGCTCTTCGAGCGGGAGCCGACCCCCCAAACGGTGGAGACCGCAGGCAGGACCTCGGGGCGCGCCGGCAGGAGGGTCGAGGCCGGGAGATCGGCCCTGTGTGATATGCGGGGGGGCGCACCAAGTATCCGCTTTCCCCCAGCGTCATGATCATTGCTTCCACTGCGGTAAACAGGGGCACTACCGCCACAACTGCCCCTTGATCCTGGGAGCAGTTACCTCAGCAGCTTCGGCACCGGCACCACAGCTATCTGGACGAGGAAAGGCACCTATGGGGTCAACCTCTAGACCCCCTACACCACGGCGAGAGGGGGAGAGGCAACCGCAGCCAGGCGGGAGGGTTTACTCAATGACCCGCCAGGAGTCGGACCCACCAGAGGATTATGAAGTGTACTGCGACGCATCCAGGATCGGCCTTGGGGGTGTACTGATGCAACACGGGAAAGTAATAGCCTATGCTTCCAGGCAACTGAAGGATTACGAAAAGAACTACCTGATACATGATTTGGAGCTGGCTGCAGTGGTCTTCGTTCTAAAGTTATGGAGACACTACCTCTTTGGTGTCCACTGTAACGTCTTCTCGGACCATTAAAGTCTTAAGTACCTGTTCACCCAAAAAGAACTAAATCTGCGACAGAGGCGGTGGCTTGAATTATTGAAAGATTACGATCTGACAATTCAATACCACCCCGGGAAAGCAAACGTGGTGGCAGACGCTTTGAGCAGGAAGGGGCAGCAAGAAGGGGTGTCTGGAGGCGCGATAACTGAGCAGAGCAGCTTGATCGCGGAGTTCGCACATTTGAAGTTGGAGGTGGTACCAGCGGGCACGGTTGCGCAACTTTTAACCTTGGTAGTCAAGCCGATACTATTCGAGAAGATCCGGGAAGGACAACAGACCGACTCTCACTTACAGCTCGTACGAGACAAGATCTCCCCGGACCAGGAGAGCGATTTTTCTGTGGAAGGCGAAGGCACCCTACGGTTCCGCGGGCGGATTTGCGTGCCGGAGTCGTCGGAGTTGAAGGAGGAAATCCTAGCAGAGGCACACCGCGCCCCTTATGCGGCGCATCCGGGGGGCACGAAGATGTACAGGGACCTCAAGCAGACCTTCTAGTGGCCTAAGGTGAAGGGGGATGTGACACGACATGTGGCTCATTGTCTGGTATGTCAACAGATAAAGGCGGAGCATCAACGACCTGCAGGGAAGTTACAGCCCTTACCGGTGCCAGAGTGGAAGTGGGATCAAATCACCACGGACTTCGTCACAGGGTTTCCACGCTCACAGCAGGGGCACGATGCGATTTGGGTCATAGTGGACCGGTTAACCAAGTCAGCACACTTCCTGCCCATTCATACAACCTGGACCCGAGAGCGGTTAGCTCAAGTCTACATCAGCGAGATCGTGAGGTTGCATGGAGTGCCGGCATCGATCACTTCGGATAGAGACATGCGCTTTGTCTCAAAGTTTTGGCAGAGTCTACAGCGGGCCATGGGGACCAAACTACAGTTCAGCACAGCCTTCCACCCCCAGACGGACGGACAGTCGGAGCGAGTGATATAGACTCTTAAAGACCTGCTTCGCGCCTGTGTACTTGACTGGGGGGTAGGTTGGGCACGCTACCTTCCTCTCGTGGAATTCACGTACAACAACAGCTACCAGGCTAGCATACAAATGGCGCCCTACGAAGCCTTATACGGGAGGCGCTGCCGATCCCCAATCTGTTGGGATGATTTGGGAGAACGGAAGTTCTTGGGACCCAACTTAGTGGAAGAAACTGAAGAAAAGGTACGCCTCATCAAGCAGCGGTTACTGACCGCCCAAAGCCGACAGAAGAGCTACGCAGACCAGAGGCGCTGCGACTTGGAATTCCAAGTGGGAGAGCACGTGTTTTTGCGGGTCTCGCCTTCCAGAGGAATCAAGCGTTTCGGGCTGAAGGGCAAGCTTAGCCCACGGTTTGTGGGACCGTTCGAGATCTTGGAGCGCATTGGCCCAGTGGCGTACCGCCTTGCCCTACCACCAAACCTCGACCGAGTCCACGATGTATTCCACGTGTCCATGCTCCGAAAGTACCTTTCCGACCCATCACATGTCCTAGACGTCTATACACTCGAACTGAAGGAAGATCTAAGCTTTGAGGAAGCCCCAGTACGAATCCTAGCAAGGGAAAGCAAAACGCTGCGAAACCGAACCATCCCCTACGTGAAAGTACTCTGGAGCAATCACGAGGAGCGGGAAGCGACGTGGGAATTGGAGTAAAAAATGAGAGAGTGCTACCCCGACCTCTTCGCCGCAACCCAGGATTGAGTTTCGAGGACGAAACTCGTTTTTAAGAGGTGAGTGGTGTAGTAGCCGCTGGTTTAGAAATACTTCGGACTCTTTTTATGTTTATTTTGCACCGTTTCATTAAAGGGAAGTCCGGAGCGTGGCTGATTTTTCTCTATTTTTGGGCAAACCGTCGGGGCTCGTGGGTATTTTTGGGCGATAAAGCTCGCGAAACGGAAAACGGTGGCGTGATCGGATTCGAATTCCGACCCCGGGATCTCCCAGAATAAATTTCGGAAGGTTACCAGCGATTTCGGGTGCATCAAAAAGCGTGCGGGCGATCAGCACGCTTTTCGAGGTAATCCGGCAGTTCCGGGTGCATCAAAAAGCGTGCGGGCGATCGGCACGCTTTTCGAGGTAATCCGGCGGTCCCGGGTGCATCAGAAAGCGTGCGGGAGATCGGCATGCTTTTCGAGGTAAGTGGACCCTGATCCGCACCCGATCGCTAAGTTTTGAATCTGGGGGTTTAGGGTGCAATTCCACCCCCATTCTCACTCGTGCGATTATTTACATCTTTGGTTGGGGGCGTAGGGTTTGCTCCCACTTCTCATTCCGGTGCGTAATTTCCACCCGAGCGCGTGCGAGGAGCCCGACCCTAGTTTTTTTCCCCTCCCTCGGTAGGCGTGAAGAACCGAGGCGACGAGAGCGGGACGATCCTCCTCCTTCCACCCTTACCGGCGAAAACGAGATGAGCGATTCGGGTTTTCCGTTCGTTTCGATACGAGGTTTTTCCTTTTTCGTCGGTGTTGCGGGCGATACGGGATATCGAACGGGAGGCCGCCGCCGCCGTTGTTAAACGGGAGGCTGCCGCCGCCGTTATCGTGTCCACGGAGTCGTCGCCGCAGTCGCCGGGGTCGCGGGGTCGCAATCGGAGCCGCGGGGGGGCAAAACGTAGCGGCACTGTTCACGGTGTACGGCCTGGCCGCTGCGCGGTCCACGGGGCCCGTCGTGCACCCGGCGCACGGTTCCCGGGCCCAGGGGCGCGGACCCGGCGCACGGCTGCGTGCGCCAGGCCGCGCGGTCCATGGGACCCGTCATGCACCCGGCGCACGGCTTCCGAGCCCCGGGGTGCGGACCCAGCGCACGAGCGCGTGCGCCAGGCCGCACGGCCCACCGCTGAGGCGTGCACCCGGTGCACACTCCGTAGCCCGATCGACGTGAACCCGGTGCGCGCCTCGGCTCGTGCGCGGCCCGGCCCATGCTGCAGCGGTCTATCGCTGCGGCGTGCGCCTGGTCTACGCCGCTGCCGCCCGCCGTCGTGGACCCGGTCCACGCCTGGATCCGTGCACCTGTCTTCGGAAAAAGCGTCCAGAAGCTCCGTTTTTAGCCCGTTTCGCCCCGTTTTTGAGTGTTTTTAACCACGACGATGGTTTTTAACAAATAATTTTTATTGTAGCTGTTCGGGCGCACGGCGAGGGTACTTTTTTAGTTGGAGCTCCCGCGCGTTTTCTCCTTCGTGTTTGAGGTGGGTCCTTTTGCCTTGGTGTTTAGCGTCGGTTTCCGGCGGTCGTTTTTACTCTTGATTATACGTGATGTTACTAACATGACCTATGAGGTGTCATCGCTAATATGCACACCACAACGACACAACCAGCCCAAATTTAGCCATTTGAGCAACGCGCAGTCTATACACCGACAAAAAGGCTCGTCGACCCAATCATGCGAAAGTATAAGAGGGTACTCCTTTTCATCTCCAACATTACGTTGTCGGCCGCCAACGTAATATCCGAAGAATGAAAGTTCGTTGCCCTCAATCAGTCCCAACATCCTTTTTGGGAACAACAATAACCAATCAAATACTTTCGCCCAATAATCGTCGCACTCTCTCGTGCTAATCCCTAGGGTCTCCCTATGGTTGCTAACCACCTAGGACTATTCCTAGGCTCTGATACCACTCTAATCTGTCACGCCCCGAGTCCGCCAATTTGTACGGTTCGGGCACGCCAACAGACCCGCCAATCGGGTAAGACCTTTTCCTACTCGAAAGGAACGGTAACATCCATAATAACACAACAAGTGTATGCGGAAGCTCAATATCAGAGTACTAAAATCACTACAAATTTAAAACTTTCATTCAACAACAATTAGTTAATGCGGAAATGAAAGCATACCAGAGTGAACCATAACTTAAATTGATTACACTTTACATTTCTGAACTTGCAAATAAAATTATTACAATTCTTTTACATCATTTCCTCACCATAAAAGGTTCACTCGAGAAATATAAAAATGGGATACCTCTGCTAGACCCTCTAGGTCTCTATGCTGCTGGGCCCTTGCCCCTGTCGCATACCTCGCCGTCTGCCTATGAACCGTCTCGTCCGCTGCATCCATACCCGCACCTGTGGGGGGGGGGTCACCCAAGGGGTGTGAGAACTCCTGACAGAGTTCCCAGTGGGTTCAACCACCGAGAAAAAGTGTCCTACACCACTTGGTCCAATGGAAGCAATAATAATAGTGCTAGGAAACTAAATCCTCAATATAAAAATGCAGCTATGCAATATAACATATCACTACACTATCTGTGTATAACCATCTACCCAGCACTACTCTGACTAGCCACACTAGGCTGCTAAGCACCAACTCGGCCACTATGCCGCTGAATACAGGGTCCAACTAACCCGGCCACCTTGGCCACTCTATTTTTCTTTATTCTTTAGATTTTGGTGCTTTAGTTCAAGTTAACCCTCGGAAATTCTTATCCAACGGGCCCGAGCCCGGTAGTCTTGCTACCATAAGATAAGATTTCTAAGGTTGCCGATAACACCCGCAAGTGTTACCCCGCCCAACGGGGAACTTGTCATACGGGTCACTGCCCGGGAGAGGGACACTGCCCATGGCTCCGACAAGATCTACGTTTCACCCCCGAAGGTACGCCCATTTTATCTTTTTATATTTTCTTTCTTTTCTTTCTACTTTAGTTCTTAGCCTCTTTGCCTTTGAACACTTGCTTTCCTTTCTTATTCAGGCTTATAGCTCCCTTTTTGCCACTGGCAAATCACTTTCTCTTTTCTTTGAGCATTTAGCTCCTTGCTTTCACTTTTAGCCATTCGAAAGTACCTCGTCCGACGGGTCACTGCCCAGGGAGTCCTGCTCCACTTGACGAGTCTCAAATTCGAATGTGCCAATTACATTTTCTTTATGCTTTTAGCCACTTTTAGCTTGCTTTTAATCTTTGCCTTTTAGCAACAATTTTTTTTTTCCTCTTATCCTAGGTCTTGCCGTAAGGATAACTAGAGAGTCTCCTGGACTCTTAAACATTTCTCTTTTATTTCTTTAACTCAAATTGAAGTTAAAGTTATTATCCATTTGCCCAGACACCCTATGACCTTCTAGGGTTATATTTGATCAACTCTTTAAACTGGGGATCTCATCCCACATTTCTGATTCTTCACTGAATCCTAGAGTTAACTAAACTCTGTTTTCCTGCTTCACCATTAACTTAGAGTTACACTAACTCTAATTCCATGTTCCACTGTTATCTTAGAATTACATTTACTCTACTTTTCTGTTTTCCCTTTCATATCTCCACACTTGATCCACCTTTCCCATCCTCCTGATTCCTTACTGAATCCTAGAGTCAACTTGACTCTATTTCCTGTCTGTGAGTTTAAACTCTTCTATCTCAACTTAGGTTCCCTTTACCTAAGTCCCATGTCATACTTGTCCTAGAGTTCCATGACTCTATGCTGACCTCTAGTTCACCTTAGGTTTCCTTACCTAAGTTCCATGTCATACTCATCCTAGAGTTCGTTGACTCTATGTTGAACACTAGTTCTCCTTAGGTTCTCTTTACCTAAGTTCCATGTCATATACACCCTAGAGTTTTCTGACTCTATGTTGATCACTCTATCCAGTGTCCTTAGGTTATCACCTAAGACCATGCCACTCATCCTTCCTAGGATAACTCCTAAGTTGATGTCACTCATCAAACCCCTAAACTAGGTTTTCTCCTAGTCTTACTACCAACAAGTTATGTTCCCTTATATCACATGATTCCAAGGGTTGTACCCTAACATGATCACAGTCATCAAGTAATTACTCATTTCTACGCATGCAATTATTTTCATATCCATCATAAAAATAATATTTATCCTCTAAGTCCTTTTTGCACATGAAAATGAATTATCTCCTTTTGGCAACCGACAGTTACATTTATCATCTGTGTCCATCTACACATACAAATTTATCCCCTATTGTGGATAAATCATAAATATCACTTTTCCTCTAAATTTCTCTACACATGCACATATATCATCTGTTATTGGCAGCCAACAGTTGCTTTTTTCATCTGTGTTCCTCTAAACATGCAATCTTATTCATAATTACCTAACGCCTCTAACAGGCTACTATCATGCTTCGAATCGAAAAGCAAAGGAGCAAGGGGAGAGGTCACCCAATTTCGGCAGAATTCCCCACCTTGTGGTGTTCCCAATTGCTTGTAGACACTTGCACTTGGTCTCCGCGCGATTCCACTTGTCTCCTCGAGCTTGCACGCAAGACGGTGCACATCCTACAATCCTGCACGCAAAACGATGCATGTCATTAAAATCCATACGCAGAAATGGTGCAAGCCACTTCAGCCGGCACGCAAAACGATGCGCGGCAACACAATCTGCACGCGAAACGGTGCACGTACCTCAAAACTGCACACAAAACGGTGCATGTCTGACTGTAGGGTTGCACGCAAAACGGTGTATATTTTTTTTAGCCTTGCACAAAAAATGATGCACAACATTAGAATCTACACGTAAAATGGTGCGCATTGGTCCAACCCGCACGCAAAACGGAGCACGTACCCCGTATTGGCACGCAAAACGGTGCACATTCTACGATAGGGTTGCACGCAAAACGATGCACATTTTTCCAGCCCTGTACGAAAAATAAGATGCAACGTTAGAGTCTGCGCGCAAAATGGTGCCCGTTAGTCCAACTTGCACGCAAAACGGAGCATACCTCGTATTGGCACGTAAAACGGTGCACGTTCCTTT
The DNA here is from genome assembly GCA_029204045.2 of Tillandsia leiboldiana. Lineage (NCBI taxonomy): Eukaryota > Viridiplantae > Streptophyta > Magnoliopsida > Poales > Bromeliaceae > Tillandsia > Tillandsia leiboldiana. The sequence continues at coordinate 24,562,250 of CM055064.1, forward strand.
TTCAACTTTGCACGCAAAATGGTGCATATTTTCCGAGCCTGTGTCCAAAACTGCGTATCTTTGTTAAATCTGCACGCAAAACGGTGCATGTCTCCCACATACGGCACGCAAAATGAGGCGCGTCCAAAACGCCCGTGAAACTCGCGTAGTAAAACGGCACAGAAAAACTTGGTCCCTAACACGCAATACGGTAATGAGGTCAAATCCAAACCCAAATGAGGCATAAAAACTGTGCCAAAAATACCGTGAAAATAACGTTACCTCGTACAGTCGCGCCGCCCATCGACTTTTGGGACGCCTTGCGCGCTCCACGAGGTTCACGGCGCGCCGTTCCTCCTCATGAAATCCCCTTTTTTTTTCTCTCTCTCTCTCTCTCTTTCTCTCGTGCTCGGGTGGAGAAGAAGAAGAGAAATGGAAGGTCCGGTGCGGGAGAAGGATGAAGAAGAAGAGAATAAGAAGAAGAAGGAAGAGGAGGGTTCATGGACCGGATCCACGAAGACCTCCAATGAGGAACCACCGGGTGGCGGTCCACCACGCAGGGGGCACGCACCAGGTCCAAACGGCGCCCCCCACGTCACGCGGCGCACTTCCTGCGCACAGATGCGCGCCAGCTGTGCGCATTGCGCAGCGCGCCGCTTGTCTTGGAAATCCGTTTTTGTCCCGTTTTCTGTCCGTTTTTCGTCCGTTTTCGTCCAAATTTGACAGGCAGCTTCGTTTTAGCTTAATTTACCACAAAAAAATTTAAATTTTCAGTTTGGGTCATTTCTGGGTCACCAAAGCCCTACTGTGTCCAGAATCATTGGCGGACCCCGTTCTCGCAATCCGGGTCTCCGATCAACACGAAATTTTTACTGTGACCTTAAAACATAATTACACAGCTCCTGTAATTTTCTCATAATTTTTTGACACTGTTGGCGGAGCCCGTTCTCACTATCGGGTATCCGATCAACGCGAAACTTTTTCTATGGTCTTAAAACATATTTACAGGACTCCCGTAATTTTCTCGAAATTTTCCGACATTGTGAATTTTGCACTAAAAATCTGGGCCCCCTTTCTCAAATAAATTTTTAGATCTCTCCATTTTAACCCGATTTGGGCCTAACTCGCGTCCAAATGTTCCTTACTTCCCCAACTTTCATAACACTAGTATTTCATACCACCTTTATTTACATTTATTTATATACCAAAATTCCGGTTCACTACAAACAATACCCAAGTAATTCGGGGAATCGGCAGACTTGGATGAGATTAGCTTGCTCAATTAAATTCCCAAATTCTGGTGAGTGATTTCGGAGAGCTTCAATGTTGACATGTCGTTCACCGATGCATTCACGATGTTCAAAAGCTCGAAGGCGATCTATGCTGACGAACACTCCTTCCACGCGAGGCGGGGAGTCAGGAACTATCGGCTTGTTGATGTTAACGTCTCGTGGTAGTCCAAAGCGTCGAGCCAGACGTTTTCTTTTCACAGAGATAGTTGGTGCAGACATAGGTGCTTTTCCTGTGTCATTGGGTGCCTTTCCTTTTGATTCATTGGAAGCCTTTTGTTCAGGTTTAACGGGCATTGATTCATCATCATCCGCTAACTTGTCCCAGTCTACTTCATCGTTACTTATTTCAGTTTCCGAGTCACTAATCAGATGAAATTCACCTTTTCGTTGAAGTTTCTTGGCTCTTTTCAGTTTATTGGTTGCTCGAGTATGAACCATAGTAGCCAGAAGAAGAATGATCCATGTGATCACCATTGCTATTGGTTTCTTGAGAAAAGAAATCATGTGAGCAACAACTCAAGAACACGAAAAAATTGTTAATTTTCAAAGGTTAGAAAAATTGTACCCAAACAATCATTATCGTGTACAGAGACTAAGAATCAAATTAGTTTTGCAAAAAGAATTTTTAAAAATAGATCAATTGCATGAATTTCAAAAATTCCTATTATATGCCCTAAAATCAAATTTTCAGAAATCGAAGCCCAAAAATTCGTTAATCAAGAGAATACCTAGCATATAATCAAAACTAATCTACCCAGAGTTCTTATTTCAAAAGAGATTTGACCAAAAACCATTCACAAATGAAAAAGCTCCATGATTTCTACTCACGTTTTGAGCAAACAAGGAAAAACAGTGAAAAACCGAGATTTTGATCAATAAAACTTACTTGGAATCGAAGAACTCGAGTTTGAAAGGCTCCAAGAAGGATGAATTCTAGAGAGAGAAACTCTGGAGTCTTAAGAACAAAAGATTGGAATAAAAGAAATCAAAATCCCTCTTGTTCTAATAAAGCCCTAGACGTGATCCGGATCGGATCGAGATTTCGATCCGGATCGGCTACCCGCAGGAAACACCTGCGTTCGGGATCCGGATCATTCATGTCCGATCCGGATCGGCTCCAACTTTTTCTTCAGAATATTTTAGAAAAAATCCATAAAATCCAGAAAAAGTATGTAAGCATTTTAGCACATCAACTTTAAACAAAAATCATCGTTTCATGTCAAGAGAAATAAATTATGTTAAATCTATCAATAACATTCAAATAATGACATGAAAATTTACAGAAATTAAAACCTTTAAAGTTGATCAAGTTCAAACACATCCATCATGATCTTATGAGTACGGCGTTTATCAAATCATTAAAATAGTAAAGAAAATGAATTACCAAGATCAATAGATGTTTGAAATCCCAAATAAATTATATAATGTAACTAGTCAATCTGTTGAAGAGAGTGGCTCTTTGAGCATCTTTCATTAAAAATCCCACCTTATACCAACCTTGAAATTTGACGGAGTCAAGTATTTCAATCATGCATTTTATTTAATCAAAAATTACAAACCCATGCTTGGTATACATGTGGTAGCTGCACACAGTACTCGGACGACCGAGGTGGTAGCTCTTTCCTCCATGTGGTGGTAGTTTTCACACTCCTCATTGGGATGTAACTCTTTCCACATCTTTTGAGCATTTTACTTTTCTTTGACTCCCCCTCAATTGGCTATCAATTAATTTAAGATATAAAGTATTCAACCAAGGATTGATCTCGAATTCATACTCAACCAAATAGTCAAATAAGATAAAAACAATACCAATAGATCATTGAGAGAGAAATTGACTTTGATCAATTAAAAATGATTTAATTTAAATAAATGATCAATGCATCAACTGAATTATTATGATATCCAAAGCATAATAAATTTCTAATTATATGAAAGGATGCAAGTAAAGTCAATAATACACATGCTCAATTAATGTACTATGTATAAACATAGATAAAGAACAAAAACACAAAAACAAAACCTAACCTAAGCAAAAGTTTCAAAAAGAAGTTTATTTCAAGGAAAGCATTCCAATTGCTTTACGCAAATGAATAAAACGTTTTTGGTCCAAAGGTTTTGTTAAAATGTCAGCTAATTGATCTTCTGTTGAAATATATGAAAGTTGAAGTGTCACGCCCCGGGGTCGAAACTGCGACCCGGGCTCGCTAACAGATCCGCCATCTGTACGGAAACTGCCGTACAGACGAAGCGTCTAGCCTGCAAAAGACAAAACTACAGCTACACAGATATCAGAGCGGATAAAAAGCTGTACTATAAAATTTTTCTCAACTACAAAGTTGCAACAACACATAGCCTATCTCCCAAAATCAGTTGATACAAATAGAAGTCCACCTATACAACATCTACGAATCCAAATGGGAGATAGCTACCAAGAAACATAACCCACTCCCACAATCCGGGATGGTACATCTACCTCTCTCTAAAGTAACAATGCTGGTAGGGAACTATCACGCGACTCCCTGTCCTCGGTCCGTCCAATCAAGCTCAGCAGGAACGGAAGAAAGCCTCAGCAACCTGTCACCGACAGAGGGTGTGAGAACTACATCCTACAGTAGTTCTCAGTGGGTACCGTCTCCAAGAACCACGGTCTGCCCACTAAGTCTACCAGAGGCATAAGATAGAGAAAAGGCTGATGATAATATAAATAAGCTGGAAAAGAATCTACAGCTATCATGCCTCTATCTACTATGCTCAATAAGAAGAGACTATGGATGATGGTATGCAATCACTCACTGCTGACAATATGTCGCAAGTACTAAGCCCAAGACGCTCTACTACGACACATGCTACACCATCACTCTCTCAGTGTATCTCAAATCTCGGCGACTGCCCCACAGGGTCCAGTCGAGTCAAGCCTGCGCCCCCTGGTGTATCAACCAGGGTGTCCCAACGGACAAACTCGATATCTCATACAGTGACCCCATGGTAGCTCGGCCAGGGGTATCAAGCGACCTCTAGTATATGAACTAGGCGCATCATCGCAGCCTCGTCAGGCTCGGTATCATCATCGCAGCCTCATCAGGCTCGGAATCATCAACGCACCCGGGGCGTGGTTCGAGGGGTGCGACCCCACCGAACTCAAGTATCTCATCAGTATCACTGTCTCACAAGTGGCTCCTGCAGGCTGTAGTCCACGATCAAACAGATCGGTATCTCGATGCTCAAAGCACAAACTCAGTCGGAGAACCCTCCACGACTCAATCTCACAACACAGACCCACTCAACGAAGGTACTACACAGCTGGGACCACCGTCTCTCCCAACGGCTCCCTCAACAACACCTCACTGAACTCAACACTCAACTCACGGCCGGAGCTCCTCCACGGCCAGATCTACGAAGGGTCCGAAACCCCGGGAGACTAACATCTACGTCCCCAAGAGAGAAAGCAGCCCTTAGAACCCAGATCACTCGAATCCGCTCGGGTGGATAAGTTTATAAGAAACCATGTCATTTATTTCAGAAAACCATTCGATCTGAGAGAAATCCATCTTTTTAATGATTTTTGGTCTCTTTTAGGAAAACCCTTTGAAATCAAGTTTTATGCCCAAGCCTCGAAGAGCTGATGCCTTCGTCCCAACAGACGAGAACAGACTCAGACAACCTTGCGAGGCTTGGAAGAAACATTGGCTGACTAAAATCATGTATTCATCCAAAAAGGTTCTGGGTTCAAGGTCCTGCTAACACACGTGCACCACGATCCCAACCTGGTGGTGACGAGGAGAACAGCGGAAAGGAAAACCCCCGGGACCACCGTTCATCTGAAACGGTTCCCCAAAATGCTAACACTGGCCTAACCCAGCCACCAGACCCCACTCGGCCCCCCCCGGGCCCGAGTGCAACACCCGTCCCACAACACTCTGACCACTCAGCCCACTACCCGGGCGAGGAACTCTAAGTCCCGAAGGATATGAAAAGTGCGGGATGTCTAAAGCATAAAGGAACCTAGCCCAAATTAAGGTTCACAAATGGTCTGGTCAAACTCATGCACATATGACGGGGGTGCTAGTTAAGTTCCAAGAAAACACTTAAACTAGCATGCAATCCTAACACATTAGAATTAGAAGGAAGTCCGTAGACTTGGAGAGAAAACCAACCCACCTCAGAAAGCCACCAATTGCTCGTCGACACTTGCAATTGGCACAGCGGGCTTACCTGGCCTCCAAGGGGTCCGCACGCAACACGAAGCCCGATGCCAGAAACCGCACGCAAAACGGAGCATGCGGCGACCAACCACACGACCGCGCGCTCCGCGGAAGCTAAAACCACACCGCAAGCTGCCAGAAGCGAAGAAATCGCAAAATCAATCCACACAGTCAAAACCGAGCATCCGACGGCGAAAAACAGCTTCCGTCGGCGAAAACAGCCTCCGTCAGCGAAAACCAGCGCCCGACGGCGAAAAACAGCACGCGGCGGCGAAAACAGCTCCGTCGGCGAAAAACTGCGCCCGACGGCGAAAAATAGCACGCGGCGGCGAAAACAGCTCCGTCAGCGAAAAACTGCGCCCGACGGCGAAAAACAGCACGCGGCGGCGAAAAACAGCTCCGTCGGCGAAAAACAGTGCCCGACGGCGAAAAACAGGCAAAATCTGCTAGCGAGACAGTTCGCGAAAACCCTGCGAAACTGCTCGCGAAAACCGCTCAAAATCTGCTCACAAACTGCTTGCAAAAACTGCTCAAAACCGGCTTGCGAAAACAGCTTGCGAAAATCTGCTCCGTCGGCGAAAAACTGCGTCCGACGGCGAAAACAGCTCAAAAATCAGCTTGCGAAAATCCTGCGAAAACCGCTCGCCAAACAGCGGAAAACAGCGAAACCTGCGCGCGAAACCGCTTGCGAAATCTGCCGGCGAAAACTGCGAAAAACGGCTCCGTCGGCGAAAAACCGCGCCCGACGGCGAAAAACAGCGCGCGGCGGCGAAAAACTGCTCCGTCGGCGAAAACCAGCGCCCGACGGCGAAAAACAGCGGCCGACGGTGACCAACGGGCTCCGACGGCGGAAAAACGGCGCCGGCACGCAACCCGAGGTGTCGCCCGCCGTCCGGGAGCACGCCGAGCGTCCAACAGCCCTGCCGCGCGACGAGGGAGGCCCACCGCGCGGCACCAAGCCAAACCGCGCGGCGCAGGGGCTGCTGCGCGACGCTGGAGCGCGTCGCGCAGTGCCCCAGCGGCGCTGCGCGCGGCGCCCAGCGGCGCTGTGCGCGGCCGCGTGCAGCCCGCCGCGCGCGCGCGGCCGCTGCGCGCAGCCCGCAGCGCTGCGCGCAGCAGCGCGCGCCCGCGCGCCCGCGTAGGCCCGCGCACGCCTGCGCGCGGCCCGCGCGGCCCGCGCAGGCCCGCGCACGCCTGCGCGCGGCCCGCGCGGCCCGCGCACGCCTGCGCGCGGCCCGCGCGGCCCGCGCAGGCCCGCGCGCGGCCTGGCAGCGCCGCGTGCAACACTTTGCTGCACGCGGCGCAGTGCCCAGCAGCACCTCGCCGCAGGGTGCTGCCAACAGCAGCACCCTGGCGCCGCGCGTGCGCCGTTGCGCGCGCGCGCGGCCGCCGGCGACGGCAACCCAAAGAAAAATCCGATAAAATCCGAAAATCCCAAAAATCCAAGAATCCATTTTTTTTCTTGCTTTTTAAACACCAATTAAAATCCAATTAACAAAACCAAACTCCAAGACCCAGAAAATCTGAAATTTTACTTACCTTGACGATGCTCGCCGCACGCCCACGAGCTCCACGCGGCCTCCAACGGCGAGTCCAAGACCAAAATCGGCTAAAAACTCCTTTTCCTTTCTCTTCTTCTTCTTCCTTTTCCTCTCTTTTCTTTTCCTTCTTTCTTTCTTCCTTTTCTTTCCTTCTCTGCTGCAGAGGGTGGAGGTGGAGCCTTTTATAAAGCAAATAGCTTTATAATTAATTAACTAATTAATTAATTCCAATAATTCCAACTCCAACTCACTTTTTGCCTTCGGGCTCTCCGCCGCTGCCCGGAACCTCCCGAACTCCGCTGTAAATCGAAAATACACGCGCTCACAGCTTTTTCTCTCCAAAAAGCTCATCCGTTGAGGCGGGGTGCTCAAATCAATTACCGACCCCAAAATTGCCAGTTCCAACTCACTTTTTGCCTCCGGGTCCTCCGCGTCAGTCCGGAACCTCCCGAACCTCGCTGTAAATCAAAAGTACACGTGTCCACAGCTTTTTCTCCTCAAAAAGCTTATCCGTTGAGTCGGGGTGCTCAAATCAATTACCGGCTCCAAAATTGCCAGTCCCGACTCACTTTTTGACTCCGGGCCCTCCGCGTCAGTCCGGAACCTCCCGAACCTCGCTGTAATCTGAAAGTACACCTATTCCACGCGTTCCTGAATTTTCGGCACTCCACGGTGAAGTCTGAAATTCCCAATCTCATCCTCAATCGGCCTACAAAGTCCGGAGAAACCCCGAATCGAGCTGGAGCTTCCGCGTTGATCCGAATCAACCCGGCATCAACTGTAACCTCAGATACAACATGCTCAAGGCAACTCTCTGCTCCAAGTCATCTGTGTGGTCGGCGCACTAACCAATGCCCCGGTACTTTACATGAAGAGTATTTGATTCAACTAGCTCTCTAAGAAAATGATATCTAAGTTCAATGTGTTTTGTTCTAGAGTGCAACACAGGGTTTTGGGAAATGTTTATAGCACTAGTGTTGTCACAAAGAATTGTTACCGAAGTTGCTGAAATCCGGAAGTCGCTCAACACACTTTTCATCCAAATGAGTTGGGTTGAACAACTACCCGCTGAAATATATTCCGCTTCGGCAGTCGAGAGTGCAATGCAGTTTTACTTTTTACTATGCCATGCAACAAGGCAATGACCAAGATAAAAACATGCACCACTCGTACTTTTTCGATCATCCACAGATCCTGCCCAATCGGCATCTGAGTATCCAATAATATCTAAACTTGTTCCCATAGGATACCAAATTCCGAAATTTATGGTTCCTTTAATGTATCGGATGATCCGTTTCACCGCTTTCAGGTGAACCTCCTTTGGTGCAGATTGATATCTCGTGCAGATCCCAACACCAAAAGATATATCCGGGCGACTAGCCGTGAGGTAAAGTAGACTTCCAATCATACTCCGATAAAGTTTCTCGTCTACATTCTCACTAAAAGATTCACTTCCTAATCCTTTATTACTAGTTCCCATTGGAGTCGGAAAATCTTTACAATTTTCTAGATCAAACTTTTTGACCAACTCCATAGCATACTTGGATTGACACAAATGGATGCCTTCGTCACTCTGTTTCACTTGCAATCCAAGGAAATAAGTCAATTCGCCCATCATTGACATCTCGAATTCGCTTTCCATGGTTTCAGCGAATTTAGAAGCATCATTATCTCTTGTCGCACCAAAAATGATGTCATCGACATAGATTTGTGCTACAATGAAGTTATTTTGATAATGCTTCACAAAGAGAGTCCTGTCAGCTCCCCCTCGAGTATAGACCTTATTCAATAGGTGCTTTGTTAGCCTTTCGTACCATGCTCGCGGTGCTTATTTTAAACCGTAAAGAGCCTTTTTCAAACGAAAAACATGGTTAGGTTGTTTACAGCCTATAAAACCTTTCGGTTGAGCCACATAAACTTCCTCGTTTAAAAACCCATTTAAAAACGCACTCTTAACGTCCATTTGAAATAATTTTATTTTAAAATGACAAGCTATCGCGAATAAGATACGAATGGACTCGAGTCTAGCTACAGGGGCGAAAGTTTCATCAAAGTCTATACCTTCTATTTGAGAGTAGCCTTGAGCAACTAAACGTGCTTTGTTCCTGATGATGGTACCATCTTCATTTTTCTTATTCTTGAAAATCCATTTGGTACCTATCACATTGTGTTGCTTTGGAGGCTTTGTTAATTCCCAGACTTTGTTTCGCTCAAACTGATGGAGCTCTTCCTGCATTGCTTTAATCCAGTAGTCATCCTGAAGAGCTTCATCCAGATTCTATGGTTCTAACATGTTGTTTCGCTCAAACTGATGGAGCTCTTCCTGCATTGCTTTAATCCAGTAGTCATCCTGAAGAGCTTCATCCAGATTCTTTCGTTCTAACATGGAAACGTAACAAGCGAATTCACAAACCAACTGTCTCCGAGTTTTAACTCCTTCTTGTGGGTCTCCAATGATGTTTGATTCAGGATGATCCTTGGAGATGCGTAACGTTTGAGGTAACGGAGTACTCGGAGGTACATGAGATGATTCCTGCACATCAGATAAACTTGAAGAGCCATTAGATGCATCATTATTATTGGAAGAATTGTTATGAGAAGATGCATTGGCAGGTGTATCATCATCAAGAGAGATATCGAGGGTAGATTTTTCAGATGCAAAGTGAAAAGCTTCATCTACTTTAACATTTATAGATTCTACAATCGTTTTAGATTCCATGTTAAATACCCGATATGCTCTGTTATTTGTAGAATAACCCAAAAAGATCCCTTCGTCACTTCGAGAATCGAACTTACCAAGATTTTCGCGATCACGCAAAATAAAACATCGACTCCCAAAGATACGAAAATATTTGATATCCGGTTTTCTACTAAACCACAGCTCATATGGTGTATTTAAAGTTCCTGGGCGCAAATACACTCGATTAATGACATAGACAGCGGTGTTCACAGCTTCAGCCCAAAAATATAACGGTAAATTCCGGCTATGAAGCATCACACGCGCCATCTCCTGAACAACCCTGTTTTTGCGCTCAACAACACCATTCTGCTGAGGTGTATAGGGTGCTGAGAATTCATGTTTTATGCCGTTGGAAGTGCAAAAATCAATGAATTTAGAGTTAATGAATTCTTCACCTCTATCACTTCTAACACGAATGATCTTTTCATTCTTTTCAATCATAATACGATGGCAAATCTCATGAAAAGAATCAAACGTATCAGCTTTCTATTTTAAAAATGCTACCCAAGAAAACCTAGAGAAATCATCAACCAATAAGAAAATATACCATTTACCTCCCAAAGATGGTTGACGGGTCGGTTCAAAGAAAGAAAAATAGTCTACATAAACTACACAACATTTAATCGTAGAAAGATTAAAGACAAGGAAAGATTTCACCTTTGCATACCCAAACCTTTTGAGTTTTAGAGTATGTTGGCAATGGTTGAGAAATTTTCCTTGATGAAGACGTCTTGTATGATTGATCTTTTTCTTTTGTCATCGTCTTGTTTGAAGTACTACCAATGTTCTTTTCTTTTGAAAAGTCCTTCTTTGATTTCCGGGGAGTGAACTCATTGGTAGCAGTTGCAAGATGTGATTGATTTGATCTTTGAGCTCCAATCTTGCAATTTCTTTCAATGTGCCCTGCAAAATTACAACGAAAACATACCTTAGTGCTTGACGATCCCGAGGAGGGTGAAGTAGGCTTGTTGTCGTTGCTTGTTGTGAATTCCGGTGTCGGAGGAGGAGATACCGACTGAGGCACAAAAACTGTCCCACTCAAACTTGGACTGTTTCCAGTTTGAGTGTACCCGAGGCCGAACCGATTTGTTTGACCAAGACCAAGAAGCTTATCCAACTTACTCCTTCCAGAAGAAAATCTCTTTAAGTCATCCTTTAGTTGGAGAATGGTCTTTGTCATTTCCAATTTATCTTGTTGGGCCTCGATGTAGAGCTTTGAGAAGTGATCCGCTTTATCCACCAGTTTTGTATGTTCCTTCTCAAAAAGCTCATTGGACTCTTGAAGGGAAACATTTGCTCTTATCAGATTATCCCTTTCCACTTCAAGATCGGTCGAGAGAGAAGTTACCCTTTTTACTTCTTCTTCGAGATCCTGTAATCTCCCTCTCAACCCCTTGTTTTGTTTAGCCAGTTTCTTTGAATCCCTCAAAAGTCTGTGGTAGGCTAAAACAAAATCTTCACCTTCAGAGTTACTCGATTCATCATCCGTTGCAGTTTTTTCAACCCGAGAGGAGTTGGACAATGAATCTGAAGTACTTGCCATTAAGCACATGAAGGGTGAAGATGTGGACGCGTGGAATGCCGTTGCGCTCTCTTCTTCATCACTTGAGGATGACTCATTTGACGTTGAGTTGTCATCCCAGGTGACGACTTGCATCGTTTTCTTCTTCGACGGATTCTTAGTTGGACACTCCGTTGAGATATGGCCGTATCCTCGGCACTTGAAGCATTGGACTTGTCCTTCTGAACTTTTCTTATCCTTTGAAAAGTTCTCTTGCTTTCTTGACTTGTAACTTGAAATGCCCTTGCCTTTCTTCGACTTTCCGAAGGATGGAGTTTTACTTGAATTACCCCTTCGAAAGTTGCGGCGAAACTTCCTTGTCAAGAGAGCGAGCTGCTTCTCAAATTCCTCCATAGATAGGTTTTCGTCATCATCTGAGGAGGATGAATCCGTGTCTTCTTCCTTTGTTGTTTTCAAAGCGTAACCTGAAGACTTAGAAGAGGATGCCTTTCCCGAAGAATAGTTAGTAGTAAATGTCATTTCATAAGTTTGTAATGAACCAACTAGTTCTTCTACACGGATTTCGTCCGGGTGATTAATAGTTTCAATGGCTGTAACCTTTGGGCGAAATCGTTCAGGAAAAGTTCTTAAGATCTTTCTTACAACCTTAAATTCTGGAATCTTCTCTCCAAGGTTAGCACATGAGTTTACGATGTCTTGCAATCATGTATAGTAGTCCGTGAAAGATTCATTTTCTGCCATGAAAATAGAGTCAAATCTGCTCGTAAGCATTTGCAGCTTTTGAATCTTCACGAGGTTAGTTCCCTCATGTGTAACCTGAAGAACATCCCAGATTTCTTTCGCAGTCTCACATGCCGAGACGCGAGAGAATTCAGTTTGAGATAAGGCATTAAAGATAGCATTAATTCCCTTGCCATTGTAAGAAGATGAATCTAACTCTTCCTTGGTCCATTTCGACCTAGGTTTGATGGTGCGAACATCAGCAATAATTTCAGTTGGATTAGTCCATCCTAATTCAATTGATTGCCACACCCGTTCGTCGATGGAAATTAAAAAGGCTTTCATCCGTACTCTCCAGTACGCATAATTTGTTCCATCAAAGAATGGGGGTCTGTTGATGTTTCCACCTTCAACCATTGTTTACAACCCTATTCCTGCTCCGATACCACTTGTTGGGTTTATATGTAATAATGGATCTAAATAGGGGAAAAAACACCTAGAGGGGGGTGAATAGGTGTAAACAATAAACACTCAAAAAATCATTGCGCAATTAAAAACCCAATGCGGAAATATAAATGAACACGCAAGATTTTTACGTGGAAAACTCCAAACCGGAGTAAAAAACCACGGGACCGATAACACGGTGAAATCCACTAGAATTAACCACGTACAAGGTGATATACCGTACTCACAGACGACTCAACCTTTTCCATACGCTCCTAGATGATCTTCTCCGCTCGCTCCACAACGCGTCTCGAATCCACGATCTGCGTCCAACGCCGAATCCACGGCGTCCAACGTCGAGTCCACGACGTCTGACCGAATCCACGGTCTTCACCCAGTAGCACGCTTCGAATCCACGAACGTACCTTGCTCCGAATCCACGAGAGCGGTTGCACCTTGAATCCACAAGGCCACGCGAGTCCACGCGCCGATTTTGGGGAAATCGTTATTTTTGGGTGGTGATGATCCGCCGAATACTTAGATCAAAGATAGATAGGAAATACTATCTAAGTATTCATTAGTTTGATTCAACACAAGATGTGAGTATGAAAACCTAGAATCAAACTAATCAATATAGATGAAGAAACATAGGGTAATATCTAATGATTTCCTTTCTTCTCTATATGTGGATCTTAGGCCGTATAAAAGATGACGGCTTTTTGGGATTAACGGCTTATCTGACTTACCCTAGAAAAATGAATCATAGGGTCTATTTATAGGTTAGAAACTATTGGAAGGAGATAAGGATAAAAAACTATCCGTTTGGTGAAATTTTTACGACGGCGATCCGGATCGGATTAACTGTGATCCGGATCGTCGTAACGAGTCAGGCAATTCCAGAAAAACAGGGTTCGGGATCCGGATTGAAAATGCTCGATCCGGATCGTTCATGTATTCCAGCAAATTCCCATGTTCGGGATCCGGATCGAAATGGCCTTTGATCCGGATCGGATTTGCCAATGAACAAGCACCCTTCGGGATCCGGATTGGACTGTCTGATCCGGATCCTGAACATGTCCCATGTTCAGTTCTTGATTTTTATGCAGTAAAAAATTCTTCCAAGTGTTTCTACACTACAAGAAGTATTCGGATCACCAAAAATCTTTAGTTAAACTTACCTGATCCTTTTGAATTCTTCTTTCTTGAGATTGAGGTATATGATCCAAACTTCATTCATCTTCAATCTTCAAGACTTAACACTTTCACGAAATGCGCCAAAACAAAATCCGTAACAAAAACTACCACCACATGTTGGAAAGAGCTGCCACCCCGGTCGTCCGGTCTGTGTGTGAAGCTACCACATGTTTTGATGCTTGAAAAATATTTTTTTAAAATTTTTAGTTGAAGCATTCGGAGATTCATATTCAAAGTTCATATTTTGAACAATCTCCTGGTTGGTATAAGGTGGGATAGTTGAAAGATGCTCAAAGAGCCACCCTTAGGTATTTTAGTGCTTATCTCAAATTTGAAAGGGTAAAATTCAAAATTGATGTCATTTGGAAATCTCTCTAAGTCATCTTTGTAAATCCGTTACATCTTGATAGACTTTGGATCTCAAGATTATTTTTGATGACTTGTGTTTGACGTATATAATATGAAAAACGGTTTATAATATTTTATCTTTGTTTTTCATGATTTCGGAGTAAATCTTTTTAATTTTTGTAAAATTAATTGGATTGAATGACATCTATGTGATCTCATATTATTTTCAAGCACTTAAATTGTTTTCTTGATGGAATACAAATCGGTAATTCAAATATTTCAAAATCTGGATTTGTTTCAAGAAATTATTTGATTTTTGCTTTCGAGTACCGGTACGCAATCTATGTTTTTGTTATATACCGGAACTGAGCTTTTATCTCTCTTTCTCTATGAACTAATACTGTTAGTGATTTCCTTTTGTCTAGTATGTTCACTGTTTGACAATTTGTGACAAAAAGGGGGGGAGAAGAGAAATGGGGGAGAAGAGATCATCGAGATAGGGGGAGACGGAGATGAGATCATCGAGATAGGGGGAGATGATGAAAAAGGAGCCGAAAAATAAAAAGAACCAAAAGGACGAATCAAATGTAGGATTTACATTTAATTTCTAACGACTAACGTTTGATTTTGTTTGGAGTTTTGTTTTGCAGGAATTACATCACTTTAAGACTCCAAGTCCTAAGTCATAGAGTTTGTTCTAAGACTGGTTCAAATGTATTTTTGTTTATTGGATCTTTCACGCAAAGAAAGTCAATGTTTTGGTGATGACATTGAGTTTTGATTTTTTGGTTTAAGATGAGTGTCTTGAGCGTTTTATGTATTTTTGGGTTTTGTCACGAAATAGCCAAAGGGGGAGATTGTTACGGCTTTTTGCGTTGGTACACGGCAGTGATGCCACATTGTGAGTGCACAGCGGTGAGGGTTCTATGATGGTTTGAGCACAGACAGATTTGGGTTGTTTTTCGGCATATGCCTTTGTGAGAGTGGTAGCTTTATGGAGCCTAATAGCCGAGGGCTATGCCCAGAAAGTGTTCTGGATCTGGTAGGGGCATTGTGAGCTTACAGCGCTGTCAGTCAATTGACTAATGCCCTGCCGTCTTCATGATTTGAGTAATGGTGTGTTCCAGCTGTGTTTGGACGGGTTGGTTGTGACACCCCCGGAATTTGGATTAGTCCTATATACAAATGATATAATAGGACTAAATCTCTAACCCGGCTATAGCATTTTGGATGGTAGCAAGATCCAAGAGGAACATGAGAGTTAAGCGTGCTAGAGCTAGAGTAGTTCTGGGATGGGTGACCCCCTGGGAAGTGGGGCGTCACAGTTGGTATCAGAGACATTCACCAGCCGGAAATGTGAGATGAGTCTCGGCTGAGCCAGGGTTATATAGCGGGTAGAGTGTGGCTCCCCGGCTAATGACCGTTGTAGGTGGAGTGCAGCTCCCTACAAGGTCGGCTAAGGCTAGCGAGACGAGTCTCACATCGCCTGGTGCTTGTGAGTGTGCTTGAGCCTGACGTGGACGTCAGGGCTTAAAGGGGGGAAGAATGTGACACCCCCGGAATTTGGATTAGTCCTATATATAAATGATATAATAGGACTAAATCTCTAACCCGGCTATAGCATTTTGGATGGTAGCAAGATCCAAGAGGAACATGAGAGTTAAGCGTGCTAGAGCTAGAGTAGTTCTGGGATGGGTGACCCCCTGGGAAGTGGGGCGTCACATTGGTAGTAGTACCCGTCGTGGGTATTTGGATCTATTTTCGAGGTGACATAGAGCATGAGGAGCACTTGAGAATAGTGCTGCAACTTCTAAAAGAGAAGAAGTTGTATGCTAAGTTGAGAGATTATGAATTTTGACTTCGGAAGGTTTGGTCGTTAAGCCTTGTGATTTTAGCTGCAAGAGTAACAGGGAACCCAAAGGAGAGTGATGCCGCTTGGGAATTAGCTTAAGCCTACGATTGCGACTGAGGACCGAAGCTTTTGGAGTAAGTAGTGCCAGTGTAGCTTCGAGAAGACAAAGATGAAGATGATATCAACATCGGTTTGGACGATTGCCGATGGACAGAGTTATTCGAGATGTAGGATTGATCTTATAGTGATTATCCCAGCGATGACTCTATGGTCATAGACGCCTTGTTTAGGCGAGTAGTGTAACCTTGGAATGAGGTGATCGATCAGTGGGTGCCACTTTTGGAACTTGGAAATTGAGAGTTGGAAATTTAGGGAATGTTCCCGAAGTTGAATTTCTTCCCTGTAGAGGGATGTGAGAGTGCATTTGTGGAGTTTTGAGCATTTTGGTTGCTAAGGAGCAAAGGAGGAATTATGCCTATTGGAGGCTTGGAGTTTTGGAATTGGAGACCATGATTTTTGGAAGCCACTAACCGCAGGGATATATATAGATTTGAGTTTACGCGGGGAGTTTGGTCCGCGAGTAATTATCTGGTTAGAAGATGTATATTTGATCCCTCGCATGTTTTGGATTTCGCTTCCTTGGAGTTGGACGAGGATTTGAGTTATCAGGATCGACCGATGCAAATTCTTGCTTCTGAGGCAGAAGAATTGTGCAGTCGGGTTATACCTTGGGTGAAGGTTTTGTGGAGCCATCATGATGAGTGAGAACGGCCACTTGAGAGCCCGAGGATGAGTTGTGTATCTCCTATCCCCATTGGATTGAGACACCCTCCTGAGTTATGAATTTATTCTGGTTTCGAGAATGAAACCTTTTTAAGGAGGGGAGAGTGTAGAGTACCGAGACTTCGTGTAGTGCACCGACCTCGCAAGACGGCGTGGTGCGGAGAAATCGCCTTGGGCGTGTTCTTTATGTGTTAACAGATGAGTTCGGGCTGAGTTGGATCGACGCGGAAGCCCCAGCTTGAATCGGAGTTTTCCGGGCATTGTGCGCCGTTTGAGGACCGGTTTCTAGAGCCTCGACTCCACAGTTGTGCGCCGAAAAAATTTGAAAATGGCTGGAACAAGTGTATTTTCATATTACAGCGGAGTTCGGGAGGTTCCGGACTGATGCGGAAGCCCCGAGGGCAAAAAGTGAGTTGGAGTTGGCTAAAAAGGAGATTAATTAATTACTTTAATTATTTGGTGGCTTTGGTCCGTGAATTAAAGGATTAAGAGAGAAAGATGTTTTAAAATGGGATTGGATATTTATTGGAGGGATTATTTTAGTCTATTCTTTACGGCTGCCTTGCACCACTTAATTAAGCCACCTTAATTAAGTGTTGCCACCTCATCACCTCCTTCATCCTGCAAACAGAGGAAAGAAGTGAAAATAGAGGAAAGAGTGAAGGAGGGAAAAGAGAAGAAGAAAAAGAAGGAAACTTCCGGAGTTCCGAAAAATAATATTGGAATTTATTGGACACCCGAAAAATACTGAAGTCAGCCGAGATGAGCTCCGATGATTTATTTTATTTATTTTAATTATTTTCTGGGTCGCGGGCGTGATCTGCAATTTTTTTTACAGTTGCACCGGACCCTTGGAGTGGGCGCCCGGACTGTTTGGGATTTTTCGCAGACGCGCGCGTGCATTCCCATGAAGTTGGGCTGCACGGATGGGGGATGGAGGGCAGGTGAGTTGGTTGGTTGTGTGTGGTCAACCAGTCAACTCACACTCTCTCTCTCTCCCTCCCTCCTTAATTAATTAGCCCATTCCCTCCACTAATTAATTAGCCATTCCCTTCCTTCTCTGCTTCTTCTTCCCCAGCAGGAGCCAAGCGATGGAGAGGGAGGTGGCCACCATGGATGTACCTACGTAGAGCTCGAGCCCCGCCTATGAAGTCCTCCCCCCTTCACGCGGAGTAGTGGATTCCAGTGGAGAGCGCGGCTGCGGCGTGGGTCGTCACGGGAGAGAGCTCGGACTGGAGCTTGGCGCGCGCGTGAGCCGTTAGAGGTGAGCTACTGTTTATTTTCCGAAGTTTTGAAATTTTTGCGGATTTTGGGATTTTGAGTTTGGGTTGTTGCTTGGTGTACAGTACGAAGCCGCGGTGGTGTGGGCTGCGCGGCAGAGTAGTTGATTGTAGCTTGGCTAGATGCTTTGGAGCTTGGGGTTGCACTGTTCACAATATAGTGTGAGTATTATGGAATTGTGGTGTGGGTTTGCATGTATGCTGTGGACTTGTGTGTGTGAGGGTGGATTTTTGTAAATTGTGTATTTGTGAGCATGCTGTTGGTCATGTGGTGGACTTGGAGTAAGCTTTGGACACTTGTTTGGTGCTGTGAGATTTTAGAGGGTCATGTGAGAACTTTGTATGCTGTGAGCTGACAGTGAGAGAGCCGGAGCGCGCAGGATTTTTGTAGAGGACTCGAGGGATTTATTCGAGCTTTCGGAGATTTTTTCCGAGGTTCGCGACAGTGTGCGCGCGCGGCGCGGTTTGGTGTTTCGATAGATGTTGGACAATGAGCGGTTCGGCGCTTCATCGACTTCAGCGATTGCCTGCAGAAAGCATTTCAGGTGGGTTGGAATTTCTTCCAAAATGTTTGGAATGCCTTTTAATTCTTCTTAATGCAATTTGAGCATGTCTACTGTAATATTTTCACAGTTGGTAAATCTGATAGTTGTCTAGAAAATTACAGAAAATTCTTTGGAACCCCAGATTATTTTTAGTGTACTCCTGGTACAGTATGACACTAGATTGCATGATTAGAGAGCATTACTTTTGCACCGTGATCGTTTTAAAAATCATGAAACCCGTTTTAAGGAAAAATTGGCTTTTGAAAAGTGATTTTTAAACTGCGAGATTGCCAGTGAGATGACAGGGTCCCAGGGTGCATGTAACCTCGTGTCTGGGGGCCGAGGTGATTTTATTTGACTTATGGATGTTTTTACTAGTGTCTCGGGGGTTGGTGAGGGCATATCAGATCAGGTCGTGGAAGGTTTCCCGACTGAGTTGTGCTTTTTGAGCATTGAGTTTCTGATCTGTTTGATCGTGGATCATAGCCTGCATGTGCCGCTTGTTGACACAGATGAGCCAATAGAGAACCTTCACTTGGGCTAGGTTCTTTTATGTATTAGACATCCAACACTTTGCATCTTTCCTGGACATAGTGTTGCCTCGCCCGGGTAGTGGGCCGAGGGGTTAGGTTTCTGTGGGACATTGTTGCACTCGTGCCTGGGGGCTGAGTGGAGTTTGGTAGCTGAGTTTAGATTGTTTTAGTGTCGTGGGGAGCCGTTTGGGTAGACAGTGGTCCCCGGCCGTCGAGTATCTTCCGGTCAGTGTTGTTGGGAAACGTTGGGGTTGACGGTGGTCCTGGGTCGTTGTGTGTTGTCCGACCAGTTTTATTAGCCCTGAGTTGTGGGTCGATCCCGGCTGTGGAGTATCTCCAGCCGGTGTGTTTTGTGCCACGAGTTGGTAGAGTTTACTAGTGTCTCGAGATTCGAGAGAGCTGATCAACTGAGTCGTCGAGAGTATTCCGACCGTTGTGCCAGATGTGTGAGTATCTTGGGTCCTTCCGTTCTGAGAGTGAGCGTGGATTTTGACTATAGCCTGCAGGAGCTACTTTGAGCTCGACAGAGTGCGCGGATACCTTTTCCTCGGTGGGGTCACGCCCCTCGAGTGCCCCGTCCGGAGTGGGCCTGTTACTTTTGTATCGCGACTTGTCGACGCAGTCCCTGTCGGCTGGGCCAGTTTTGGCAGTTAGGGACGCGGTCCCTCTAGCTGGGCCAGTTTTGGCAGTCACGGACGCCCTACGTCAGTCCGGTCCTACGTGGATGTAACGGCAGTAGGTAGGCACAGGTTTGACTGGACCGGAGGAGGCAGTCAGTTCGATTGGGTCGATTGGGCACCTCGTGTGCGAGTGGTGTATGCATATTATGTTCTTAGATGAGTTTCTTTCCTTTGAGCATTGATACTGAGGCATTTTAGCAGTAGCGAGGGTATGCATAGCATGTTTATAGTAGAGTTTCCTATTGAGCATGATGGTTGACACATATTAGCTGTAGTTTTCATTCAACTTACCTTTTATCTATCTATCTGCGTACCTATCTGTTTGCCTCCAGTAGACTTAGTGGGCATACCGTGGATATTGGTGACGGTACCCACTGAGATCTACCTTCTGCAGTAGATCTCACACCCGCTGCGGTGACAGGTTACTGAGGTTGCTACTCAGACTTAGCTCGCGCGGAGACAGCTGATCGAGGTGAGGACGTGTCCGTTTAGTTCCTTACCAGCATTGAGAGTCAGAGATAGATGTACCCTGTTTATATTTTTTATGTTTCCACTTTTGTACTGGACAGTCTGAGAGATTTGTGAGGGTTGTACCTGTATTTTCATAGTTGAGGGACTTGTATTGAGGATTTGTTTTTATTCAGATGTTCAATGTTTTGATTCTGTAGCTTCTAGTTCTTTTTCAGCTCTGATACATGTTTAGCTATAGATCTTTTGCAGGGTAGACGCTTCGTCTGTGCGGCAGTTTCCGTACAGACGGCGGATCTGTTGGCGAGCCCGGGTCGCAGTTCGACCCCGGGGCGTGACAGATTAGGGTGGTATTAGAGCGAAGGAATATAGGTCGTTGAGGACTTAGAGACCCTAGGCTATTGGTTGGACAGTAGGATTACTGTCGTGAGAGACGTGACTTTAGCGACTGTCCTGATTGAGTTTGTACCTCCCCCAGAGGATTGGGGCGAGTTATCTTACATGTTATTTCTCTAAAGATGATTATGTTGGCTGCAGACAACATAATATTTTAGTATGGGTAACATGTTCTAGACTTTCGCTTCATTGGGTCGAGAGGGTTCTTGGTCCTAATGTTTGTTCTGTTGCATTGGTTTTCGATGCTTCCGAGACGCCGTGCGGCGGCGAGGGCGTGTTCGACCTTTGATGAGGAGCCCGAACAGCGGGAGGCTGAATGGACAGAGCCGAGTCAGGTCTGAGAGTTACGGGCCCAGGTAGCTGTGAGGACCTGGATCCCCACGATGTGATTACTGGTTGACCAGCAGCCTCTGGAGGCCTATATGGCGCGTCGGTGGTGTTTGTGCACCAATTGGACACTAGAGATGGACTCAGAGTGTTTAATGGATCATGAGAGTAGTCAGATGACCCCGCCGAGTGCTTAGAAGTGGTCTTGCGCGCAATGGATAATAAAATTGGGCTCAGCGCGAAGTTTGGACAAAAGAACATCTTTCCGGATGCCTTCGGCATTTTTTAGAGTTGGAATTTGGCAAAACGGACATCGGATTTGGATTCAGCGCGCGAAAACGACGAAATTGGGCTATTTACTTGATTTTTACGCCAAGGGTTACTGTTCACGCCGGAACAGTAACTCCGGCACCGGCGGGCAGCGCCGGCGAAGGCGGAGGGCGGCGGCGCAATGACGGGCAGGCACGGGAGCAACGGCGGGCAGGCGCGGGCAGCGGGCAGCGCGCGGCAGGCGCGCGGGCAGCCGCGTGGGCGCGCGGGCAGGTGCGCGGTCCACCGCGCCGTCGTGCACCGAGGGCAGGCCACGTGGCATGGCGGGATTGGTTGGCTCTGCAGTCTTGGTCCACGGAATAGATCATGGGTGTACAGTGGACCAGTGGGTGACACGTGGCAGAGTATCATTGGTGCGGTTCTGTGCGCCGGGTCCATGGAGCCGGTGCAGATCGCCTCGGGGCACGTGCGTGCAGAGGTGGCAGGCGGCGGCGCAGGCGTGCACATTGCCGCTGTCGGCCTCTCCCGCGCTCGGGCGCGCCACGTGTCGGCACTACGGCGGGCCACGTGGCGGCAGGCTAGTGGCGGGTTTTGGTGTTGTGTGTTCGGCGGGCCACGTGGCGCGATACTAGCGGGCGGCTTCAGTGTTCGGTGTTTGGCGGGCTACGTGGAGGCCCGATAAGAATTCGGGCCTGCACAGTGTTGGGCCGGGCCCAACACTGTAGCGGCCCAAAAGAAATCGGGCGCCCGGAACTTAGGACATGACCGTCATTTTCGGATTTGTTTTCTGGGCCTATTTAAGTGACCCGAGCTGCTTCTTCTCCCCTTTTTCCACCATTTCCGATCTTCAAACCAACTTGAGGCCTTTAGCAAAGTTGATCCACACCCTGTGCTGCATCCATCTGCAAAGTTTGGAGATTTTTGGTGGCACACTTTTCGAGGTTTCCATTTTTACAGCGCGGTGTGACGCTCGTCCATTTGTGTTCCCCTTCGTAACGTTTCGGTGCACGAGCTCCCCTGGCCTACTCCGACCTCCGTTTCTTGCGATTCTTACGCCGTTGGATCCGCGACAGACAGAGCTACGATCTTGGTATTTTCTCTTTCCTCTAGTTTCACGCTTTTCGAGGATATTTTCCATGCTTACTGGGACCCCATTTTCTGATGGAATTTCTGGACAGCGACACCTTGTGGGATTTTTATCTCCGCAACCGGGCATCGGTTGGAGACATACCTGTACACTTTTTCATCTACTCGACGCGAGGATTATCACCGTATTTTTATTGGATTTTTCTAAGGCTTTCCCGGAGGTAGATTTTTCTTCCTTTATCTGTGCATGGAAATACAGATGTATGGTTGTGTGTTTGTGAGCGCCCTGTGTTGTGGAATTTGTAACTCGGCCTACGGGGCTCGGAATTTGGCGTGCAGGTACTCGTTTCGAAGGTATCGACGCGAGGAACGCGATAGTATTTTTGTTGGATTTTTTTGAGTTCTTGCTGCAGGTGAAAAATCCGCATCTTTGGGACTGTTCCAACAGAATTGTACCTACTTGGATATTTTGGAATAAAAATGTAATCTTGAACCTTGTTGTTGTACCCAGGAAGGTTCGCGACTGTTTCTGAACCTGTTGGAACTGGGGAAAATTGGAGATAGTGAATTTTGGGTGTTTTCAGCTGTTTGGAGCCGAGGCTCGCGCAACATATACCGAGGGAGCAGTTTTAGCAGATTTTGGACTGAGAGCGTCTACACTCTTTGCCGACCCCAGGTTTGCCTTGGATTGAGCACTTCAGGTGGGTAAGCTTAATTTGGTAACTGTATAAGGTTTTTATAACATGGTAAACGTAAGTGCACCTGTGGGGATATCACCCCTCTATGATTTATAACAGGCATATTTTTGTACAACCGATATGAGCGAGGTAAGCAAGGAATGACCTACTTGGGAGAGATTGGTACACCATAGTAGGAATATTTTAGCATGCTTTACTAATATATGTTTCACCCATATTTATTGGTTCCGAGGACAAAGCATGCTTGCATGGACATGTAGTTAGGCCACCTTTTTCTGCTACACTATCATGCTGGAACTGACTTAGGAGAAACCATGTTTTTTTTATTTCCCTTTCCAGTTACCTAGGCATAGGGGATATTATTGCTCAGGTTAGAGCAGGGGCTGGGATAGTGTAGTCAGTCGTTGGGGATTTGGGACAGGCAGGCTTGAGGGCAGGGTATTTGCGGCGACCGCAGATTTTGGGCGGTTGACCGGATAGTTGTTATTGCATCAGATCGGGGAGAGGATTTGGGCTTCTTGTAGTGGATGGTTACTTTTTCCATTTGATCAGTGTCATGATCCAGTCCTGCTGACTTATTCTACTATGATACTCGTTACTCAGACTTTGATTCCTTGAGACTCCTATCCCCTATCGGCGTTATGCGTAGGCTCGCATACCCGATTTGGCAGGCACCTTTGAGTCCTTGAGACTCCTATCCCCTATCGGTGTTATGTGTAGGCTGGCATACCTGATTTGGCAGGTATGTAGAGTTATTAATCCCAAAGGATCTAAATAGGTACTATCAAACAACTAGAGGGGGGGTGAATAGGTGTAATACTTAAAAACTCAATCTCAGTGCAAAATAAAAACCAATGCGGAAAATAAAAACAGCACACCGAGATATACGTGGAAACTCCAATCCAGGAGAAAAACCACGGGACCAACACGCAATAACAATCCACTAAGAATAGAAGAATAACAAGGTGATTACCGACTCCACGGACTCAACCCCTCCTTCAGCTTCTTCGGACCTCGCGCTGACCGGTTGGATATCCACGCAATAACAATCCCTAAGAAAAGAAGAATAACAAGGTGATTACCGTCTCCACGGATTTAACCCCTCCTTCAATTTCTTGGACCTCGCGCTCCACCGTTTTGCCCGTCCACTGCTCACGTTCGAATCCACGAACGCACGCTTCGAATCCACGAAACGCCTTTAGCACACCGAATCCACGATGCCACGTCGAATCCACGACGCAAACTCAGTCGATAAGAATATTGACTTCGATGGTGATCCTTTGCTTAGATTATCAATGAAGAACCGTAGAAGAAATCTCTAAGCAAAGATTAGATCAATCCGACCAAAGATATGTTCTTGAAGGAACCATCGAATTGACCTAAAAGAGGCTATAAAGAAGAACGATAAAAACCTAGCCTCTAGGGTTGCTCTCAAGTGTTTTATAAATTAATCGGTAGAGAACCCACGTTTTTGAGAAACCCTAAACGTCTATTTATAGTTTAGAAACCTTTGGAAAGAGATAAGCATCAAAAACTGCCTTAACAGAAATTTTCCCGCACGACGATCCGGATCAGATTTATGGCGATCCTGATCGTCGTCTTTTTTTCAGCAATTCCTGAAAAAACAAGGTTCGGGATCCGGATCGGAATTCTAATCCGGATCGGAATTCTGATCCTGATCGGAATTCTGATCCTGATCGGAATTCTGATCCTGATCGGAATTCTGAACATCCAATTTGTCCAGTTTTTGATTTTTAAGCAATGAAAACTTATCCAAGTGTTTCTAAACTACTCAAATGTATTCGGATCACCAAAATTATTTAGTTAAACGTACCTAAGCAATCCGAATCCATTTTCCTTGAGATTGATCTATAAGATCCACAATTCTTCACCTTCAATCTTCAAGACTCAAAACACTAAGTGTCAACTTGAGCTCTTGTTGAATCTTCTCTAAGTCTTCGATTGCTGATTGACAATTTGATCACTTCAAGACTCCGACTCAACCCACTGACTTGACTCACGAAATATGCCAACACCAAAAATGCCGTAACAATCTCCCCCTTTGGCAATTTCGTGACAAAACCCAAAAATACATAAAAGCTCAAAACACTCATCTTAAACCAAAAAATCGAAACTCAATGTCATCACCAAAACATTGATTTTCTTTGCGTGAAAGATCCAATAAATACAAAATTACATTTGAACCAAACAGTCCTAGAACATGCTCTATGACTTAGGACTTGGAGTCTTAAAGTGATGTAATTCCTGCAAAACCAAAACTCCAAACAAAATCAAACGTTAGTCGTTAGAAATTAGAATCCTACATTTGATCCGTCTTCCTTTTGGTTCTTTTGTTTTTTCTTTGTCTCCCCCTATCTTGAGCATCTCTAACATGTTCTCCATGTTCTCCCCCTTTGTGATACGATCATCATTTTCCGTTCTCCCCCTATCTCGATGATCTCATCTCTGTCTCCCCCTATTTCTCTTCTCCCCATTTTTGTCACAAATTGTCAAACAGTGAACATACTAGACAAAAGGAAATCACTAACAGCATTAGTTCATAGAGAAAGAGAGATAAAAGCTCAGTTCCGGTATATAACAAAAATGCAGATTGCGTACCTGTACCAGAAAGCAAAAATCAAATAATTTCTTGAAACAAATCCAGATTTTGGAATCTTTTCAAATACCGATTTGTATTCCATCAAGAAATCCATTTAAGTGCTTTGAAAAACAATGAATTCACATAGATGCCATTCAATCCAATTAATTTCACGAAATTAAAAAGATTTACTCCAAAATCATGAAAAATAAAGGTAAAACATTATAAACCGTTTTTCATGTTATATTCATCAAACACAAGTCATCAAAAATAATCTTGAGATCCAAACTCTATCAAGATGTAACGGATTTACAAAGATGACTTACGGAGATTTCCAAATGACATCAATTCTGAATTTTTACCCTTTCAAATTTGAGATAAGCACTAAAATACCTAAGGGTGGCTCTTTGAGCATCTTTCAACTATTCCACCTTATACCAACCAGGAGATTATTCAAAATATAAGAGTTTTGCATATAAATCTCCAAATGCTTCAACTAAAGATTTTCTCATAAAATACTATCAAGCATCCATAACATGTGGTAGCTTCACACACAGACCGGACGACCGGGGTGGCAGCTCTTTCCAGCATGTGGTGGTAGTTTTCACACTCCTTTCGGATGTAACTCTTTCCACATCTTTTGCAAATCATTTCAATACCCTTGTAAGAATGCAATCTCTTACGTGAAAGAATTAAATCCCAAATTTTAATCAATCGGTTGTCTCACGTTTATCACAATGAATTCACACAACCGAGATAGATTAAGCATCTAAAGATCACACATGATTTCAAAAATTTGATGCTTATAATATCAAAAACTCCTATAATGAAGTATCTTCAAGATTATGATTATGGAGTAAAGTTGATAATCCATATAAAATTAAATTGGAGTGATTGAAAGTGAAAGCCCTTTTCATTCAATGCACTTGTTCATTAAAAACCCTTTTGTTCAAAAACAAAGTATAAAAACGAAGAGCATTGAAAAACATGTAATGCAAAGATTAAGAAAAATATGAAAGGAAAACTAATCAAAGCATTACATACAGTCATAAGCTATTTAGAACTTAAGACAAGAAAAGATATCACCTTTCCGAATCCAAAATCGCTGGATTTTGGGTTGTCTTGATTCGTTGTGGCCGGGGGTTGTCCGCTTTGACTGTTGATCCACCTTAGGTCTTTGCCTCGCAGTGATCCACTTGAATGATTGATGTTGTGGCTCAGACCTTTGGTGGGTTGAGTGAACTCCTTTGACTTGATGTGTCTTTTGATTCCGTTGAGTTCGCTCCGTAGATGAAGTTGCCGAAGGACTCTTCTTTCTCTTTTTCGGGCAATTCTTCACCAAATGTCCTTCAAGTCCACATAAGTGACAAGTTCTTCCTTTCAATTTCATTGTGGAACTTGAAGCATGCACAGTTTGGTCCTTTTTGAATCCCAAACCAACCTTGCTTGTTTGACCTAAACCGGACATACACTCAAGTTTCTTGGAATCGGTTGAGATCCTTTGTATGTCGGATTTAAGTTGATGAACTTGTTTGGTCAATGCTTGGTTGGTGACATGAATCTCCTCAAACTGTTTTTCTAGAAAACCAATCTTGTCCGTATATGATTTAGCGTTTGTCTCCGATTGGTTTAGCTTTTCTTGGAGGATTTTATTGTTATTCAATAAACGTCCTTGTTCCTCCTCGAGATCATGAAGTTTTATCTTTAAAGCATGATTCTCGTCTTGATTCTCAAGTCGTTGCTTCCTCAACTTCTTGATATGCTTGGCCATCTTCTTAGATTCCGCAAGAAGTTGTTGATATGCCTCAACGAGTTCTTCCTCGTCCGACTCCCCCTCACTTGATGACTCTCCGCCGGTTGTTGATGTTTCATACAAAATCAAAGGAGTAGAGTCAGTGACTAATGATGATAAACAATTATTAGAAGAGGGAAAATGAGAGGCATGAGAAGCAACGATTTTTTCCTCTTTACTTGAGGTCGATTCATTAGAAGTAGAATCGTCCCAAGTTTTCGCTTGCAAAGCCTTCTTTTTATATGATTTCGGAGAAGGACAATCCGTTGAAAAATGGTCGTAGCCTTTGCATCGATAGCATTGGATTTCCCCTTCGAAATCATCTTTTTCTTTTTCTTTAGAAGGTTTTGCAAAGCTTTTGAGGTTAGAGGATTTAGAACCCGATGATCCTTTAGAAGGTTTCGTGGATGAAGATCCATCGGTTTGATTCTTCCAAAATTTCCGACGAAATTTCTTTGTTATCCGCGACAATTGTTCTTCAAAATCGGCAAAAGAGATTTCATCGTCGGAACTTGATTCGCTATCTTCTTCCTTTGTGGATTTGAATGCAATACCTGTAAGCTTAGAAGAAGACTTGGAAGAAATTTGATTAGTAGGAAAAGTCATTTCATAAGTTTGCAAAGCACCTACTAATTCCTCTACACTCATCTCATCCGGATGACTAACGGTTTCTATGGCGGTAACCTTTGCCCTAAACCGTTCCGGAAGAGTCCGAAGTATCTTTCTTACAATTTTCGACTCCGGGATCTTTTCTCCTAAATTAGCACATGTATTAATTACATCTTGAAGTCTAGTGTAATAATCTGTAAACAATTCATGCTCTTCCATATGAATAGAGTCAAATTGACTTGTAAGCATCTGGAGCTTTTGAATTTTTACAAGATTAGTACCCTCATGTGTAATTTTGAGAATATCCCAAATTTCTTTCGCGGATTCACACGCGGAAATTCTTGTAAATTCAGTCGAGGAAAGAGAATTAAATAAAGCGTTCATACCTTTCCCATTGTAAGAAGATCTTTCAAATTCCTCTTTGGACCATCTAGAGTGAGGTTTTGGGGTAGTAGAATTTCCTACTTCCTCAACAGGATGCACCCAACCGCATTCGACGGATTGCCATACTCGCTCATCAATTGCGATGAGAAAAGCTCTCATCCGCACTATCCAATAAGCATAATTAGTCCCATCAAAAAGAGGAGGTCTATAAATATTACCACTTTCACCCAACATGATAGATAAACCTAAAACCCGCTCTGATACCACTTGTAGAGTTATTAATCCCAAAGGATCTAAATAGGTACTATCAAACAACTAGAGGGGGGGTGAATAGGTGTAATACTTAAAAACTCAATCTCAGTGCAAAATAAAAACCAATGCGGAAAATAAAAACAGCACACCGAGATATACGTGGAAACTCCAATCCAGGAGAAAAACCACGGGACCAACACGCAATAATAATCCACTAAGAATAGAAGAATAACAAGGTGATTACCGACTCCACGGACTCAACCCCTCCTTCAGCTTCTTCGGACCTCGCGCTGACCGGTTGGATATCCACGCAATAACAATCCCTAAGAAAAGAAGAATAACAAGGTGATTACCGTCTCCACGGATTTAACCCCTCCTTCAATTTCTTGGACCTCGCGCTCCACCGTTTTGCCCGTCCACTGCTCACGTTCGAATCCACGAACGCACGCTTCGAATCCACGAAACGCCTTTAGCACACCGAATCCACGATGCCACGTCGAATCCACGACGCAAACTCAGTCGATAAGAATATTGACTTCGATGGTGATCCTTTGCTTAGATTATCAATGAAGAACCGTAGAAGAAATCTCTAAGCAAAGATTAGATCAATTCGACCAAAGATATGTTCTTGAAGGAACCATCGAATTGACCTAAAAGAGGCTATAAAGAAGAACGATAAAAACCTAGCCTCTAGGGTTGCTCTCAAGTGTTTTATAAATTAATCAGTAGAGAACCCACGTTTTTGAGAAACCCTAAACGTCTATTTATAGTTTAGAAACCTTTGGAAAGAGATAAGCATCAAAAACTGCCTTAACAGAAATTTTCCCGCACGACGATCCGGATCAGATTTATGGCGGTCCTGATCGTCGTCTTTTTTTCAGCAATTCCTGAAAAAACAAGGTTCGGGATCCGGATCGGAATTCTGATCCGGATCGGAATTCTGATCCTGATCGGAATTCTGATCCTGATCAGAATTCTGAACATCCAATTTGTCGAGTTTTTGATTTTTAAGCAATGAAAACTTATCCAAGTGTTTCTAAACTACTCAAATGTATTCGGATCACCAAAATTATTTAGTTAAACGTACCTAAGCAATCCGAATCCATTTTCCTTGAGATTGATCTATAAGATCCACAATTCTTCACCTTCAATCTTCAAGACTCAAAACACTAAGTGTCAACTTGAGCTCTTGTTGAATCTTCTCTAAGTCTTCGATTGCTGATTGACAATTTGATCACTTCAAGACTCCGACTCAACCCACTGACTTGACTCACGAAATATGCCAACACCAAAAATGCCGTAACAAGGTACCTTTGAGTCCTTGAGACTCCTATCCCCTATCGGTGTTATGCGTTGGCCCGCATACCCGATTTGGCAGGCACAGCAGGCAGTATCAGTTTTACTAGTGGCACTAGGTTGAGGTCATGACAGGCATAGCAGGCGTAGCAGGCAGGGCAGGCATAGTAGGTATATCAGGCAGGCAGGCATGGCAGGCATAGTAGGCATATCAGGCAGGCAGGCATGGCAGGCATAGTAGGCATATCATGCAGGCAGGCATGGCAGGCATAGTAGGCATATCAGGCAGGCAGGCATGGCAGGCATAGTAGGCATAGCAGGCAGGCATAGCAGGCATGGCAGGCATAGTAGGCATAGCAGGCAGGCAGGCATAGCAGGCATGGCAGGCATAGTAGGCATAGCAGGCAGGCATAGCAGGCATGGCAGGCATAGTAGGCATAGCTGGTAGGCAGGCATAGCGGGCATGGCAGGTATAGTAGGTATAGCAGGCAGGCAGGCATAGCAGGCATGGCAGGCATGGCAGGCATAGCAGGCAGGCATAGCAGGGATGGCAGGCATAGCAGGCATAGTAGGTAGTGCCAGTGATTACTGGTCTATCGATTGGGTTGATTGTGCATTTTATGTGCTAGTGGTTGCATACCATTCCTTGGTTCTCCCATCTTGGGCTTTTAAATAGAGGCATGTTAGCTGTTGAGAGTCTCCAGCTTCCTTATTTCAGTATTTACGGCTTTGGTTAGTTTTTGTCTCTTGAGGACTTGGTGGGCAGACCGTCGGGCCTGACGGTGGTACCCACTGAGAACTCCCTTTTTGGTGTAGTTCTCACACCCATTGGGGGTTTTTCCCCCCTCTCTTTCTTTCCTCTCCTTT
The DNA here is from genome assembly GCA_029204045.2 of Tillandsia leiboldiana. Classification (NCBI taxonomy): domain Eukaryota; kingdom Viridiplantae; phylum Streptophyta; class Magnoliopsida; order Poales; family Bromeliaceae; genus Tillandsia; species Tillandsia leiboldiana. The sequence continues at coordinate 24,592,949 of CM055064.1, forward strand.
GTTTTGCAGAGTCTTAGCAGGCGTTGCTATTTCTGCGGTCGTTGATCGAGGCGAGGGAGTCGCGAGCTAGATCCCTACCCATGATTGGAGAGTAGCAGTACCCCCTTCCGAGGAGATCTTCTGTAGCTTAGTTCTTTTATTTTCCTCTTTTGAGGGACAGATGTAGTGAGGATATATTATGTATCGAGAGACTGTACACTGATGTATATATTGGAGATACCTCCCGGTTGGGTGTAGAGCTTGTATATGTGGATATTGTATTATTATTTTTGGGAGACAGACTTATTGTATTATTTCCAGTTGTACAGTGATTGATTTTAGTTATACAGCAGATCTTTTATTTTTAGCTCTGATATTTTGTTTAGCTGTAGTACTTGACTTGCAGGTAGGACGCTTCGCCTATGCAGGTTGGCATAGGTGGCGGATCTGTTGGCGAGCCCGGGGCGCAGTTTCGACCCCGGGGCATGACAGATTAGAGTGGTATCAGAGCTTAGGGATAGGTCGGTTGGGACTTAGAAACCCTAGGCATATGGTTTGACCCTTGGTTGACTTCGTGAGAGTCGTGACTTTTAGCGAAAGTCCTGATTGAGTTTTATACCACTCCCAAGGGACGGGAGGAGTGATTGGCATGTTTATTCTCCTAAGTAATTATGTTGGCTGCAGACAACATAATGCTGTGGAACGGGTAACATGCTTTAGACTTTCGCTGGATTGGGTCGAGTGGCTTTTGTGTGCTGTTTGTGGTTCCGTCGTGGTGAGCGGTGTCTCCCCGACGCTGGGTTTTGACCCGTGGGCATCTTGTCATAGTGATTGAGCTCGAGCGGTTGGTTTTGGACCGGATACCTAGATTGAGGTCAGAGAACTCCGGACCCAGATGACAGGATTGTCTGAGGCATATCAGCGGCAGAGTGAGCAGCTGGTCTGGGTGACACAGTTGTCGTAGCACTGAGTAACCCCCTCCGTGCCAATGTTAGTGTCGAGGCACCGAGGTAGGGTGGATAGTTGACAGCAGAGGAGTTGTGGGACATGATCGATCTATTGAGCCAGATTTGGCAGATAAACCACCCCGACTCATAAGATTGAGTTGGAGCCATTAGAGGCAGAGTCGTGGTTGTTGGTGATGGAGTGATCAATTGAGAGCCTCCCTGTGTTAGAGAGTTTATGCAGTTGTTGAACTGCGTGCTCCAGGTTTCGAGGGGCGAGGCGCATAGGATGTGTGAGACTGGGAGTGGATTGCGCCAGGATACCTTTCAGTTTATTCAGTCCCTCCGTTATAGGTTTTGGACGCCTCGTTGGAGTAGGTGTTGTGTTTGGAGCGTAGCGTTGCAGTTCCTTTGGATAGGGATCTGCCGCCAGAGACGAGTTCTGGATTTTGGCGCTTGGCGCCGGGTGATGGAGGACAGATTGGCCGGCAGGGGCATTCCGATTTCTTTTTCCTGGATAACGAGTTCCCGAGATATCAGAGGTCGGGTGGACCCCGATGGCAGCATAAGTTTTTATATCAGAGTGGCGCAACGGTAGCGTGGATTTGTTATCTGCGGAGGACCTTGTTCGTCACCTCAGTAGGAACAAAGACAGAGGTCGTGCTCCCTATGTGGATAGTTCTGATTTTCTTTATTGATTGAGCGACAACCCTTTGCATCGTGCAGATGAATCTGTGCCGGCCGGTTGGAGGGCGCCACGGTAGTGGATTAAGTTGTCGCAGGTGTGATTTCATCACAGCAGTCGGAGTTTGAGCATGTTGTTTTCCTGCATGGACTAGAGGCAGATTTGTTACCATGTGCACTGGAGGTACAAGTTTCTGTTGTTGTTGTACATGTGGAGGAGGCTTTTGGATCATGTCCAGTGCAGCTGAGGCTGCGAGTTACCGACAGATTTATTGGTAATTGTGGCAGCTCGGTATTTTGACCATGTGCTTGAGATTGATTGGCACAGTGCCACAGAATGTTTGACTGCGGCGAGAGAGGACTTGGACCTTCGGTAAAGCGGACAAGATGAGGCTTGCTTGTTGAGATTATTAGAGCACGCAGGTTATAGCGACAGTATGAGAGGTGCTTACGGCGGCACCGGGACTCAAGGATATCTCGGTTGCCCACGAGATCCCGGGTGTGATTCCACCTGAGCTGTTGTCGATGCCGCCGGTTAGGGAGATAGAGATTGCGTTTGACGTGGTTCGAGGGACCGCGTCACCCTCGACAGCACCTCATTGGATATCGCCTGTGGAGCTGAGAGAGCTGATGGCACAGTCGCAGGATCTGATGGATCAAGGGGTCTGTTTGACCTAGTACCACGTCTTGGATAGACGATGATGAGGTTCGTTATGACTTGAGCACAGGCAGGTTCAGGTATTATCAAGGACCTTTTGTTGGAGTTCTACTCCGGCAATTATAGTATGGTGCGAGTACCTACTTGGAATCAGACAACCGAGGATTTTGCCTTGATGGCATTCAGGATCCGGTAAGGGCATTATGAGCTCATTGTGAGGCCAAATGGAATGACTAATGCCCTGTGACTTCAAGATTTGAGGAATTGTGTGTCCTAGTTGTACTTGGACGGATTGGGAGTGGTGTTCCTCGAGGATATTTTGATTTACTCCTAGAGCGACTTGGAGCACTTGTGGATGAAACTGTATGCCAAGTTATTGAGATACAAGTTCTAGCTCCAAGTGCATGCCTTCTTGGGTAGCTTTGTGTTAGCCGTAGGGGCGGCAGTGGAAATCCGGCCAATAAGGATACTAATGGGGAATTGGCCGAGATCAATATTTATGGTCAAGGTAAGGAGCTTCTTGGACTGGGCAGTGCTAGGAGAGCTTGGCAAGCGGATGATGAGACTGATACCGCGCCAATACTAGCATTTCCAGTGTTGGGAGAGAGATCTGTGAGTTTTAGTGATACCTCCTATAGTGACTGTGGAATTACCGTTGGGTTATTAGTGAGCATTCTGGATTACCCCGACAGGGCCACTGTGATGGCAGATACCTGGAACAGGAGAGCTGGCTAGGGTTGAGCTGGATGATTCCACAGCTGGCGCGGTATGGACTGTTGCGGCAAACACGGCTTGTGGTTGTGTCCTTGAGGGTTCCTTTTCATGGGAAACCGTGGCTGAGTAGTTCACTCGGGTAGTTTTGGATCGGGAGGTAACTGAGTGAAGACCCCAGCTTATTGGATTCTTTCCCTTATTGGATGAGAGTGTGAGTATGCTTCGGGTGACCCTGATTGAGTTGACACAGGAAGTGGTTTGGTGCGTGTTGCACTAGAGGTTATTCCAGCTTCCCCCGGCTTTTAATTGGAGCCCCTCTGGTATTTCACGTCTCAAGCTCAGAAGTGTTGTGTTTTTGGATCCCTCGCCCGTGATTGACTTGCCTCTTTGAGATCTATGATCCTTTGGAGTACGAGGGACGCCCGTTGCGAATTCTGGCTCGTGAGATGGGGGAATTGCGCGATCGGGCTATGCCGTTCTGGATTTGCTGATGTTGTTGTTGAGGAGTAATCACAGGGAGTGAATGGTGTTTGGGGAGCTGGAGGCGTTATTGAGGGATACCTACCCGTGGCATTTTTAACTCCAGGTGGATATGAGCTAGTTTCGAGGACGAAACATTCTTTAGTGGGGCAGGATGTGAGGACCTGGATCCCCACGATGTGATTACTGGTTGACCAGCAGCTTCTGGAGGCCTATATGGCGCGTCGGTGGTGTTTGTGCACCAATGGGACACTAGAGAAGGACTCAGAGTGTTTAATGGATCATGAGAGTAGTCAGATGACCCCGTCGAGTGCTTAGAAGTGGTCTTGCGCACAATGGATATTAAAATTGGGCTCAGCACGAAGTTTGGACAAAAGAACATCTTTTCGGATGCCTTCGGCAATTTTTAGAGTTGGAATTTGGCAAAACGGACATCGGATTTGGATTCAGTGCGCGAAAACGATAAAATTGGGCTATTTACGTCATTTTTACGCCACGGGTTACTGTTCACGCCGGAACAGTAACTCCCGCACCGGCGGGCAGCGCCGGCGACGGCGGAGGGCGGCGGCGCGACGGCGGGCAGGCACGGGAGCGACGGCGGGCAGGCGCGGGCAGCGCGCAGCGCGCGGGCAGGCGCGCGGGCAGGCGGGCAGGTGCGCGGTCCACCGCGCCGTCGTGCACCGAGGGCAGGCCACGTGGCATGGCGGGATTGGTTGGCTCTGCAGTCTTGGTCCACGGAATAGATCGTGGGTGTATAGTGGACCAGTGGGTGACACGTGGCAGAGTATCATTGGTGCGGTTCTGTGCGCCGGGTCCACGGAGCCGGTGCAGATCGCCTCGGGGCGCGTGCGTGCAGAGGCAGCAGGCGGCGGCACAGGCGCGCACATGGCCGCTGTCGGCCTCTCCCGCGCTCGGGCGCGCCACGTGTCGGCACTACGGCGGGCCATGTGGCGGCAGGCTAGCGGCGGGTTTTGGTGTTGTGTGTTCGGCGGGCCACGTGGCGCGATACTAGCGGGCGACTTCGGTGTTCGGTGTTGGGCGGGCTACGTGGAGGCCCGATAAGAATTCGGGCCCGCACAGTGTTGGGCCAGGCCCAACACTGTAGCGGCGCGAAAGAAATCGGGCGCCCGGAACTTAGGACATGACCGTCATTTTCGGATTTGTTTTCTGGGCCTATTTAAGCGACCCGAGCTGCTTCTTCTCCCCTTTTTCCACCATTTCCGAGCTTCAAACCAACTTGAGGCCTTCAGTAAAGTTGATCCATACCCTGTGCTGCATCCATCTGCAGAGTTTGGAGATTTTTGGTGGCACGCTTATCAAGGTTTCCATTTTTACGGCGCGGTGCGACGCTCGTCCATTTGTGTTCCCCTTCGTTGCGTTTCGGTGCACGAGCTCCCCTGGCCTATTCCGACCTCCGTTTCTTACGATTCTTGCACCGTTGGATCCGCGACTGACAGAGCTACGATCTTGGTATTTTCTACTTCCTCTAGGTTCGTGCTTTTCGAGGAGTTTTTCCATGCTTACTGGGACCCCTTTTTCTGATGGAATTTCTGGACAGTGACACCTTGCCGGATTTTTATCTCCGCAACCGGGCATCGGTTGGAGACGTGCCTATACACATTTTTCATCTACTCGACGCGTGGATTATCACCGTATTTTTATTGGATTTTTCTGAGGCTTTCCCGGAGGTATATTTTTCTTCGTTTATCTGTGCATGGAAATACAGATGTATGGTTGTGTGTTTGTGAACGCCCTGTGTTGTGGAATTTGTAACTCGGCCTACGGGGCACGGAATTTGGCGTGCAGGTACTCGTTTCGAAGGTATCGACGCGAGGAATGTGATAGTATTTTTGTTGGATTTTTCTTTGTTCTTACTGCAGTTGAAAAATCCGCATCTTTGGGACTGTTCCAACAGAATTGTATGTACTTGGATATTTTGGAATAAAAATGTAATCTTGAACCTTGTTGTTGTATCCAGGAAGGTTCGCGACTGTTTCTGAACCTGTTGGAACTGGGGAAAATTGGAGATAGTGAATATTTGGTGTTTTCAGCTGTTTGGAGCCGAGGCTCGCGCAACATATACCGAGGGAGCAGTTTTAGCAGATTTTGGACTGAGAGCGTCTACACTCTTCGCCGACCCCAGGTTTGCCTTGGATTGAGCACTTCAGGTGGGTAAGCTTAATTTGGTAACTGTATAAGGTTTTTATAACATGGTAAACGTAAGTGCACCTGTGGGGATATCACCCCTCTATGATTTATAACAGGCATATTATTGTACAACCGATATGAGCGAGGTAAGCAAGGAATGACCTACTTGGGAGAGATTGGTACACCATAGTAGGAATATTTTAGCATGCTTTACTAATATATGTTTCACCCATATTTATTGGTTCCGAGGACAAAGCATGCTTGCATGGACATGTAGTTAGGCCACCTTTTTCTGCTACACTATCATGCTGGAACTGACTTAGGAGAAACCATGTTTTTTTTATTTCCCTTTCCAGTTACCTAGGCATAGGGGATATTATTGCTCAGGTTAGAGCAGGGGCTGGGATAGTGTAGTCAGTCGTTGGGGATTTGGGACAGGCAGGCTTGAGGGCAGGGTTTTTGCGGCGACCGCAGATTTTGGGCGGTTGACCGGATAGTTGTTATTGCATCAGATCGGGGAGAGGATTTGGGCTTCTTGTAGTGGATGGTTACTTTTTTCATTTGATCAGTGTCATGATCCAGTCCTGCTGACTTAGTCTACTATGATACTCGTTACTCAGACTTTGAGTCCTTGAGACTCCTATCCCCTATCGGCGTTATGCGTAGGCTGGCATACCCGATTTGGCAGGCACCTTTGAGTCCTTTAGACTCCTATCCCCTATCGGTGTTATGTGTAGGCTGGCATACCCGATTTGGCAGGTACCTTTGAGTCCTTGAGACTCCTATCCCCTATCGGTGTTATGCGTTGGCCCGCATACCCGATTTGGCAGGCACAGCAGGTAGTATCAGTTTTACTTGTGGCACTAGGTTGAGGTCATGACAGGCATAGCAGGAGTAGCAGGCAGGGCAGGCATAGTAGGCATATTAGGCAGGCAGGCATGGCAGGCATAGTAGGCATATCAGGCAGGCAGGCATGGCAGGCATAGTAGGCATATCAGGCAGGCAGGCATGGCAGGCATGGTAGGCATATTAGGCAGGCAGGCATGGCAGGCATAGTAGGCATAGCAGGCAGGCATAGCAGGCATGGCAGGCATAGTAGGCATTGCAGGCAAGCAGGCATAGCAGGCATGGCAGGCATAGTAGGCATAGCAGGCAGGCAGGCATAGCAGGCATGGCAGGCATAGTAGGCATAGCAGGCAGGCAGGCATAGCAGGCATGGCAGGCATAGTAGGCATAGCAGGCAGGCATAGCAGGCTTGGCAGGCATAGTATGCATAGCAGGCAGGCAGGCATAGCGGGCATGGCAGGTATAGTAGGCATAGCAGGCAGGCAGGCATAGCAGGCATGGCAGGCATGGCAGGCATGGCAGGCATAGCTGGCAGGCATAGCAGGCATGGCAGGCATAGCAGGCATAGTAGGTAGTGCCAGTGATTACTGGTCTATCGATTGGGTTGATTGTGCATTTTATGTGCTAGTGGTTGCATAGCATTCCTTGGTTCTCCCATCTTGGGCTTTTAGATAGAGGCATGTTAGCTGTTGAGAGTCTCCAGCTTCCTTATTTCAGTATTTACGGCTTTGGTTTATTTTTGTCTCTTGAGGACTTGGTGGGCAGACCGTCGGGCCTGACGGTGGTTGTCACGCCCCGGCTGTAAACCAGAACCCGGGCCCGTCTACAGATCCGCCGTGCACACGGTATTTCCCGTGTACACGAAGCGCCAAACCTGCTCAGATATAAGAGATAATAATAAAAGAGCAATAAAAACAGAGCTGAACTGAAATCTAATACATCTCAGACTGAAGCTGGAAATAAAATACAATACATCTGTATAAATGATACATCAGTCTCGTCCAACTCACCAAAATGAATACAACCTGCTGGCAAAAGCCAGTCCCAAATGTAAAAGTACAACCGTCTGAGGAAACCTGGGTACACCAACAGTCCAGCTAACTCGCTCATCCTGCCTCGAGATCTATCTACTCAGCCGTCCTCTCTCCTCGACCCGCCGCTGAAAGCCCAGCAGCACCCGCAGAAGACACTGCAAAACAAGGAAGAAGAAAAAATGGAAAGAAGAATGGGGTTGAGAACTACTCGTAAACCAGTAGCCTCCCCTAGTGGGTAAAACCTCAAACTCTGACACACCCACTAGGTCTACCAGAGGCAAAAAGGAAAGAAGAGTGGTAAGAAATGAAACCGCTGAAAAAGGGGAAAACTACCACTACTATGCCTCTAAAATACAGTCCTAGACTGGAATAACCGTATGCAACAATAACCAACCATCCCAGATGAACCCAATCTGTACCGCCCTCATCATCGGGCAAGAAAGCCGCGCCGATGTGATAGCAAAGTTCCTGCTGCCGCCCTCATCATCGGGCAAATAAGCCGCGCCGATGCGATAGCAAAACTGTCCATAACTGTCTGGCCCCGGCCTCCGGAGGGGATCTCGAGGGGAGCGACCCACACGAGTAAAGCATCACCGGGCAATAACCGCGCCGGTGTGATAAGAGCATCACCGGGCAATAACCGCGCCGGTGTGATAAAAGCAGGATTGGATCACAACTATAAAGCCCCAGTGGAACACAACCCTCCACTAAAAGAAAACTGATTCCCAATCAGATGCAAACGTAACCATCCGGTCAATCGCCCAATATCCGCGATTGCCGCAATACCCCACAATCAACAACCAAGTCTCACAACCGACCTCCGGTCAACCGCCCAATATCCGCGGTCGCCGGAATAACCCACAATCACAATCATGTCCCACATCCGACATCTGGTCAACCGCCTACTATCCGCGGTTGCCACACAACCCTCTAGTCCATAATCATGCCCTATCACCGATGTCCTATAACCGACATCCGGTCAACCGCCCAATATCCGCGGTCGCCGCCAAAACCCATAATCCATAATCCAGGCCCCGGCTACACTATCCCAAACCCCTGCTCAAACTTGAGCAACAAATACCACCTGACTAACGAAAGGAGAAAAGAAACAAATGAGGTTTCTCCTAAGTCAAGTTCCAGCATGAAAGTGTAGCAATAAAAGATGGCCTATCTAGATGTCCAAACAAACATGCAAGTGTTCTCAAGGAAATAAAGGAAAAGGTGTCGAATAGTGGTTCCACATGTGTAACAATTAATAACTCCGCATAGATATAACCATCATGCTAAAACATTATCCAACCACACATGTCTATAATCCATGTTCCACGATAAAGCATCACTATCCACCTATGCATGTCATAAAGTCCTCAAATAGTACCAACCACTAACAAGATAATCATAAAGTCCAAAATAAATAATCCAATCCACATGCAAGGTTAAACACTAACATTCCATCCATACCAACATGTATAAGTCCCAACCACTATCAAATATCCACAATAGTAATTTCCATATGAAGGGCTCACAATTTTATATCACTTAAGCATGCATGTCCAAATAAAGGGATCACTCTAATATCCCTAGTGAGCATGTCAAAATAGAGGTAAACTGTCACGCCCCGGGGGATTATTTTAGCGGAAACGGATTACAAAAGGGTATGTATTTTTTTTGAAAACCTTCTTCCCCGGCGCGTACCCAGATCCGCCGCATATACAGGATCACTCTACAAACGGACAGAGTCTCCCCTGTATATGCACGGCGTCGCGGTTTGTACAATGTCCAATAACGAGTAAACATTCAATCACAACAATCCAAACGTATAACCATTCACAATATACTGAATTAACTCACGGCCGATTAGTTTGAAAGGATAAAACCCACGGTTGTTGAAACGGCGCCCACCCGGCACCCATATTTTGAAAACCGTTTTTGAAAGCAACATAAACTCAGGGTTTTTGAAAACAGTGCCCACACGACACTTGGGTTTTGAAATCATAGTTTTCGCAATCCGTTCTTTTATTTGCTATTTATTTTCCAAAGCGGCCCACAGAAATATAAAGAAAAATAGACAATCCAAATGTCACCGTACCAACGTCCACACCGACCCCACGAGGGTATCGAGAACCATCCACAGTCTACAAATATTAAATGGAATGCGAAAGTAAGGAGTAAAACACTGTTCCGGTCTCCTGAGACCCAACACCTCTAGCCGTGGCCTCACCGTCGCCTAACTCTCCCCCCTGTAGGACCCTGTCGCAAAGTGGGAAGTCAGCGACTAAACAAAAATGATAATAATAAAGCAGGTAAAGAAACATCCAACCGTAGTCTATCCGGAGCAAGCACCCCTCCCCCCGCAAGGGAAAAGTAGAATCAAACACCTGTAAACCTGCAATACCCGATCCCGTCGGACAACTAAACCGACGAAATCGCACCGCGCCCAAGTCGGACAACTAAACCGAATGGGTCGCACCGCTCCCACGTCGGACAACTAAACCGACGGGTCGCACCGCTCACACCTTGGCGCATACATGCCCCACAACTAAAGAGGCCCCACGCCGTCCTGTGGGTATACACGGGTCATGGACCACTTTTCCGGAAAAGCACACCCTTTGCGGTGGCCAAACCGCGGGTGCGCGTGCTGCAGCCGAGCATAGTAACCGTGAACCATATAAATATATCAATGTATGAAAAACGTATGAAATAACATATACATATCCGTGCATGATAACTAGATGAAACAGTATATATATATTCACAGCATACTCCTATACGTGCAAGAGAGCGACATGAAACAATATGTATATCTAATCACGAGTACCGTAAAGCCATAACGAATAAATGATGCCTCCCTACTAGGTTTAACCCAAGTACACTTAAGGATGACCCCGTCCACCAAGATAGAATTAAATGTTGAGACTTAGGAGTAAAGACCCACCTCTACGAGCGATGAACAAAGCGCTATCCCCCGTGTGTCCCGGTGCGCTCCCCAAAACTACAAAAGTCCACCGGGGAGAAGTCAGTGACTAAACAACATAAAACAAGGGTCAAGGACAGACATTCGGGTCCCGTCGTGGAACGGGGCTCCCGGGTTCGACGGCGGCGGCGGCGGCCGAGTCGGAACCCGAGGCGGCGGCGAGCGTGCTGCCGAGCTGGCCGCACACGTATCAGGCTCCGTGCGGTGTGATGCCCGCACGGCTCCCTGACAGCGGCGGCGCCCAGGTCCAGCACGGGTGCCCAGGCCGCACGCACGGGCGGCCCCGCGCGGCGCCCAGGCTCCGCGCGGGCGCCCAGCCCGCACGCACGGGCGACCCCGCGCGGCGCCCAGGCCCGCGCGGGTGCCAGACCCACATGCACGGGCGACCCCGCGCGGCGCCCAGGCTCCGCGCGGGCGCCCAGCCCGCACGCACGGGCGACCCCGTGCGGCGCCCAGGCCCGCGCGGGTGCCAGACCCGCATGCACAGGCGACCCCGCGCGGCGCCCAGGCCCGCGCGGGTGCCAGACCCGCACGCCCGGTGCCCTAGCCCTGCGCGTAAGGGCGCTCGCGACGGCGGTGGTGCGGCCGGCCGGGGTGTGCCGCCTCCCCCCCTTCCCGTGCGACGATCCGGAAGAAACCCTAGCTAAAAAGAAACATAAAGACAAACTCACCGAACCAATGCGCCTCCGACTCGCCGATGGAGAGGGAGGGAGAGACGAGGATTATCCCGTTCTTGCGTGCCCGGTTCCGGAGGTGTGCGGTGTTCTTCCCGTTCCTCGATTGCTCCGCCGCGGTGCCTCGCGCCGATCGGTGGGAAGAGGAGGGTTTGGGTGAGAGGAACGGTAGGAAAACTCCAAAACTAAACCCAACACATACGTATTAATATTAGCCGCCTCCGTACACGGGAACTTAACCCTAAGTCCCAAAATACAAATCAATCTCGGCGAAATGAGTTTGGGTGCGAACCTGGGTCCGGTCCGCCTCGAAGAACGTGTAAGTCGCCTGAACTGCTGCCAACTTCCGGAATTTATTCTGGGAGATTCCGGGGTCAGAATCCAGATCCGATCGCGCCGCCGAAATCCATTTCGCGAGCTTTATTGTCTAAAAATACCCGCGAGCCCCGACAGTCTGCCCAGAGATAAAGAAAAAAAATTCACCCCCGGACCCCTTAGTCGAAAAGTGGATTTACAAGAATTTTAAAAGAAGGTCTAGAAAGGCAAATAAAGCCGCGGTTATTACACCACTCACCTCTAAAAACGAGTTTCGTCCTCGAAACTCAAACCCGGGTGGTGGTGAAGAGGTCGGGGTAGCACTCCCTCATCTTAGATTCCAGCTCCCATGTTGCTTCTCGTTCTTCCTGGTTGCTCCAGAGCACCTTCACGTAGGGGATGACTCGGTTCCGCAGTGCTTTGCTTTCCCTTGCTAGGATACGCACGGGGGTTTCCTCGAAGCTTAGATCCTCCTTGAGCTCGAATGTGGAGACGTCCAACACGTGTGACGGGTCGGATAGGTATTTCCGGAGCATGGACACGTGGAAGACGTTGTGGACCCGGTCGAGGTTAGGGGGTAGGGCAAGGCGGTACGCCACTGGGCCTATGCGCTCCAAGATCTCAAAAGGCCCCACAAACCGTGGGCTCAACTTGCCCTTCAGCCCGAAACGCTTGATCCCTTTGGATGGCGAGACCCGCAAGAACACGTGTTCCCCCACTTGAAATTCCAAATCGCGGCGCCGTCGGTCTGCGTAGCTCTTCTGTCGGCTTTGGGCGGTCAGCAACCGCCGCCTGATGAGGCGCACCTTCTCCTCAGTCTCTTCCACCAAGTCGGGTCCCAGGAATTTCCGTTCCCCTAAGTCGTCCCAACAGATCGGGGATCGGCAGCGTCTCCCATACAAAGCTTCGTAGGGTGCCATCTGGATGCTGGCCTGGTAGCTATTGTTGTAGGCGAATTCCACGAGGGGTAGGTAGCGCGCCCAACCGACTCCCCAGTCAAGTACACAGGCGCGCAGCAGGTCCTCGAGGGTCTGAATCACTCGCTCCGACTGTCCGTCCGTCTGAGGGTGGAAAGCTGAGCTGAAGTGTAGCTTGGTCCCCAGGGCTTGCTGTAGACTTTGCCAAAACTTCGAGACGAAGCGGGTGTCTCTATCCGAGGTGATCGATGCCGGCACTCCGTGCAGTCTCACGATCTCGCTGAGGTAGACTTGAGCCAACTGCTCTCTGGTCCAGGTTGTGTGGATGGGTAGGAAATGAGCTGTCTTGGTTAGCCGGTCCACAATGACCCAGATCGAGTCGTGCCCCTGCTGTGTACGTGGGAACCCGGTGACGAAGTCCATAGTGATCTGATCCCACTTCCACATCGGCACCGGTAAGGGCTGTAATTTTCCTGCAGGCCGCTGATGCTCTGCCTTTATCTGCTGGCATACCAGGCAGTGAGCTACGTGTCGTGTCACATCCCCCTTCAACTTGGGCCACCAGAAGGTCTGCTTGAGGTCCCTGTACATCTTCGTGCCCCCCCGGATGCGCCGCATAAGGGGCGCGGTGCGCCTCTGTCAGAATCTCCTCCTTTAATTCCGCGAAGGCCATTCGGTAGGGCGCCTTTGTGATTGGTTGGGTACCCGGTACGAGTTCGATAGGAAAAACCACCTCTCGTTCAGGGGGTACCCCGGGCAGTTCCGTCGGGAAGACATCGGGGAAGTCCCTCACCACCGCAATGTCTGACGGTGTCGCCTCGGGTCGTGTCACCAGGTCCACCGAGGCCAGGTAGGCCACGCACCCGCCTTCCACCAATCTTCTAGCCCTCGCCGATGAGATGATTGCTGGGAAGGAAATGCTCTTACACGCCAGGTACATATTCTCAGGAAAGCTCGGCTCTTGCAATTGTACCATCCGCTTCTCACAATCGATGAGCACTTGGTACAATGAGAGCCAATCCATGCCCAGCACTACGTCATACTCCTTCAGGGGGATTACCACCAAATCCCCCGGACAAGCCAGTCGCCCTAGATTGATCGGGCAGGCGGCCACGTAGCTGACCGCCTCCAACACCCCCCCCGCCGTTTGGACCGTCAAACGATTTTGGAGGGGCACCACCCCAAGACCATGCACAAAAACGAAATCACTAGAAATGAAAGAGTGTGTTGCTCCGGTATCAAATAGAGTTCTAGCGCGGGTACTTGAAACAGAAGTAATACCTGCGAGGGCGCCCTCCGGCGGATCCGTCTCTTGGCGGGTCATCGAGAAAACCCGCCCGCCAGGTTGTGGTTGCCTATCCTCCTCTCGTCGTGGTACAGGGGGTCTAGAAGTCGACCCCATTGGAGCTTTCCCCCGTCCTGACGTTTGTGGCGTGGGCGTGGAAGCTGCAGAGGACGCAGATCCCCAGGCCAAGGGGCAGTTGCGGCGGAAGTGCCCCGATTTGCCGCATCGGAAACAGTGGTCACCCTTCTGGGGGCAATCTCCCCGCTCGGTGTCCCCCCCCACAAATAACGCAAGGCCTGTCTCCCGCCCTCGGCCCTCCTACCGGTGCGCTCCGAGATCCCGACTGAGGCCTCCACCACTTTGGGGGTCGGTTTCCACCAGAAGAGTCTCCCCCGGAGTAATGTTGCGATCGCTTCTTTTCCTCATGGTGCGCCGAGCCCCCTCTCCTGGCGCGGGTAACGGCGAACCCACGCTCTACCACCGTGGCCCTGTCGACCACCTTCTGGAAGGTGTGCAAGTCGGCCGCTTGCACCACTTCGAAAATGTCACTCCGTAATCCATCCACGAAGAGCTGCGCCTTATGGGACTCGTCCCTTATCACGAAAGGGACGCAGTTGGCCAGTCGTACAAATTCGCGCTGATAGGCCATCACCGTTTTACTCCCCTGCTGGATATGGTTCAAGTCATCCTCCAATTTCTTTTTAACGCTGCTTGTGAAAAAGGCTCCAAACAGCTCCTGTTTGAATGCTGTCCATGACGGGAGCACGGCGGTGCCCTTTGTGGGATCAGGGCGGACCGTCTTCCACCATAAGCGGGCGTTCCCCTCCAGGAAGTGAACTGCCAGGGGAACTCGCTCGTCGTCCTCCATGAGTAAGTCCTCAAATAACTTTTCCATTGATCCCACCCACTTCTCGACGACCCAAGGATCAGTCGTCTCCCCGTCGAACGTGGGTGGGTCGTACTTCTTAAAGTCGGCCAGGTTGGCCCGCACGCGGTCCCGCTCAGTCAGCGGAACTGACCCCTCCCCCGTGGCGGTGGCAGCCACAGGAGGGGAAGGGGCGACCACGGTCTCCCCCGAGGCACCCCTGTTGGTGCTTCTCGGCGCCGGTCCCGCAGTTGCCGTCGCGGTTACCGCCGCTGGTATCGTCGTCTGGGGTGGGGGTACCTCGGCTTCGGCAGTCGCTGTAGGGGTCACTCCCGCGCTGGCCCCCGTCGCCGGCGCGCCTAGCCCCTGTGGAGGGGCGGCGGCGACCGTCACCGTCGCGGCCGGTTGCTGCTGCGTCAACTGACGCACGTGAGCCGTGAGAGTCGCCAGCTGCCCCGCCATGTCCCTCAGCTGTTGTTGCAGGCGCTGGTTCTCTGCGGCCGCCGACGTTGTCGCGTCCGCCCCTGCATCCTCGGCCGATGATCTAGTACGGGCCATGTCTCTACACAAAAACAACAGTCAGCTCTAGACTCTGCTAACATGCAACGAACCCCCCCATCGAGGGCAAAGGACCCAAGCTCGTTCCCCCCCCTCGATCACTCGCGTCCTACTCTACTATAATCTATCCATTCCATTCCTTTGTAGTTAAGTGAGGTATTCCTGTGGACGTCAGCACCAATTGTTGTGATTGAAAGCTAAGTCTCTGATACCATCTTAATCTGTCACGCCCCGGGGGATTATTTTAGCGGAAACGGATTACAAAAGGGTATGTATTTTTTTGAAAACCTTCTTCCCCGGCGCGTACCCAGATCCGCCGCATATACAGGATCACTCTACAAACGGACAGAGTCTCCCCTGTATATGCACGGCGTCGCGGTTTGTACAATGTCCAATAACAAGTAAACATTCAATCACAACAATCCAAACGTATAACCATTCACAATATACTGAATTAACTCACGGCCGATTAGTTTGAAAGGATAAAACCCACGGTTGTTGAAACGGCGCCCACCCGGCACCCATATTTTGAAAACCGTTTTTGAAAGCAACATAAACTCAGGGTTTTTGAAAACAGTGCCCACACGACACTTGGGTTTTGAAATCATAGTTTTCGCAATCCGTTCTTTTATTTGCTATTTTATTTTCCAAAGCGGCCCACAGAAATATAAAGAAAAATAGACAATCCAAATGTCACCGTACCAACGTCCACACCGACCCCACGAGGGTATCGAGAACCATCCACAGTCTACAAATATTAAATGGAATGCGAAAGTAAGGAGTAAAACACTGTTCCGGTCTCCTGAGACCCAACACCTCTAGCCGTGGCCTCACCGTCGCCTAACTCTCCCCCCTGTAGGACCCTGTCGCAAAGTGGGAAGTCAGCGACTAAACAAAAATGATAATAATAAAGCAGGTAAAGAAACATCCAACCGTAGTCTATCCGGAGCAAGCACCCCTCCCCCCGCAAGGGAAAAGTAGAATCAAACACCTGTAAACCTGCAATACCCGATCCCGTCGGACAACTAAACCGACGAAATCGCACCGCGCCCAAGTCGGACAACTAAACCGAATGGGTCGCACCGCTCCCACGTCGGACAACTAAACCGACGGGTCGCACCGCTCACACCTTGGCGCATACATGCCCCACAACTAAAGAGGCCCCACGCCGTCCTGTGGGTATACACGGGTCATGGACCACTTTTCCGGAAAAGCACACCCTTTGCGGTGGCCAAACCGCGGGTGCGCGTGCTGCAGCCGAGCATAGTAACCGTGAACCATATAAATATATCAATGTATGAAAAACGTATGAAATAACATATACATATCCGTGCATGATAACTAGATGAAACAGTATATATATATTCACAGCATACTCCTATACGTGCAAGAGAGCGACATGAAACAATATGTATATCTAATCACGAGTACCGTAAAGCCATAACGAATAAATGATGCCTCCCTACTAGGTTTAACCCAAGTACACTTAAGGATGACCCCGTCCACCAAGATAGAATTAAATGTTGAGACTTAGGAGTAAAGACCCACCTCTACGAGCGATGAACAAAGCGCTATCCCCCGTGTGTCCCGGTGCGCTCCCCAAAACTACAAAAGTCCACCGGGGAGAAGTCAGTGACTAAACAACATAAAACAAGGGTCAAGGACAGACATTCGGGTCCCGTCGTGGAACGGGGCTCCCGGGTTCGACGGCGGCGGCGGCGGCCGAGTCGGAACCCGAGGCGGCGGCGAGCGTGCTGCCGCGCTGGCCGCACGCGTATCAGGCTCCGTGCGGTGTGATGCCCGCACGGCTCCCTGACAGCGGCGGCGCCCAGGTCCAGCACGGGTGCCCAGGCCGCACGCACGGGCGGCCCCGCGCGGCGCCCAGGCTCCGCGCGGGCGCCCAGCCCGCACGCACGGGCGACCCCGCGCGGCGCCCAGGCCCGCGCGGGTGCCAGACCCGCACGCACGGGCGACCCCGCGCGGCGCCCAGGCTCCGCGCGGGCGCCCAGCCCGCACGCACGGGCGACCCCGTGCGGCGCCCAGGCGCGCGCGGGGTGCCAGACCCGCATGCACGGGCGACCCCGCGCGGCGCCCAGGCCCGCGCGGGTGCCAGACCCGCACGCCCGGTGCCCTAGCCCTGCGCGTAAGGGCGCTCGCGACGGCGGTGGTGCGGCCGGCCGGGGTGTGCCGCCTCCCCCCCTTCCCGTGCGACGATCCGGAAGAAACCCTAGCTAAAAAGAAACATAAAGACAAACTCACCGAACCAATGCGCCTCCGACTCGCCGATGGAGAGGGAGGGAGAGACGAGGATTATCCCGTTCTTGCGTGCCCGGTTCCGGAGGTGTGCGGTGTTCTTCCCGTTCCTCGATTGCTCCGCCGCGGTGCCTCGCGCCGATCGGTGGGAAGAGGAGGGTTTGGGTGAGAGGAACGGTAGGAAAACTCCAAAACTAAACCCAACACATACGTATTAATATTAGCCGCCTCCGTACACGGGAACTTAACCCTAAGTCCCAAAATACAAATCAATCTCGGCGAAATGAGTTTGGGTGCGAACCTGGGTCCGGTCCGCCTCGAAGAACGTGTAAGTCGCCTGAACTGCTGCCAACTTCCGGAATTTATTCTGGGAGATTCCGGGGTCAGAATCCAGATCCGATCGCGCCGCCGAAATCCATTTCGCGAGCTTTATTGTCTAAAAATACCCGCGAGCCCCGACAGTCTGCCCAGAGATAAAGAAAAAAAATTCACCCCCGGACCCCTTAGTCGAAAAGTGGATTTACAAGAATTTTAAAAGAAGGTCTAGAAAGGCAAATAAAGCCGCGGTTATTACATAAACAACAACCACCAACCTCGATCGCTAATTCCAAGTCGAAATAGTGCTCTCGCCCAAACCGATAAGCCGCCGCGATCGCTGTAAAAAATTCCCAAAAGAACATACATAATTAACATACAATGCTCACACAAAATCTGCCCCAAACACAACAGTCCACAGTTTCCCTGTTTTTACCTACGAGAAATCCGAAAAATTCCAAGAAAAATACTGTCACGATCCTCGCGACGAACCCGTCGAAACGAGTACCTGCACGCTCAAAACCGAGTCTCCTACGCTGAGAAACAAATCCGACAAGGGAATCACCTCGAAATAAACTGCTCAAAAAAACTGTAGCAATAACTTCTGTACACAGATATTTTTCACCTTCGAAAAATATTCAGAAAATTCCAAGAAAATTTGGGGATATTCCTCGTGATGTGTAGATGCAAAACGCCTTTTGAATCGCCCCAATCCGATGCCTGTGCGCGAAGGTATCGCCAAAATACCGCACAGCTGTCCCAAAACTCCGCCCCAGAAAATGAGGTCACAAGATGATCCGAAAAACCCATGAAAAGCTCGGAATGGGAAAAACCAGTAAACATAGGAAACGTAGCCCTACCTGTTGTGAAGCCAACGGCGCAAGAATCACAGAAAAAAGTGCTCGGGGTAAGCCGGGGGAGTCCTCGCACCAAAACGCGACGAAGAAGATCACAAATGAACGAGCGTCGTGCCGCGCCGTAAAAATTCAAACCTCGGGATGCGTGCCGCCGAAAAATCCTAGAATCTGCAGATGGATCCGGCTCTGGGAGAGGAGGAAATCTCCTGAAGGTTGCACAGTGAAAGGATGAACAGGGAAAAAGATAACAGCAGCTGAACTCGGCCTATTTATAGGAAGGAAGAAACAATTCAAATAATACCCATCCTGTCCCCATTTCCGGGCGCTCCGGACTTTCGGGCGGCTACAGTGTTGGGCCCGGCCCAACACTGTGCGCGCCCGGAAGTCCCTCGGGCCTCCACGTCGCCCCCGCAACAGCGTACAGCCGAACTCCCCGCTCACGCCCCGCCGCGTGGCCCACGCGGAAGGTCGACACGTGGCGGCCCACGCGCGGGAACCGCGCGTCAACGCGCCCACGTGCGCCTGCGCCCGCCTCCTGCGCCCCTGCCAGGCGCGAAACCCGAGGCACCCCGGTGCACCTCCGTGGACCCAGCCTTCATGAGCCCGCCAACCATAATCAGACACGTGTCCCGCCGGTCCATGCACCGCACCCGCCTGCTCCGTAGTCCAAGTCCACTAAACCGACCACTCCGACACTGCCACGTGTCCAGCCCCTGGTGCACGACGGCCCGTGGACCGCGCGCCTGCCCGCGCGCCCGCGCGCCTGCCCGCACGCTACCCGCGGCCGCTCCGCTGCCTGCCCGAGCCCGCCCGCCGTGCTCCGCCGCCGCCGCCGCTGCCCGCCGGCGGCCGGAAACACTATTCCGGCATGAACAGTGACCGGTGCTCAAAAATAACAAGTGGGTAGTCCGTTTTGACCGTTTTCGCGCGCTGAATCCGAATTTGATGTCCATTCTGCCAAATTCCAACTCCAAAATTTGCCGAAGGCATCCGGAAAGGTGTTTCTCGGTCCAAACTTCGCGCTGAGTCCATTTTTAATATCCGCTTCGCGCGAAACCACTTCTAAAGATCCGACGGAGTCCACCGATCACCCACGTGATCCAATAAGCCCGAAGTCCGCCACTTGTGTCCAATTGGTGCACAAACACCTCCGACACACAAAACAGGCTCCCAGAAGCCACCAATGACTCCACCACAGCTCTGCAGAGATCTAGGTCATCACAGTGGTACCCACTGAGAACTCCCTTTTTGGTGTAGTTCTCACACCCATTGGGGGTTTTTCCCCCCTCTCTTTCTTTCCTCTCCTTTGTTTTGCAGAGTCTTAGCAGGCGTTGCTATTTCTGCGGTCGTTGATCGAGGCGAGGGAGTCGCGAGCTAGATCCCTACCCATGATTGGAGAGTAGCGGTACCCCCTTCCGAGGAGATCTTCTATAGCTTAGTTGTTTTATTTTCCTCTTTTGAGGGACAGATGTAGTGAGGATATATTATGTATCGAGAGACTGTACACTGATGTATATATTGGAGATACCTCCCGGTTGGGTGTAGAGCTTGTATATGTGGATATTGTATTATTATTTTTGGGAGACAGACTTATTGTATTATTTCCAGTTGTACAGTGATTGATTTTAGTTATACAGCAGATCTTTTATTTATAGCTCTGATATTTTGTTTAGCTGTAGTACTTGACTTGCAGGTAGGACGCTTCGCCTATGTAGGTTGGCATAGGTGGCGGATCTGTTGGCGAGCCCGGGGCGCAGTTTCGACCCCGGGGCATGACAGGTAGCTAGATGTTTGAGGCGATGCGGCGCCAAGAAGAGAACATGGAGCGCGTGATGCGCATGCTTGGACAGAGAGCATCTCCCGGGGTACCGCCAGTAGTACCTGTGACGCCCCACTTCCCAGGGGGTCACCCATCCTAGAACTACTCTAGCTCTAGCACGCTTAACTCTCATGTTCCTCTTGGATCTTGCTACCATCCAAAATGCTATAGCCGGGTTAGAGATTTAGTCCTATTATATCATTTATATAGAGGACTAATTCAAATTCCGGGGGTGTCACAATGCCTTTGTGAGAGTGGTAGCTTTATGGAGCCTAATAGCCGAGGGCTATGCCCAGAAAGTGTTCAGGATCCGGTAGGGACATTGTGAGCTTACAGCGCTGTCAGTGAATTGACTAATGCCCTGCCGCCTTCATGATTTGAGTAATGGTGTGTTCCAGCTGTGTTTGGACGGGTTGGTAGTAGTACCCGTCGTGGGTATTTGGATCTATTTCCGAGGTGACATAGAGCATGAGGAGCACTTGAGAATAGTGCTGCAACTTCTAAAAGAGAAGAAGTTGTATGGTAAGTTGAGAGATTATGAATTTTGACTTCGGAAGGTTTGGTCGTTAAGCCTTGTGATTTCAGCTGCAAGAGTAACATGGAACCCAACGGAGAGTGATGCCGCTTGGGAATTAGCTTAAGCCTACGATTGCGACTGAGGACCGAAGCTTTTGGAGTAAGTAGTGCCAGTGTAGCTTCGAGAAGATAATGCTGAAGATGATATCAGCATCGGTTTGGACGATTGCCGATGGACAGAGTTATTCGAGATGTAGGATTGATCTTATAGTGATTATCCCGGCGATGACTCTATGGTCATGGAAGCCTTGTTTAGGCGAGCAGTGTAACCTTGGAATGAGGTGATCGATCAGTGGGTGCCATTTTTGGAACTTGGAAATTGAGAGTTGGAAATTTAGGGAATGTTCCCAAAGTTGAATTTCTTCCCTGTAGAGGGATGTGAGAGTGCATTTGTGGAGTTTTGAGCATTTTGGTTGCTAAGGAGCAACGGAGGAATTATGCCTATTGGAGGCTTGGAGTTTTGGAATTGGAGACCATGATTTTTGGAAGCCACTAACCGCAGGGATATATATAGATTTGAGTTTACGCGGGGAGTTTGGTCCGCGAGTAATTATCTGGTTGGAAGATGTATATTTGATCCGTCGCATGTTTTGGATTTCGCTTCCTTGGAGTTGGACGAGGATTTGAGTTATCAGGATCGACCGATGCAAATTCTTGCTTCTTAGGCAGAAGAATTGTGCAGTCGGGTTATACCTTGGGTGAAGGTTTTGTGGAGCCATCCTGATGTCACGCCCCGGGGTCGAAACTGCGACCCGGGCTCGCCAACAGATCCGCCACCTATGCCAACCTGCATAGGCAAAGCGTCCTACCTGCAAGAAAAGTACTACAGCTAACATAATATCAGAGCTATAAGTAAAAACCTGCTGTATAACTAAAATCAATCACTGTACAACTTGAAAAATACAATAATGTCCGTCTCCCAAAATAAGAACCATACAATATCCTCGGGTACAAAACTCATAGCTCAACCGGGAGATATCTCCAGTAAATACATCAGTGTACAGTCTCTCGATACATAATATATCCTCACTACATCAGTCTCTCAAAATAGGAAATAAAAGAACTAATCTACTGAAGCTCTCCTCTGAAGGGGGTACCGCTACTCTCCAACGACGGGTAGGGATCTAGCTCGTGACTCCCTCGCCTCGAACAACAACCGCAGAATCAGCAACATCCGCTATGACTCTGCAAAACAAATGAGAGGAAGGAAAAAGGAGGGGGAAAACCCCAAAGGGTGTGAGAACTACACCAAAAAGGGAGTTCTCAGTGGGCACCACCGCCAGACCCGACGGTCTGCCCACTAAGTCCTCAAGAGGTAAAAACTAACCAAAGCCGTAAAGACGGAAATAAGGAAGCTGGAGACTCTCAACAGCTATCAAGCCTCTATCTAAAAGCCCAAGATGGGAGAACCAAAGAATGGTATGCAACCACTAGCACATGAAGTGCACAATCGACCCAATCGATAGACCAGTAATCACTGGCACTACCTGCTATGCCTGCTATGCCTGCCATGCCTGCTATGCCTGCCTGCTATGCCTGCCATGCCTGCCATGCCTGCCATGCCTGCTATGCCTGCCTGCCTGCTATGCCTACTATGCCTGCCATGCCTGCTATGCCTGCCATGCCTACTATGCCTGCCTGCTATGCCTGCCATGCCTGCCATGCCGTCTATGCCTGCCATGACTGCTATGCCTGCCATGCCTGCCGTGCCTACTATGCCTGCCATGCCGTCTATGACTGCCATGACTGCTATGCCTGCCATGCCTGCCTGCTATGCCTACTATGCCTGCCATGCCTGCCTGCCTGCTATGCCTACTATGCCTGCCCTACCTGCCTGCCTGCTATGCCTACTATGCCTGCCATGCCTGCCTGCCTGCTATGCCTACTATGCCTGCCCTGCCTGCCTGCCTGCTATGCCTACTATGCCTGCTATGCCTGTCATGACCTCAACCTAGTGCCACTAGTAAAACTATTACTGCCTGCTGTGCCTGCCAAATCGGGTATGCGGGCCAACGCATAACACCGATAGGGGATAGGAGTCTCAAGGACTCAAAGGTGCCTGCCAAATCGGGTATGCCAGCCTACGCATAACACCGATAGAGGATAGGAGTCTCAAGGACTCAAAGTCTGTATATCGCACATTCCGGAGTGGCACTCGACGGGAGCGACCCACACGAGTAAAATGCCTGAGTAATAAGTATCTAAGGAGAATAAGTCCGCAGGACTGGATCATGACACTGATCTAAATGGAAAGAACCATCCACTAAAAGAAGCCCAAATCCTCTCCCCGATCTGATGCAATAACAACTGTCCGGTCAACCGCCCAAAATCCGCGGTTGCCGCAATACCCTGCCATCAAGCCCAGCCTGTCCCATATCCCAAGAATCTGACTACACTATCCCAAACCCCCTGCTCGAACCCGAGCAACATAGACCGCCTGACTAACAAAGGAGGAGAAAGGGAAAAGCATGGTTTCTCCTAAGTCAAGTTCGAATAATTAGTGTAGCAGTAAAAGATGGCCTAACTAGATGACCATACAAGCATGCAAATGTCCTTCACATAGGGTAAGTCCCTTAGGTAAGCATTTACAATTATTGTACCTTAAACATGTGTGCATTCTAATATAAGAATTAAAGAACCGTCCATCAGTTCTGGGAACAGAACACCCACCTGAAGTGCTCAATCCAAGGCAAACCTGGGGTAGGTGAAGAGCGTGGCCACTTGCAAGCACAATCCGCTGAACCCGTATCCACGATACATGTCGCGCAAACCTCGGCTCCTAGCAGTGTTCCAAAAACACTCGCGAACCCTCCTGGGTACAACAAAAGGTCCAAAGTTATAATTTATGCTAAAATATCCAAAGATACACCATCTGCTGAAACCAGTCCCGAAGATGTGCAACTTTCACCTGCATAAAGGACTCTGAAAAATCCACCAAAAATACGGACGTGATCGTCGCGTCGAGCCCTTCGAAACGAGTACCTGCACGCCAAAATCCGAGTCCCGGAGGCCGAGTTACAAATTCCACAACGCGGTGAGCGCGAAAGTCCACAACAAACACAACTGTAATACTCAGCACAGTAAAGGGGAAAGAAGTATACCTTCGGGCGAATCTCAGAAAATTCCCCGAAAACACGACTGTAATCCTTGTGACGCGTAGATCCAAAGATTGTAAAGGCACGCCTCAATCCGAGCTCGTACAACAAGTTGCACGCAAAACGGTGCACACTTTACGAGTCCGCGCGCAAAACAATGCGCGGCCACCAAACCTGCACGCAAAACGGGGCATGCCATTAAAACTCGCACGCAAAACGGTGCACGCCAACGCGACCTACACGCAAAATGGTGCACGTACCTCGAATCTGCACGCAAAACGGAGCATGCTTCTCCTAAGGTTGCACGCAAAACGAGGCGCGTCCAAAACGCCAGTAACAGTCCGCGTAGTAAAACGGCACAGTAAAACACGGTCCCTAACACGCATGAGGGCGTGGGGTCAAATCCAAAATCCAAAAAGGAAAACTCAAAACTGTGCCACAGATACCGCAAAACAACAAACGGGGCCTACCTCGACAACGCCGTGACGTCCATCGCGCCCATTAGCCTCTTTGGAGCACCTTGCGCACTCCACGGAGTCCACGGCGCGCTCGTGCGCCCTCGAAAATCCCGCCACGAATCGCCCTCTCCCTCTCCTGGTGTGCTCGGGCGAAGCCAGAAAGGGAAAAAGGAGAAAAAAAGGGGCCTTTCGGGCCTTTAAAGGCCAAAAAACGACTTTTGGGCGCAACTTCCGGGCGCCCGAAAACTTTCGGGCGGCTACAGTATGCGGCCCAGCCGCGGTCCACGCGCCAGCGAGGCGCCACCTCACCATCGCTCGGCCAATGGTGAGGTGACACGTGTCCCTGGACCCGTGCACCGCGACCACCGAACAGTGGCAGCCAATCAGGGGCCGCCACGTGGACCGCACCCACGCCTGCTCTGACGCCGGCCGCAGCGACGCGTCACATCGCACGCTGACCCACGAATGGGAGGCCGACACGTGGCCTGCCCCCGCTGACGCCGCGCCAGGGCCCGCGCGCCTTCCCCGCGCAAGCCTGCGCCCCTGCCAGGCACGCGCCCCGAGGCGAGCCCCACCAGCACCGTGGTCCCGGTGCACTGCACCGACCAACCACCTTCTGCCACGTGTCCTGCCCTCGGTGCACGCCAGCCCCATGGACCGCGCTCCTTCCCGCGCGCCCGCGCACCTGCCCGCGCGCCTGTCCGCGCCCCCGCTCTTGCCCGCGGCCGCGCCGCCGCACTCCGCCGACGCTGCCCCCGCCCGCCGGAACAGTGTCCCTTGCCTCTAAAACCGTGCCAGGTCATCCGGACTCCGAAAACAACAAGAAAATAGTCCATTTTTATCGTTTTCGCGCGCTGAATCCAAATCCGAAGTCTGATTTGCCAAACTCCAACTCTAAAAATTGCCGAAGGCATCCGAAAAGGTGTTCTTTTGTCCAAACTTCGCGCTGAGCCCAATTTTAATATCCATTGCGCGCAAAACCACTTCTAAGCATTCGACGGAGTCATCTGACTACTCTCGTGATCAATTAAACACTCTGAGTCCATCACTAGTGTCCCATTGGTGCACAAACGCCACCGACACGCCACATAGGCCTCCAGGGGCTACTGGTCAACCAGTAATCTAGTCGTGGGGATCCAGGTTCTCACATCCTCCCCCACTAAAGAAAGTTTCGTCCTCGAAACTAGCTCGATTCCACCAGGAATCACAAACACCAAGGGTAAGTACTCAACATCACTGTCTCTAGCTTCCCAAGTCACCTCTCACTCCCCGTGATTACTCCTCAACAACAACAACAATAGCCAGTACGGCATAGCCCGATTGCGCAACCTCTAATCTCATGAGCCAGAATTCGCAAAGGGCGTCCCTCGTACTCCAAACATTCCTAGATCTCAAATGGGGCGAGTCAATCACGGTCGAGGGATCCAAAAACATAAC
Source organism: Tillandsia leiboldiana (assembly GCA_029204045.2). NCBI lineage: Eukaryota > Viridiplantae > Streptophyta > Magnoliopsida > Poales > Bromeliaceae > Tillandsia > Tillandsia leiboldiana. The sequence goes on from CM055064.1 coordinate 24,618,834, forward strand.
CTTCCTGAGCCGAGACATGAAACACAACAAGGGTTCCATCAAAAGTTGGGGGAAACAAGATAACCGCCAGTGCACACGCACCAAACCGCAACCTGTGTCAATTCAACCAAGGCAATCCGAAACACAACCCCGCGATCTTCCAAGAAGGAAAGAAGCCCTCACAAACTAGGGCCCTCACTCGGTCACTCCCGACTATTGGCTGTCCGAGTGAACTAAGCCGCGGTCTATCATCCAAAGGAACTCCCAGGGACACCCCCACAAGCCCTGTTTACCTTAACAGTCCACACAGCGCCAGCTGTGGAATCATCAATCTCAACCCCAGACAGCTTCCTGCTCCAGGTATCCGCCATCACAGTGGCCCTGTCCGGGTAATCCAAAATGCTCAACAATAACCCAACGGTAATTCCACAGTCGCTTTAAGAGGCATCACTAAAACTCGCAGATCTCTCTCCCAACACTAGAAATGCTAGCATTGGCGCTGGTATCAGCCTCATCATCCGATTGCCAAGCTCTCCTGGCACCGCCCAGTCCAAGAAGCTCCTCACCTCGACAATAATTGTCGATCTCGGCCAATTCCCAATTAGCATCCAAATTGGCCGGATTTCCACCGCCACCCCTACAACTAACACAATGTGACCCAAAAAGGTATGCTTCTGAAGCTAAAACTTGTATCTCAATAATCCGGCATACAGCTTCTTTCACCTAAGCATTATAGCACATCTACAAGTGCTCCTCATGCCCCAAGTCACTCTGGGAGTAAAAATATCCCTGGAGGATCTTGTTACCAATCCAATCAAGTATAGCTGGAGCACAATTCCTCAAATCATAAGAGTGGCAGGGCATTAATCAATCCACTTGGCCTCACTATGAGCTCATGATGCCCTACCGTGTCCTGAACGCCATCTAGGCAAGATCCTCGGCTGTCTGATTCCAAGTAGGTACTCGCACCATACGATAACTGCCTGCATATAGCTCTATCAAAAGGTCCTAGATACCACCCGGACCTGTCTACACTCGAACCATAAAAGGACCCTCACAATCGTGCATCAACGACGTGGCATCACCACCGTGTACCAACGGCGTGGCATCAGGTCAAACAGACCCCTCGATCCATCAGATCCTGTAACTGCGCCATCAGCTCTCTCAGCTCTACAGACGATATCCAATGAGGTGCTATCAAGGGTGGCGCGGTTCCCCGAACCACGTCAAACGCAATCTCTATCTCCCTAACCGGCGGCATCGTCAACAGCTCAGGTGAAATCACACCCGGGATCTCGTGGGCAACAGAGATATCCTTGAATCCCGGTGCCGCCAAAAAGCACCTCTCACACTGTCGCTAAAGCCTGTGTGCTCTAACCGTCTTAACAACCAAACCTCCTCTCGTCTGCCTCGCAGAAAATCAACGTCCTCTCACTCCTCAGCCAAAACATCCTGTGGCGTTGTGCCAATCACTCTCAAGCACATGGTCAAGATACCGAACTGCCACAATTACCATTAAGTCTGCCGGTAACTCGCAGTCTCAGTTGCACTGGACATGATCCAAAAGTCTCCTCCATATGCACAACAACAACAGACACCTGTACCTCTAGTGCACGTGGTAATAATTCTACCTCTAGTCCATGCAGGAATGCAACATGCTCTAACTCCGGCTGCTATGATGAAATCACGCTTGCAACAACTCCATCCACTGCCGTGGCGCCCTCCAACCGGGCGGCACAAATTCACCCGTTCGATGCCGGCGGTTGTCGCTCAATCTGCAAGGAAAAATCTAGACCAAACACAAAGGGAGCACGACCTCTGTCTCTGCTCACACTGAGGCGACGAATAAGGTCCTCCGCAGATAACAAATCCACGTTACCGCTGCGCCACTCTGATATAGATGCTGATGCGGCCATCGGGGTCCACCCGATCTCTGGCATCTCAGGAACCCGTCAACCTGGAAAAGAAATCAGAAGTGCCTTTGCCGGCCGATTTGTCCTCCATCACCCGGCGCCAAGAGCCAATATCCAGAACTCACCTCTGGCGGCAGATCCCTATCCAAAGGAACTGCAGTGCCATGCTCCATACGCAACGCCTACACCATCGAGGCGTCACTAATCCATAACATAGGGACCAACTAAACTGAAAGGTATCCTGGCGCAATCCACTCCCAGCCACACATGTCCTATGCGCCTCGTCCCTAGAAACATGGAGCGCGCAGTTCAACGACTGCAAAAACTCTCTAGCACAGGGAGGCTCTCAAGTAGTCACTCCATTATCACCAACCACGACTCTGCCTCCAAATGCTCCAAACTCAATCTTACGAGTCGGGGTGGTTCATCTACCAAATCCGTCTCAATAGATCGGTCGTGTCCCCTCAGCTCACCAGCTGTCAACTATCCACCCTACCTCGGCGCCTTGCCACTAACCATTGGCACAGAGGGGGCTACTCACTCCATCAGTGCCACCGAAATCCCCGCCACTGAGGATACTGCAACCGGGTGGTGTCGGAAGGAAGCACCGTCGAGCTGCCCGTTGCTCCGACAACTGTGTCACTAAAACCAGCTGCTCGCTCACTCTGCCGCTGATAAGCCTCTAACAATCCTGTCATCTGGGTCCGGAGCGCTCTGACCTCAATCCGGGTATCCGGCCCAAAACCAACCGCTCAAGCTCAACTACTATGACAGGATACACACGGGTCAAAACCCAGCGTCGGGGAGACACCGCTCGCCACAACGAAATAACAAAATAGCACACAACAACGCTCGACCCAATCCAGCGAAAGTCTGAAGCACGTCACCCGTTCCACAGCATTATGTTGTCTGCAGCCAACATAATCACTTAGAAGAATAAACATGCCAATCACTCATCCCGTCCCTTGAGAGAGGTGTTGGGTTATATGTAATACGGATCTAAATAGGGGAAAAAACACCTAGAGGGGGGTGAATAGGTGTAAACGCATAAACACTCAAAAATCGTTGCGATAAAACCCAATGCGGAAATAAAAAATAATACGCAAGATTTTTACGTGGAAAACTCCATCACCGGAGTAAAAAACCACGGGACCGATAACACGGCAGAAATCCACTAGAGTTAAAACACGTACAAGGTGATTTACCGTACACACTTACGACTCAACCTTTTCCATACGCTCCTAGAGGATCTTCTCCGCTCGCTCCGCGACGCTTCTCGAATCCACGATCTGCGCCCAACGCCGAATCCACGGCGTCCAACGTCGAATCCACGACGTCCGACCGAATCCACGGTCTTCACCCAATAGCACCCTTCGAATCCACGAACGTGCCTCGCTCCGAATCCACGAGAGCGGTTGAACCTTGAATCCACAAGGACACGCGAATCCACGCGCCGATTTTTGGGGTAAATCGTTGTTTTGGGTGGTGATGATCCGCCGAATACTTAGATCAAAGATAGATCGGAAATACCATCTAAGTATTCATTAGTTTGATTCAACTCAAGATGTGAGTATGAAAACCTAGAATCAAACTAATCAATATAGATGAAGAAACATAGAGTATTCTCTAATGATTTCCTTTCTTCTCTATATGTGGATCTATAGCCGTAAAAGATGATATATGAAAATGACGGCTATTTTGATTCACGGTGGATTCACCCTAGAAAAAGAGTCATAGGGTGTATTTATAGGTTAGAAACCCTAGGAAGGAGATAAGAATCAAAAACCTAACATTTCTGGAAATTTTACGGACGGCGATCCGGATCGGACTAGCTGTGATCTGGATCGTCGTAACGAGTCAGCCAGTTCCAGAAAAACGAAGGTTCGGGATCCGGATCGAAGTGCATGATCCGGATCGTTCATACAGTTTACCAAACATCAACATTCGGGATCCGGATTGCGAAGCATGATCCGGATCGTTCAAGGAAAATGGTAAACTCACTGTTCGGGATCCGGATCAAGAGACTACGATCCGGATTGAACTGGTGTATGAACGAACCACCTTCGGGATCCGGATCGAACAACCTGATCCGGATCCTGAACATGTCCCAAGTCCAGTTTTTGATTTTTATGCAATGAAAGATTCTTCCAAGTGTTTCTACACTACAAGAAGTATTCGGATCACACAAAATCTTTAGTAAAACATACCTGATCCTTTTGAATTCTTCTTTCTTGAGATTGAGTTAAATGATCCAACTTTCTTCACCTTCAATCTTCAAGACTTGAGACTTTCACGAAACTACGCCAACTCAAATTCCGTAACAATCTCCCCCTTTGGCGGTTTCGTGACAAAACATAGATCCACTAAAGAAAATTTAAAAAGATATTTTTGTTGCTATCACCATACAACAAAAATTTACAATGGAGATCCAAAAATTTAAAAACATGAGATAAACTCCTAAAACAGACTCTAGACTTAGACATCTGTACTCTCTGCACAAAGAAATCATTCTTGACAAAAAGAGATCGTTAGATACCTCAAGAATATTTAGCATATAAAACCTAGTACAGAGATAGAGTTTATCTAATCATCATGACATTTGAGAATTCAGATATGTAAGAGAATCATAGTCAAAAACCAACATATCTTCTATGCAACTAAAAACCAAATGTCACAAAATGTTAGTCCAACATCAACTTTTTAGTTATATTACATGCCCAAATAGTTAGTCGAATAGTTAGTCGAGACATGCAAACAATCACAAGATGAAAAACCAAAGTTGAAGTTGAAGAGATACTTACCTTGATGTATACAAAATCTTCATCATCAAGATTTTCACAATCATTGTTCAAGTTCCCTTACCTTGATGTTCATTCACATCATCATTGTACCTTGATATTTCATCATTCAATTTCATCATTCATTGTTCAAAGTTCTCTCTAACTCTCTCCCCCTTTTTGTCACAAAACAAAGCCAAAATGTAGTTAAGACTACGAAATGTTAGGAGAGTGAAAAGTTCCAATAAAACGTAAAACCTGAGAACTAAGCTAAAGTAAGTATAAAACTAAATCCTAAAATCAAAATCCTGCACAAAAAGAAAAGGAAGGTGCAGTTCAGTCGGAGGAGTCGGAGCTGGTACAACTCAGCTTGCTCAAAATCCCTTTAAGCATTGTCGAGATAGTTGAACACTTCTTCTTGATCTTCTTGTGTTCAGAGGAAATTTGCTGAAGTTCTCTCGATATCCTCTCTTGTGCAGCAGAGAGTCTTTGTTGTTCCTGGCGAAGCGATTCCAATACAGCAGCGTCTGTATCCTGTCTTTTCGAGTGTGATGGATGCTGTCTAGAAGTAGATGGTGCATCCAATCCCGTAACCCATGGAGATTCAGTTTGTAGAACCCCAGAGAGTGAGCGAGCTCTAGTAAGAGGCCTACTATGAAAACTTTCACTTCTTAGGACATTCTTTCGTCTTGTATATTGCTTAGTTGTTGATGCAGATTTCATAAGCCTTTTGCCTTTGACAGATTTCCTGTTTTCCTCATCAATCTTCTGTTGAACATCTTTGAAAAATTCATCCCATTCTTCCGTATCGTACTCCGAGCTGTCCTCCCTGCCTTCGGTTGTCTTATCTCCTGTTGAAACATCCGGTTCCTCTTTTACAGATGTACTCTTGTGCACCATTGTGACCAGGAGAAGGATTAACCAAGAGAGTGCCATTGATCAAAGTGCTTGAGTTAAGAAGGTGTCCTGTGAAAACCAACTCAAGAACACAAAAATTCTTAGTTTTCAAAAATTGAAAAAAAATTGTATCCAAAGAATCATTATCATGTAGAGAGACTAAGAATCAAATTAGTTTTGCAAAAGGACTTTTAAAAATAGATCAATTGCATGATTTTCGAAAATCCTTATTATATGCCCTAAAACCGAAATTTTAGAAATCGAAGCCTAAAAATCCATTAATCAGGAAAATACCTAGCATATAATCAAAACTAATCTACCCAGAGTTCTTATTTCAAAAGAAATTTGATCAAAAACCATCCACAAACAAAGTTGATCCAAGAAATTCATCACGTTTGAGGAGGAAAAGAGAAAAACGGTGAAAAACCGAGATTTTGATCAATAAAATTTACTTGGAGTTGAAGAACCTGAGTTTGAAAGCTTCTAGGAAGGATGAAATCTAGAGAGAGAGGCTCTGGAAACTTTGGAACAAAAGATTGGAGTAAAGAAATCAAAAACCCCTTTCGTTCCTTATAAAACCTAGCCGCAATCCGGATCAGTTCATAACTGCGATCCGGATCGGCTACCCGCAGTAAGAAACTGCGTTCGGGATCCGGATCGGCAGATACAATCCGGATCGTCAGCCCGCAGAAGAATTCCTGCGTTCGGGATCCGGATCACCTAGCCCGATCCGGATCGGCCCCAACTTTTTCTTTAGAAAATTTCAGAAAAATTCAAGAAAAACCAGAAAAAGATTGTAAGCACAAATTTGTATCAACTTTAAACAAAAATCATCGTTTCATACAACAAGAATTAGATTATGCCAAATCTATCAATAATATCCAAAAATGAAACGAAAATTTACAAAAATTAAATCCCTTAAAGTTGAACACCTTCAATTACATCTAACTTGATCTTATGAGTAATGCCTTTATCAAATCATCAATTCAGTAAAGAAAATGAAATACAAAGATCAATAGATGTTTGAAATCCCAAATATAATAGATAATATATCTAGACAATCTGTTGAAGAGAGTGGCTCTTTGAGCATCTTTCATTAAAGACCCACCTTATACCAACCTTGAAATTTGACAGAGTCAAGTATTTCAACATGCATTTTACTTAATCAAAAATTTGAACAACCATGCTTGGTATACATGTGGTAGCTGCACACAATACTCGGACGACCGAGGTGGTAGCTCTTTCCTCCATGTGGTGGTAGTTTTCACACTCCTCATTGGGATGTAACTCTTTCCACATCTTTTGAGCATTTTACCTTTTCTAAGACTCCCCCTCAATTGGCTATCAATTATTTAAGATATAAAGTATTCAACCAAATATTGATCTCGATTTCATACTCGACTAAGCAGTCAAATAAGATAATGACTATACCAAGAGATCATAGAGAGAGAGAAATTGACTTTGATCACTTTAGAAGATGATTTAATTAACATAAATGATCATTGCAACAGTGAAATATTATGATGGCAAAAGCATAATAAATTTCTAAATGTGCGAAAAGATGCAATTAAAGTCAATTATGATCTATGCTCAATTAATGTCCTATGTACAAACATAGATAATGAACAAAACAAAAACAAATACAAAACCTATCCTAAGCAAGGATTTCAAAAAGAAGATTACTTCAAGGAAAGCATCCCAATTGCTTTTCGTAAATGAATAAAACGTTTTTGATCCAAAGGTTTTGTTAGAATGTCAGCTAATTGATCCTCAGTTGAAATATATGAGAGTTGAAGAGTATTTGATTCAACTAGCTCTCTAAGAAAATGATATCTAAGTTCAATATGTTTTGTTCTAGAGTGCAACACAGGGTTTTTAGAAATGTTAATAGCACTAGTGTTGTCACAAAGTATTGTTACCGAAGATGCTGAAATGCGGAAGTCGCTCAGTACGCTTTTCATCCAAATGAGTTGAGTTGAGCAACTTCCAGCTGAAATGTATTCCGCTTCGGCAGTCGAGAGTGCTATGCAGTTCTGCTTTTTACTGTGCCATGCAACAAGGCAATGGCCAAGATAGAAGCATGCACCACTCGTGCTTTTCCGATCATCCACTGATCCTGCCCAATCGGCATCTGAGTATCCAACAATATCCAAACTTGTTCCCATAGGATACCAAATTCCGAAATTAATTGATCCTTTGATATACCGGATGATCCTTTTCACCGCTTTCAGGTGAACCTCCTTTGGTGCTGATTGATATCTCGCGCAAATCCCAACACCAAAAGATATATCCGGGCGACTAGCCGTGAGGTAAAGTAGACTTCCAATCATACTTCGATACAATTTTCTCGTCTACATTCTCACTATGTGATTCACTTCCAAGTCCCTTGTGGCTAGTTCCCATTGGAGTCGAAAAATCTTTACAATTTTCTAGATCAAACTTTTTGACCAACTCCGTTGCATACTTGGATTGACTCAAGTGAATACCTTCATCATTTTGTTTAATTTGCAATCCAAGAAAATAAGTCAATTCGCCCATCATGGACATCTCAAATTCGCTTTCCATGGTCTCCGCGAATTTAGAAGCATCGTTATCTCTTGTTGCGCCAAATACTATGTCATCGACATATATTTGTGCTACAATGAAATTGTTTTGATAATGCTTCACAAAGAGAGTCCTATCAGCTCCCCCTCGAGTATAGCCCTTCTCCAAAAGGTGCTTTGTTAACCTTTCGTACCATGCTCGCGGTGCTTGTTTCAGACCGTAAAGAGCCTTTTTCAAACGAAAAACATGGTTAGGTTGTTTATGATCTACAAAACCTTTCGGTTGAGCCACATAAACTTCCTCATTTAAAAACCCATTTAGAAATGCGCTCTTAACGTCCATTTGAAATAATTTGATTTTAAAATGACAAGCAATAGCAAACAGTATACGAATGGACTCGAGTCTAGCTACAGGGGCGAATGTTTCGTCAAAGTCTATACCTTCTACTTGAGAGTAGCCTTGAGCAACTAATCGTGCCTTGTTCCTGATGATAGTACCATCCTCATTTTTCTTGTTCTTGAAGATCCATTTGGTACCTATCACATTGTGTTGCTTTGGAGGCTTCGTTAATTCCCAGACTTTGTTTCGCTCAAATTGATGGAGCTCTTCCTGCATTGCTTTAATCCAGTAGTCATCCTGAAGAGCTTCATCTATGTTCTTTGGTTCGATTAAAGATACGTAGCAAGCGAATCCACAAACCAACTGCCTCCGAGTTCTGACTCCTTCTTGTGGATCTCCAATAATATTCGATTCCGGATGATCCTTGGAGATTCGTAACGTTTGTTGAAACGGAGTACTCGGAGATATATGAGATGATTCCTGCACATCAGATAAACTAGAAGAACTATTAGATGCATCATTAATGTTGGAAGTATTATTATGAGAAGATGCACTAGCAGGAGAATCATCATCTAGAGAGATATCGAGGGTAGATTTTCCAGTTTCAAAGTGAAAAGCTTCATCTACTTTAACATTTATAGATTCTACGATCGTCTTAGATTCAATGTTAAATACTCGATATGCTCTGCTATTCGTAGAATAACCCAGAAAGATCCCTTCATCACTTCGAGAGTCGAACTTTCCAAGATTTTCACGGTCACGTAAAATGTAACATCGACTCCCGAAGACACGAAAATATTTGATATTGGGTTTTCTACTAAACCACAGCTCATATGGTGTATTTAAAGTTCCTGGGCGCAAGTAAACTCTATTAATGACATAGACAGCGGTGTTCACAGCTTCAGCCCAAAAATGTAGCGGTAAATTCCGGCTATGAAACATCACACGCGCCATCTCTTGAACAACCCTGTTCTTGCGCTCAACAACACCATTCTGCTGAGGTGTATAGGGTGCCGAGAATTCATGTTTGATTCCATTTGAAGTGCAAAAATCAATGAATTTTGAATTTATGAATTCTCCACCTCTATCACTTCTAACACGAATGATCTTTTCATTCTTTCAATCATAATACGATGGCAAATCTCATGAAAAGAGTCAAACGTATCAGCTTTCTCTTTTAAAAATGCTACCCAAGAAAACCGAGAGAAATCATCAACCAATAAAAAGATGTACCATTTACCTCCCAAAGATGGTTGACGGGTCGGCCCCATTAAGTCCATGTGCAAAAGTTCCAAGGGCCGTTTTGTACCAACGTGGTTCAAGTTCTTGTGTGCAGTCCTAGACTGTTTTCCCTTTTGGCAACCACCACACACAACGTTTTGTTTAAATACAAGCTTTGGAACCCCCTTGACCACGTCCTTGTTTGAAATTCTAGTAAGTTCCTTAAAGTTTAAGTGACCTAGCCTTTCATGCCAAAGAGTTTCATTATTCAAAGCAGCTAAATTACAATTTTCAGAAAATTTATTAGGAACAACATAACAATTGTTTTCAGATCTAACCCCTTTTAAAAAGAAGACATGGTCCTTATCAGTTACAACGCATTCAATAGATGAAAAGTTAACTGAAAAACCATTGTCGCAAAGTTGACTTATGCTTATGAGGTTAGTCTTAAGGCCATCAACAAATAAGACGTTTTTCAAAATCGGGCCATCTGGAATAGCTACCGTCCCTTTTCCAACAATTTTGGAAGATCGACCGTCTCCGAAAACAACGTGTCCCTCCGGAGATTTTCTCAAGATTTTGAAAACTATTTTTGTCACCGGTCATGTGACGGGAACACCCGCTATCCAGATACCAAGACGAACTATCATATGCATGCAAGGAAACATTGGAAACAAGACAAGGGAAAATTTCACCTTTGCGCACCCAAACCCTTTTGGAGTGCGTCGGTAATGGTCGAGAAGTTATATGCCTAGGTGAAGGCGTCTTGTTATAGGGATTGTTGTTCCTTGATGAAATCGTCTTGCGCGATGAACTACCAAATCTCTTTTCATTTGAAAAGTTTTGCTTTGATTTTCGGGGAGGAGCCGTTTTGGTAGTTGTTGCAAGAGGTCTTTGAGATGAGCGTTCGACTCCCGTCTTGCAATATCTTCTTATGTGCCCTGAAACACCACAACGAAAACATACCTTAGATCTTGACGATCCCAAAGAGGATGAAGTAGGTTGTTGTCGTTGTTTGTCTTGAATTCCAGTGTCGGAGGAGGAGATACCGACTGAGGCACAAAAAACTGTCTCACTCGAACTTGGACTGTTTCCAGTTTGAGTGTATCCGAGGCCGAACCTATTTGATTGACCAAGACCAAGAAGTCTATCCAACTTACTCCTTCCTGAAGAGAATCGCTGTAAGTCATTCTTGAGTTGGAAAATGGTCTTTGTCATTTCCAGGTTATCCTGTCGAGCCTCGTTGTAGAGCTTTGAGAAGTGATTCGCGTTATCCACCAGATTTGTATGTTCCTTCTCAAGTTGCTCATTGGACTCTTGAAGGGAAGCATTTGCCTTTATCAGGTTTTCCCTTTCCACTTCAAGAGCGTTGAGAGAGAAGTCGCTCTTTTTGCTTCTTCTTCGAGATCATGCACTCTCCCTCTCAAACTCTTGTTTGCTTAGCCACTTTCTTTGAGTCCCTCAAAAGTCTGTGGTAGGCTAGAGCAAAATCTTCACCTTCCGAATCATCCGATTCGTTGTCCGTTGCGTTCTTTCAACAGTGGAGTTGGACAACGACTCAGATGTACTTGCCATAAAGCACATGAAGGGTGAAGATACGGACGCGTGGAAAGCGGTGGAGCTCTTTCTTCATCACTCGAAGACGACTCATTTGACGTTGAGTTGTCATCCCAAGTGACGACTTGCATCGCCTTCTTCTTTGCCGGATACTTGTTAGGACATTCCGTTGCAATGTGGCCGTAGCCTCGACATTTGAAGCATTGTAGTTGTCCTTCTGAACTTTTCTTATCCTTTGAGAAGTTCTCTTGCTTTCTTGACTTGTGACTTGAAGTACCCTTGCCTTTGTTCGACTTTCCGAAGGATGGAGATTTGCTTGAATTACCCCTTCGAAAGTTGCGGCGAAACTTCCTTGTCAAGAGAGCGAGCTGCTTCTCAAATTCCTCCATAGAAAGGTTCTCATCATCGTCTGAGGAGGATGTATCCGCGTCTTCTTCCTTAGTTGTTTTCAACGCATAACCTGAAGACTTAGAAGTGGATGCCTTTCCAGAAGAAGTGTTAGTAGTAAATGTCATTTCATAAGTTTGCAATGAACCAACTAATTCTTCTACACGTATTTCGTCCGGGTGTTTAATAGTTTCAATGGCAGTAACCTTTGGGCGAAATCGTTCAGGAAGAGTTCTTAAGATTTTTCTCACAATCTTAAATTCTGGAATCTTCTCTCCCAGATTAGCACATGAGTTTACGATGTCTTGCAATCGTGTATAGTAGTCCGTGAAAGATTCATTTTCTGCCATTAAGATAGAGTCAAACTTGCTCGTAAGCATTTGCAGTTTCTGAATCTTCACGAGGTTAGTTCCCTCATGTGTAACCTGAAGAACATCCCAGATTTCTTTCGCAGTCTCACATGCCGAGACGCGAGAGAATTCAGTTTGAGATAAGGCATTAAAAATAGCATTAATTCCCTTGCCATTGTAAGAAGATGAATCTAACTCTTCCTTGGTCCATTTCGACCTAGGTTTTTAAGGTGCGAACATCACCATTAAATTCAGTTTGGATTAGACCATCCTAATTCAATCGATTGCCACACCCGTCGTCGATGGAAATTAAAAAGGCTTTTCATCCGTACTTTCCAGTACGCATAATTTGTTCCATCGAAGAACGGGGGTCGGTTGATGTTTCCACCTTCAACCATTGTTTACAACCCTATTCCCGCTCTGATACACTTGTTGGGTTATATGTAATACGGATCTAAATAGGGGAAAAACACCTAGAGGGGGGTGAATAGGTGTAAACGCATAAACACTCAAAATCGTTGCGATAAAACCCAATGCGGAAATAAAAAATAATACGCAAGATTTTTACGTGGAAAACTCCATCACCGGAGTAAAAAACCCGGGACCGATAACACGGCAAAATCCACTAGAATTAAAACCATGTACAAGGGATTTACCGTACACACTTACGACTCAACCTTTTCCATACGCTCCTAGAGGATCTTCTCCGCTCGCTCCGCGACGCTTCTCGAATCCACGATCTGCGCCCAACGCCGAATCCACGGCGGTCCAACGTCGAATCCACGACGTCCGACCGAATCCACGGTCTTCACCCAATAGCACCCTTCGAATCCACGAACGTGCCTCGCTCCGAATCCACGAGAGCGGTTGAACCTTGAATCCACAAGGACACGCGAATCCACGCGCCGATTTTTGGGGTAAATCGTTGTTTTGGGTGTGATGATCTGCCGAATACTTAGATCAAAGATAGATCGAAAATACCATCTAAGTATTCATTAGTTTGATTCAACTCAAGATGTGAGTATGAAAACCTAGAATCAAACTAATCAATATAGATGAAGAAACATAGAGTATTCTCTAATGATTTCCTTTCTTCTCTATATGTGGATCTATAGCCGTAAAAGATGATATATGAAAATGACGGCTATTTTGATTCACTGTGGATTCACCCTAGAAAAAGAGTCATAGGGCTGTATTTATAGGTTAGAAACCCTAGGAAGGAGATAAGAATCAAAAACCTAACATTTCTGGAAATGTTACGGACGGCGATCCGGATCGGACTAGCTGTGATCCGGATCGTCGTAACGAGTCAGCCATTCCAGAAAAAACGAAGGTTCGGGATCCGATCGAAGTGCATGATCCGGAATCGTTCATACAGTTTACCAAACATCAACGTTCGGGATCCGGATTGCGAAGCATGATCCGGATCGTTCAAGGAAAATGGTAAACTCACTGTTCGGGATCCGGATCAAGAGACTAACGATCCGGATTGAACTGGTGTATGAACGAACCACCTTCGGGATCCGGATTCGAACAACCTGATCCGATCCTGAACATGTCCCAAGTCCAGTTTTTGATTTTTATGCAATGAAAGATTCTTCCAAGTGTTTCTACACTACAAGAAGTATTCGGATCACACAAAATCTTTAGTAAAACAATACCTGATCCTTTTGAATTCTTCTTTCTTGAGATTGAGTTAAATGATCCACTTTCTTCACCTTCAATCTTCAAGACTTGAGACTTTCACGAAACTACGCCAACTCAAATTCCGTAACC